>VZSR01002145.1:5347676-5386293 GCA_013398615.1 Brachypodius melanocephalos | reverse complement strand
TTGATACACCAACTATCAGCATCTACCATCTGAAGAAAGTATGGCCCAAGGCCCAAGCTGGAAGTGATAATGAAGACACAGCCAAGAAACACGCAAGGACCCAAGGAAGGACCATGCAAAACAGTTCCTGGAATATGGAAACGAGTTTATGGAAAAATATGAATAGGCAACAGATTAATACAATAGAAAGGGTATTTAAAGAATGTCTCTGATGTCACCCAGCCAGCCGTACTCTTCCTTTGCTTAATCTGTCTCCTAATTGTCTCTCTCTTTTTCTTATTATTTTCTTAAACCTATTTCTTAAAATTTACCAGGAAAGTGAACCTCGTTTTCCACAATGCGGGATTCCCCGGCCCCCGCAGCCCTGGCAGGGAGGGGGCACCGGGAAGGGGCAGCGTGCCAAGGAGGTGGCGGTGGCACTCGCTCGGTCACCGCTGTGCTCCTCCTGCTGTCAGCTCGCCATCCCGCTGGATTATCCACCCTTGGATCCTGCAGTCAGGCTCGGGATGGAGCTGGCGGAGCGCAGACGCCGTGCCGATTAACCAGGCTGCTAATGAGGGCTGCGAGCAGCCGCTCCCCCGGCAGAGCAGGCTCGGGGTCAGGGCGGGAGGGGGAGGTGGGCAGAGCTGCGCGGACATCCCCATCGGCAGCTCGTTGTGTTTTTGGGGAGGGTTTCTGTGCGAATTGATGGATTTCATCCCTCCGGGACAGCCCCGTGGAGCTCCCAGAGCTGCACCCGGGGGTGATGGGGTCAGCGTGGTCCCTTCTAGCCCGTGGCACGGAGCATCCCCGCAGCTCCCCAGCTCCTTCCCGGCTGCCGTGCGCCTTCCTCTCCGCTCCTTTCATTTCTGCTCGAAGGGAGAAGAAGAAAGCGGGCGGCAGACAAAGCCCCGGCAGTGCGGGCGGAGCGGGGAGCGGTGCCCCGGCTGTTCTGCTGACTTGGTGCTTCCACTGGAGCGAGAAGGAGCCCGGGCAGGCCGGGAAGAGCCCTGCGGTTGGTGCTGACGAGAGCGGGATTAGCATAACAAAGGCTGAATTTGGCAGCAGCCGATAGATAACCCGAGAGATGCGGCAGCGCGGTAAATGGAGTCTTTTCTTCCCTCTGTCCCTCCCTCGCTGCATCGCCAGGCTGCCCCAGCACCTCCGACACGCTCCAGCGGCATCCAGAACAATCCAAGCGAGGAGCCCATGGAGCTCCCGGCTCCCAGAGGGTGGAAAGGCAGAGCTGTTGAGAGCCCCGGTGGCAGCGACACTCCCTGTCCCAAAGCGACAAAGGGACAGAGGCCACCTGGCTCTGGAGACTGGCCAAACTGGCCCGGGCTTTGAGGTGGATTCAAAAGCACCGCTTTTTAGACAAAGGTCAGCACCCCATGGAGATGCTTCTGGCTGTAGGTGATGCCTCCAGACTGATTTCTGCACCTGGCAGCTCCTCTTCACCTCCATGCCCTTTTCAGCTTTTTTTTATGCATTTTTCATCTATTTGCAGCCTTGTAGGTTTAAAATATGTAGTTGTGTCCTTTCTAGTAATTTTCCTGCCCTTTCTCGTAACAAGCCAGCCCTTTCTAAGACATTCTCGGAATTCTGTTCAGTCTTATTCTTGAGAAGTGGATTTCTGGCAAGAACATCTTGTTTTCCACCAGAACTTAAGAAAATAGGGCAAAGAAGCCCCTGGACCAACCCCAAGGGGCTGACCCAAGCGTGGGTTGCTGGGGTAACTGATTCCCTATTGGATGTACCTGCTGGATATGCTCATTAATTAACTTTATAAAATTTGTAGGAATCCTTTCTCACACGCTTGGAGCCGTATTTGTGCACCTGAAAGCTTTCATTAAAGGGTTGTTTTTATCTTCCCGTCTCGACACTGCTGCAAGATTTCTTCCTTTTGTTTGTAGGCAGCAACCTCCTGTGTTTCATCCTGGGGCCTTGCTCGGGAGTTATTCCCGGTGGAAGAGCTCGGATTCTGCTCCTTGCTGCACCCAATTATTCATTAAACACATTCTTCGGCGGCTGCTGCTCAGTTCGCTGTGAAAGTGGGTGAGAACGCACGAAACAAAGGAGTTATTGTCTAATTGAGCTGCGTGTCTTCAGCAGAACAGGCTTGGGAAGTGGCACTTGCCCTGAGAAAATTCCAACAGGGTGATTTTTCCCGGTGTCTTAATTAGGAAAAAAAAAAAAAAAAATCAAAACCTTGGCATCTTTCATTACATTCCCATCGGTGGTAACCCCCAAAGTTTCTATTTCTTGGCTTAAGAGCTTTTATCAGTGGGGACTGAATGTGGTCAGCGCTTGATGTCAAACATCTCTCTGGAAATTCTTGCCAGGCTCTGGACCACAAATGTGCATTTCCCAGCTCGGTTTCATTGGCAGCCTTCCTCCCGAAAAGCTGTTTCATTAGGGAGGTGTCACCTGTCCTTCCCTGTTAATGCAGGACACCCTGAGCGTTCGTTTGGGAGCAGCAGCAGAGGTGCTGAGCGGTGTCTGTGCCAAATTAACCCCGTCAGGCCCGGTCTTTCTTCCTTCCTAACACCAAGCAGAATTCCCACCACCGGGGTTGCCCAGGTGAGCAGAGTGACAAAAATATCCTGTTCCTTGTCGGGCCTTTAATGAAGCATTTACCAGATCAAACAGGAAGAGAGGTGCCCTCCCCCGGCCTTCTTAAAGCTGTAATTAATTGCCAAGTAAGTAGCATATAATTGCTTTCCCGAGAGCGCCCCGGAGAGCAGGGCCATACCTCGACAAAGGTGCCTGAGCAAGAGCAGGTTAATTAACATTAGGAATTAAGTGGCTAATTGCGTTGTTCTGACAGGGCAGCATTCCCAGGGCGTTTCATGCCGGTATCAGGGTGAATCCCTCCTGTGGATCCATCCCTCAGGGATGTGCTGTGGCAGGAGGTGTTGGCAACATCCCACTGGTGGTGACCCAAAGGACCATCCTTCAAAAATCTGTCTTTGTTTGGGCCCTTCCAGCTTTCCCTGAGTGTGTCCCCTGCATTCCTGGGCTGGGTGACACCTCCTCCAGCTCACACATCCAGCCTTGAGCCTCCCTCCCTCCTGCCCAGGTTCTGATCTCTCCTGCTGAATTTCCAGCCTGGCTTGGGGTGCTCCTGAATTCCCTGTGCTCCCCAATTCCCCGTGTTCCTCAATCCCCTGTTCTCTCTATGCCCAGCTCACCTGGGAGCGTTGACCTGGAGCACTGTAAAGACAAACACTGCTGAGCCTTGGAGGATTGGATGTTAATTCCCTCTGGGAACGCTTTTCCAGGGACTGGACATCTTCCCATGGGCTGAGCAGCAGCATCCGTGAAAGGAATAAGGAGATGTCTTTACAAACAAACTGTGGGCCTGATGGAGATAAACACAGACACTGAGAGGTGAAAGAAGCAGTGGATGGAACCATAAATTCCAGAGGAATTCCACTGATTGACACAGACTGTCACTCACCCAAGACCGTGCTAAATCCCTGGAGCTGGATAAAAAGAACAGAGACACAAGGAAAAGAAAAAAAAGAGTGGGGTACACATTAGAAGAGGGTCTGTATAAGGTGATTTGGGAAGTCTGCACCTCTCAAATACCTCAGGCAATGGGGAAAGAGAGAGGGAAATGCAGCTGGGAAATGAGGATAAAAAGGAGGCTGCATCCTCCAAGTATTTGAGAGACTCCAGGAGCAATGCCCCATGGCCTCTCCCTTTATTGGAATAAAGTCACAGGACTCCTCTTTCTCCTTTTGGACACAAACCTCTGGTGGTTTGGGGTTGATTTTCCTGCCATCCAGGAAGGCACAGGGGGCAGAGGGAGAGGCCTGGCAGTGCCCTGGAGCTCCGTGCCCGTCCCTGTGCCCAGGCTCCCCTTCTCCTCTCGGCTACAAATCTCAAACCCTTCTCAGCAGAGAGGTTTTACGAGCCCTTTCCTTAGGTAACAGCGCTTGCCTTAACCTCTCCCCTGGCTCTTCTTCCTCCGTTATGCTGCTGTTAATTCCGGGGATGTTTCTTCATCTGCTGACAGTCCAAACGCCGCAGCCAGGGTAATAAACAGCACATTAGTTGAGCTTTGTTAGAGTGAACGAGGCTTTTCCTGATAAAGAGTCGCCAGGCCCGACAAGAGGAGTTGCTCTCCCGGGCAACGTCTTCATTGTGCTCGGCTCCGAGTCATTTCCTGCCTCTCCAGAGCTTCCCTAACTTTGGGTGAACCCGGGATGGCCCCATTCCCACCCTGCTGGGGCAGGGGAAGAGCTGCCCAAGGCTGTGGGACAGGTCATGGCTCTGTGAAAAGAGGAGGAGGAGGTGGAGGAGGAAGGAGCAGAGGAGAAATTGGGTGCCCTGAGTTGCCCCCGTGGCCAAAGCGGGCAGAGTTGGTTCTCAGCGTGCTCAGAGGTGATGCCAGAGGCTCCCCCAGTCCAATAAAGGTTTGCCAACAGCCCTCAGGTTACTTTCCGATGGTTTTCTCCAGGACAGTCTCCAAGGGGCACAGGATGTCCAGTTCCTGCTGGATGGCTTCAAAGAGGTCCCCCAAAAAGGAGCAGCAGGGTCTGTGCTGGGCTGAGACATCTCCCTGCACCCACAAACCTTCATTGTCCCTGGGGTGGGGACAATGGGGACCTGGGGGACAGCGGGGAGATAAGGCTCACTGGTGGGAGAGGAAAAACCTTGCAGCTCATGTTTGAGCCTTGCTCAGTGAATAAATGTTGGGCACACAGAGCAGCCAAGTGGGATGGCAGCTCCTCACTGCGCCCTCAGAGCCGGAAAGTTTGTGGGTGCTGCAGAAAACGCGGCACAATCCTGTTTGTGTCTCCACTGAGCGGGTGCCTGCCTCCAGACCGATTCATTTCCTGCCCCTTCCCCTCCCAAACCCCCTCCCTGAGCATCCCTGCTGCCTCCCAGCCTCATCCTGCCTGCCAGCACCGAGGGAACGCTGAAAGGAGGATAATGGAGTGTGCCAGGCAGGAAGGGAAAGGAGGCAGCTCCTTCATTTGGCCTCTCCATTCCCGTTTGGGAAATATCTTCCCCAAGGGGCCTAATGGAGCAGAACCCTGGAAATGCTTCCAGGCTGCCCAACGTGGCATTACCCCACCAGCTAATTAAAGTGGGGCCGTCCCAAAGTGATGAGTTTGCAGCGAGGCTGCGGGCCCGAAAGAGATGGATGTTGCATGGCTTATCAATTTTCAATCTCAACACAGCCAGATATTTATCAGGCTGCAGAGAACAAACACTTGTAATATTTAAAGGGGGAAGTCTTTAATGAAATCCATTGCAGATCACCCATTTCTGTTCCCCTGGGCTCATTCCTTTCCTCTTTCAGTAATTTTTCTTTTTTTCAGTCTTATTTTCTTTTTTTTTTTTTTTCCTTTAGCATACGACAGTCAATGAGGGAAGGAGAGTTTCATTTCAAACGCTGGTTCCCTTCATCTCCCCCCCTTCCTCTTTCCCTTCCGAAAGGTTTGTGCATTTATTTGGATAAAAGGGTTTAAACAATAAAGAACCGTCTGCAGTAATTTGTGAAGGTAATAAATTATCCTGGGAGGAGACCTAGGCTGGAAAAACCCCTTACTGCAGAATTCAGTCCTTGTCATTTCGTTATTTTATTAGGAAAGGGAGAGAAGGAGGGCAGGAGAGTCAGGAGGGAGAAGAACACACCTGCTGGGCTATTTTTTGCCGGAGGAAATCCTCCCATTTTTAAAAGCAGCACCCGAATCCGGGCCTTTCCCACTCCCAGGTCAGGGACATGCAATCAGCCAGGTAATTTTCCCAAAGTCATCTGGATGGAAAATAGCTGATGGCTCCAGCCCCGGGAAGGCAATTGGATACGGTCCGGGATGAAAAACACTCCCAAGGAGACTTGGAGACAAAATTACCCGGGATGGTCCAGCAAAAAACCCAGCTCGGAGCTGGTCCTGAGCCCTGCCGCTCCAAACCCAGCTTTAGATTACAGGTCTGGCCTTAAATCGCTCATTAGCGCGGCGGGGGAGAGCGATTGTAATGAATGCGGGCTGCCGAAATCGCTAATCAATAGCGGGAGGCTTTGGCTGATTCTCCGCATCACCTTCAGCACCTTCCCCCGCCGCGTTAATAAACACACGCTGCCGCTGTCTGGGCCGGCGGCTCGGACTGACTAATCACCTCCCAACAACTTGTAAATGCATGGTTAATGAGAACTGCATGAATAATTGCTTTTTCGTTTCCCTGCCTAACCAGGGGAAAAAAAAAAATAACACCCAAAAGAAAAAGAAAAAAAAAAAAAATCCCGCCCCAGAATGAGATTTCTTTTGCGGAGCTGCCAAAAATAGAAAGTTTTCTAGCTTTTTTTTTTTTTTTTCTTCTTGCTGTAAAGGAATTCATGTGTGTGAGCCCTCTCCACCTTCTCAAAGCCTTTGAGATGAAATGGAAGAGTCAATATAATCCAAAATAAACCAGATTCCTGTTTGCTTTACACTCATTTCGCTCTCTTTTGAAAGTATTTTAAAAATTAGGTTGAGGCAAATGTAATCTTCGAGCAGTGTTTCGAATGGAAATGGTTTTATTTCCCCATTCTGGGAATAAAAGATCTCTTTGAAACCTGATGAGAAAATCTCCTGGCATAGAGAGGAGGAAAAAAGGAAAAAAAAAAAAAAGAAAAAAAAAAAGAAGTACCTTTTCTATCATTTATTAAAGATGTCTGAAGGAATCTCAGAGCTCTGCATTCTTCAAACGCTGCAGTCACTCCCCCTGCAGCTCTGGCACTGGGAAGATGATGGGATTGGGAGGTGGGCTGACCCTGGATGAGCCCAAAGCTGCTCTATCCCTGCCCTCCTCCGCTGGAGAGCAGAGAAAATAAAAGGGAAAACTTGTGGATCGTGATCAGGATGGGCTGGAAGCTTCTGGCAGCCACTCCTGTGCCCTCCTCTGTCAAACCCTGCCACCCAAACCCAGCACAGGCTGGGACCCACAGATGGACACAGACCTCCCAGGATGTTAAACCTGTGGCCAATTCGGCGTTTCCAGGGGATTTCAGGTTGGTTGCTGGCCCCTTCCAGAGATAGTTCCACCTCAGGAGCCTGGAAAGCAGTGGGGACTGAATGCAAATAGGATCTGGCTCCTGTTTATTTGCACTGCCACTTCTGCAAGGGTGTTTTATTCTTTTTTTTCTAACGGTAAATTCGGGATTGGCTTATAAAACCAATCTCTAATTGAGGGAAAGAAATTCAAGAAGCTACAAACACCCTAAACCAGACTAGTTTGCAGCAGCCTCTAAGCCTGTTTTGCATTAAATCAGGTTTTCTCGGTAAATGAGGCCTTCACTATAATTGCTCTGGAGCAGCTTATTCTGATTTCTTCGCCTCTTTGGCTTTGGTAATTTGTCTTCAGCAAAACACTGAGGACAGACAAAGCCCAGGGGAAGGCAGGGGACGCTCAGGAGGACAAGCCTTGCTGGCACAAGCTGTTCCTCCCCTCCTCCCATCTGCCCAGCTCCTCACCAGTGGCAGGAGCACTCTGTGGGAATTCTGAGACCAGCCCAGCACTTCCCAAATCCCCAGTCCAGGGGCTGGCTCTTGGAATGGGGTCTTGGGGAGCCCCTGAAGGAGCCTGGTGACTTCAGTGTCTGCAGAACCATCCATGATGGCAAATGGGTGAGGGAGGGAAAGCAGAGCTGGAAAATTAGTTCTTTTACATCCAGCAGATGGAAAAGTCCTGCCTTATTAAAATCCACCTTGTATTTATTTGCAGGAGCTGGGCTCTCACAGCTCCTGGTCCCCAGCAGCCCTGGGGGATCTCTCAGGCACATCCCAGCCCTTGTTCTGTGTGCTGAGCATGGGGTGTGCCCCCCAAAACACCTGGGCACATCTGGGCAGCCATATCCCCACCCTGCTGTCACCCCAACCCAAAGGCAGGGCTCTGCCAGGACATGGGATGTTCCTGCTCTCACCCTCTGCCCCGCAGCCCTCCCAGCCAGGGGACAGAGAGCAGAGAGCTGCAGGAATTCCCTGGGGCAGGGATCAGGAGGAGACAGAGAAATCCATGTGCTAAACATGACCCAACTCCGGCAGGGATCACTGGCTCTTCCATCACCTGCCTGTCCCTGGGGCTCTGTGTCCGGGTTTGGGGTCACGGCTGTGGTTCCACCTCTTCACAGAGCCACCCAGGAGAGCCAATCCCCGAGAATCCAGAGGGGATTTGGGGGATTGCAATCCCAAATAATCCAGGGGGCCAAACCCTCCGGGAGGCAGCTCAATAAACAAGCAACACCCAGCCCAGTCTAGTGAGCACAGCTGGGCTCTCCCAAGGAGTTCAGAGCCAATTCCACCTCTGCACTGAAGACTTTCGATGACTGTTAATGAATTTAAATGACGGGGATTTTCTTTTCATGCTTCATTGCATATGCTCCTCGCATTAAGATGCTAATTAAGAATCCATCAGCCCAAGCTGGGAGCCATGTGGCCACGGAGCAAAGTGGAGCTGTGACAGTGGCTTTGGGGCTGCTCAGTGGGACCTTTTGTGGAGTCTGATAAATTATTTGCTTGCACAAGGCTGCTCTGCACAGATCCCACGGGGAGCTGAGGTTTGCTGTGGCTCTGATGTGTCAGGGGCTTGTTTGATCCCACTGGGATGTCTGAGGGATGCTTGGGCAGCCTGAGCTGTGTGTGAGAGGAAAGGAGGGCACAGAGAACAAATCCCTCAAGGGCCGATGGATATAAACTCACCATCACTGACAGGGGAAGTCCCTGAGCAATTGTTTGCTGGAAGTCCTCAGCGAACTGTTGTAGTTTGTTGTTGAGATATGCCGGATAACAGCACAATTTTCTGGTTTTCTGGTGTGTTTTCCACATTTGAACACAGCTGCTCTGGGCAGGTGGTGCTGTTGTGGTGTTTTCAAGTGATTCTAAGCAAGACCTTAAATTATTTTGCTGGGTTGTGTTTGCTTTTGGTTCCAGGTGCTAACACATCCCACCCTCAAGCATCCTGTTTGCGAGGAGGGTTTGGCACTGGGATGTCGTGGCATTCCAGGTGGGAAATTGCCCCCTCTAATCCACCAAACCCTGTCAGGATATCTCAACAGCAGTGGTTGAGAAATCACTCCTAAAATCTGGGCTGAGCAAAAGCCTGCGACTGCTTTTTAAAAGCCAAGGGGAGAGCGAGAGAGAAGAAAAGGTTTATAAATCATGAAACCTATTAATCTAATCCTAGAACAAATTTACCAATTCTAAAATGGATTTTCAGGGATGATGGGAAAAAAAATGGATTTTGCAAATCTTAACAATTAGTCCTTCTTAAAGAGCTTCTTACTTCCCAGAGCAGCTTTGTGCTCGGGACAGTTTGGTGAGAGATTGTTCCTGGCTGCCTGTGGCCTCTCATTATGAGAGGGATTGCAAATGCTAATTCCGGGGCTGGGAGTCTGCTCAGTCCTCCAAGAATTGTCAGCGGTGTGAGGAAATGAATTCTCACGCTTAACCACTTCACTGCTGCTCTGCTTTCTGAGGAAAATACCTGCAGCTGCAAATGTTTTTTGAAGCAGTGGTGACACAGCTGGGATCTCAGATTTGATCCTAGTGACCCCTAAACCTCAGGAAAACACCTCCCTCCCCAGTTCTATCCGAATTTTGGGCATAGCTAGAGCTCCTCTTCACTCCTGGAAAAGGGAAAAAGCTTTGGGGGTGGTGTGGTCACTTCAGAGCCGTTCCTTAAAGGTTTTCACAACACCGTTACTGTTTTTGTGGCATCCACCCAAAAATTAGAAGGGCAGCGGACAAAAAAAAAAAAAAAAAAAAAAAAAAAAAAAAAAGGCCGGCCTGAGGAGTGAGGAGCTTGTTTTGCAGCAGAGCCTCTTGGCTTATTAAGCTCAGCAAAGCAGAAGTTGAGTGGGCACAGGATCACTCCCTCTGCGCACATCGCACCACGGCGGGAGAAGGGCGCAGACGCTTAAATAAAAAAATTGGCACGGGGGGAAAAAACCGGGCAGGAATCCACTTCAGATGGCAATTTAGCAAAGGTTGTGCTGGCACAGGGAGGGAGGTGGCTGTCTCGGGTCGTGATGACCCATGAGAGGGAGGAAATCTCCGTTCTGGGCTCCTGAGCAGCGTGTGGCACCGCTGAGGCGGTGGGTACGGGTGGGAGCAAACACGGGGCACGATCTCAGCTGCTGCTGGGAGCTTGTTTATCTCGGTGCTGCTGGAAGGAACATCCAGGGCCCAGCTGGTGGGGGAATTCACGGAGAGCCCGCCCGTGCGGATGACAAATCAAAAGGGACGAGAGGAATTAGGAAAGGGAAACGTTTATTTTCTGCCGTTCGGATGCGTGTCGCACCCGGTTGAGAACAAAATTAATTCATTCATTAAAGGCACTCGGCGTGGCGGATGAAGTGGCAGAGGCAGGCTGGGGGTGGCTGCTGCCTCACCAGGGGAGGCTGAGGGCACTGATGGCACAACAGGGGCCAGAGCAGGCTCTGGGACAGCCTGGGATGGGAGCTCAGCCTGGGATGGGAGCTCAGCCTGGGATGAGAGCTCAGTCTGGGATGGGAGCTCAGCCTGGGATGGGAGCTCAGCCTGGGGTGGAAGCTCAGCCTGGGATGGAAACGCAGTCTGGGATGGGAGCTCAGTCTGGGATGGGAGCTCAGCCTGGGGTGGAAGCTCAGTCTGGGATGGAAGCTCAGCCTGGGATGGGAGCTCAGTCTGGGATGGAAACTCAGTCTGGGATGGAAGCTCAGCCTGGGATGGGAGCTCAGCCTGGGATGGGAGCTCAGTCTGGGATGGAAACTCAGTCTGGGATGGGAGCTCAGCCTGGGATGGGAGCTCAGTCTGGGGTGGAAGCTCAGCCTGGGATGGGAGCTCAGCCAGGGATGGGAGCTCAGCCAGGAGATGCTCCCAGCCCAGGAGCCCCAAAGGGGAATTTTGTCTCCATCAAGTTTACACACGAGGTTTTTTCTGTCTTTGCTGCACAGCTGCTCGTGGTTCCTCAGGTGTTTGGCTCCTGGGATGTCTGTGGAGGTTCCCACCTTCTCCTTTCCTGTTTTCAGTCTCAGAGAGAGACGGGGCCCTGTGCTGCTCCTGGGGATTATCCCCTCTTCGAGGGGGGCTCTTCCCCCTGTGCCAGCACAGCAAAGAGAATTTTCCCAGGGCTTTGGGGACAGCAGAGGTGCAAATGTCCTGTGAGAGGAGTTCTGTCAGCTCCTCAGGCTCAGAACATCCCACCAGGAGAGCACCAGGCATTGAGCCCTGCACAGAACCTCTTCCTTCAGGAATCCCTGGTGCTCAGCTGCCCTGGTGGCTCCCACATCCCTCCTGCAGCCCTGCTCCCAGATCAGGCAGATCCCCCATCACCCATGAGCCCCAGAGCTGTGATCATGGAGCAATCCAAGCTGAGCAGTGGATTCTGACACCCTCCTGGCTTCTCCAGCTTTCTGGAGGCGGGTGATGAGGATTTGCTGGTGCACAGCTTGTGCTGGGCTGTGACGGATCCTGTGTTTATTTGGGAAGTCATGGATTGTGCAGAGGCCCAGAAACCTGGGCTTCAAATGCCATTCAAAGGGCAGCTACTGATGCCTTAAGTTTTATCTTTCATGTTTTTCATGTTCTGCGCTGCCCAGGGGTGCAGCTCTGAGCTCACAGTCAGGGTCACTCAGCTCTGCACACAGCACGGACACAAAACAAATCCTTTTCCTGCTGCACACCAAGGACAACTTTCAGCCCAAAAGCACAACCAAGGGTGGCTGAAGGGAGGAACAAGAAGGATGAGACCTGACAGCCTGGAGCTGGAATGGGACAATTAAACCCCAATATGCAAATGGACAAAAACTTATTATATCTTATATCTTATATCTTATATCTTATATCTTGTATCTTATATCTTATATCTTATATCTTATATCTTATATATATATATTTGCAAGCAATATATATGCTCATATACACGAAAATTATATTTTAAAATAAATAAATCTGGTTTTATTTAATTTTGAAATTAAATTTTCATTAAATAGTTTTTAAATTCAACTAATTTATAAATAAATAAATATATTTAAATGAAAAAAAAAATTTAAATAAAATAAACATAAAGCATACTATAAAATAAAATTATAATTATATATATATATATAAATACATAGATATTTGCAAGCAGTAGATATATGGTAATATACAATAAAATTATAGACAGGATCTACTGTGGGTGTATATTTTGGCACATGCCACCTTGGTGAAGTGTTGCACCGTACGGAGCCCTTACAAATACCAAGGTAAAAACCCAATAATCCCTTAACCGAGCCTGGCCCTCAATTTCAGGAGCAGGAAAAGGCTCCACAGGCAGGCAGGATCCCCAGGAGCTTCACTCCAACCTGGCTGCCCCTGCTCCTTTGTGAGCTGTGCCCCGGACAGCAGCGCTGCCAGCAGGGATCGGGAGCTGAGCTCTGCTGCTCAGCACCGCTCCTTTGCTCATCGCTGCCTCTCCCTCAGCTCCACGGGACTCATCTCGGAGGCAGGAGAGTCCTGGCATCCTCCAGAGCATCCTCCAGAGCATCCTCAGGCACGTGGGGGAGCACCCACCGCTGCCTGGTTTGCTCCCAGCTCTGAATGTGTGCTTGGAGAGAGGGGGAAATGTGTGATCTGGGAGCAGGAGGGGGCTGTGCTTCTCCCACTCCTCCCTCGGCGCTCCCCAGACAGCGCGAGAGGGAAAAAACAATTTGTGCAGAAGAAAACAGGAGCAAGGAGCTCCCGTGGCGCTGGCAGGGAACAAAACGCACGGGGGGAAAAAAGGCTTTGGAGGAAGTGTCGGGTTGGGAAGGGTGGGAAGAGGGGCAGAGCTGGCGATGCACAGAGCTGGAAAAGGGAGACAGGGACAGCTGGGGGGTCAGCTCAGGATCTGTGTTTAACCCTGGGGGTGAAAGGTGTTCCCTGAGCAAGGAGAGGGCAGCGTGCATGGGCTGCCAGCTGGGAGCAGAGAGGATTTCTCCTCTCACAGGGGACAGCCTGGCACTGCTGAGGGTGGCACAGGCACCCGAGGGGCACCAAAAGGGACAGCACAAGGGAGTTTCCTTTCCTGCCCCGAAGGAAACTGCTCTGGCCAGGTCCCTGCTGCTGCCGCACAAGCAGTCATCACAATTTGGGGGATAAAAGCAGAGCCTTTTGTTCTCCATTGTGGGGCAGCAGCAAGGCACTGCACACAGAGGTCCCTGGGGAGGGGACAGCAGGGTCCCTGCAGTGGCTGGCACCTGGCTGTCCTGAGTGAGCCATCCATCAGCTGGCCCTGCCCACGGGAATGATCATGGAATCCATGCTAATTAGTCCATTTGCATCCGGAGCTGGATGCCTGTGCGTGTGTGGGGGGGGGGGGGTGCCAGCGAGGCTCATTTGGGCTGAGAAATGCTGTTTTAATTCAGCCTCTGCGTTCCCTCGCACTCCTTGGACACCCCAGAGCTCCCCCCGTCCCCAGCTCCCTTGGTTAGAGGAGACAGCCAAGGCCTGGGAAAAGGATGAAGGGATGAACTCCCAGATTTTGCCTTACTTGTAGCCCAGATGTGGTGCCCGATCTCCAAGCAGTGTTCCCTGATCCTGCAGGCAGAGATCCCCAGCCCTGTCTGGAAGAAAACAAACAAAACCCGTGCGCCATGTGCTTTGGCCACTGAGATCTCCATCTCCAGCTTCTGCTTCTCCGTCCCCACCCACAATTTGGTTTAGGGGAAGCAACCCCTCTCCCTGTGATCCTGCTGCTCCACTCTGAGCCTCTGGGATGACCTTTCTTAGGTGAGTTCTGCCTTTCTGCCCACACATGGCCCAAAGAACTCCCCTGAGCTCCCTGCAATGGGTTCCTCTTGTCAGCAGCTTCTATCCGCGAAGCGATTGATAACAACAAATAATTAAAAATGTATTTCTGTTTCAGCAGCCTCCGGGTGCTCTCTGTGTCAAAAACATGAGCTCGTCAGTGTGGAGTCCCCCAGAAAAATGTGTTTTTCTCAGCGGTGAATTGTTGCTCCTGAGCCCTTTTTTTTAATTCTGGTCTGTGTCTGTCTCATCTGCTGCTGTTCCTCAGGTCGGAGGCTGCATCTTCTCTGGCTCTGCACTGTGGGATGCCAAATGCAGGCAGTTTGTTGCTATTTTTCCATGCTGTTTGCTTGCTTTGCTTGATTTTTGGAGCTGAAATGACGCGCAGAGGGGATGGGAAAGCTCTGCTGCTGCTCTTAAATAATTCCTTGTGTAGATGGGCTTCCTCTGGAACGTGAATGGGCTTTCCTGATTTACCTAAATCCACTTCCAGCTTTAAGCTGCTGCTTGGCCTGGGGTCACAATGCTTGTGAGGGCAGCTCAATCCCATAATTCCAGCCTCCATCCCTGCAGGGTTTGTGCTCAGAGGTGACCAGGGGCATCTGGGGAGCAGCCACCAGAATGGCTCAGAGGACACTCATCCAACCTCTGTCCCCCTCCAGCATTTCCGTGCCGTTTATTGATTAGCTCTTAGAACAAAATGATGCTCTTTGCAGAGGTGGTTGTGCTGTGCTGGGGGTGACACCACCTCCCACCACGTCTCCTCCACACCAGGCAGACCCTTTGGAGCTAAATAATGGACAAATATGGATCCAGCACTCTCGGGAACGTCCCTTTTCTCCCCTTTGTCCCACTGTCCACCCCGGCGATGCCAGGGATGTCACTGCTGGCCGTGCCACCAGGGCGTGGTGCCCAGGGAGCTCCACGTGCCAGCTCCACAGAGGAGTCCCCAGAGAAGGGACAGCAGAGCCACGTCCCCTGCCCCAGCCCAGGGTGCAGTCCCTGTCTGCAGGATGCTGGGAGCCACTGGGTGTCAGTAGCATCCCACTTCCCGGCCGTGGAGTCGGGAGGATGAGCTTTCCTCCATGGAGAGCAGCTCCATCCCCCTGGGGAGCAGCTCCATCCTTCTGAGAGCAGCTCCATCCCTGTGCAGAGCAGCTCCATCCCCCTGGAGAGCAGCTCCATCACTCTGGAGAGCAGCTCCATCCTTCTGGTGAGCAGCTCCATCCCCCTGGAGAGCAGCTCCATCCCTGTGCAGAGCAGCTCCATCCCTGTGCAGAGCAGCTCCATCCCTCTGGAGAGCAGCTCCATCACTCTGGAGAGCAGCTCCATCCCCCTGGAGAGCAGCTCCATCCCTGTGGAGAGCAGCTCCATGCCTCTGACAGCAGCTCCATCCCCCTGGAGAGCAGCTCCATCCCCCTGGGGAGCAGCTCCATCCCTTTGGAGAACAGCCTGAAGGTGAGCACCCATGAGGTGCTGCTGGCTGGTGATTTTCTGATCATGCAAAATTTTTTTCCCCCAGCTTTTAAAGGTTACTAAAATGAAGATTTTTTTTTTTTTTTTCCAGGAACATATCTCATGTGGGATGACATTTCTGGCTCAGAGCAGAAGGAATGCCAAGTCCTGTGCCCCAGGACAGCCAGTGAATCCAGAATCCCAGCAGCCATGGAGAGCTGGCTGGAGCTGCCTGCCCAGCCTCACTCCCAGCCCAGATCTGACCCTCTGCCTCCTGTTGTGTGAAAACCTGGCTGAAGAGCTGCTCCTGTTGCAGGTGGAGCCCTTCAGTTCCTCCTGGTGAAGATGTTCCATCTGCTGTTAATAATTCACCTTGAAGTGAGGCTGTCTCCAAGCCTGCAGCTCTCTTTCATCACCAAGATCAGATCTGCTCGTTCCTGCTTTCCCTCTCTCCCCATGACTCTCATGTCCTTCTGCATCCTGTCCAGGGATGAAGGATCTCTCTCCTGGATGCACAAAATCCTTGGAGTTCTGAAAACAGAAGGGGAAATGGTCGAGGTCTTCAAAACAATGCTGATCCCTGCTCCTGGCTGAGTTCCTGGGGTCTCTTGACTCATCTGCTCGTGGAGGGTGGGATTTCCCCCAGAGCATTCCCTCCCTGGGATGCATTTCCTTCATCCCTCTGGACAGGCTGTAACTCACCCGAAGTCAGGAGGGGAAGTGGAGTTTAAATCCACACACACAGAATGAGGATCCCCCTTCTCCTGCTCCTGTCAGCAGATCCCTGCTTTTCCCAGAGCTCCTCGGGATGGCAATGCCCATCCCTGCAGCCCAGTAATTGCAGTGAAATGCACTTTCCAGGCCCATTATCCCTCGGCTGCCAGGCACTCAGCTCGGGGAGTTAATGGGGTAGTGGGAGCTGTGCTGTGAGGGGGACAAGCCCCAGCAATCCTTTTGTGCACAAGGCTGTGGGGTTAACTCTGGGGTGAGGGCAAGGGAAGGGCTAAAAGCTCTATTTGGAGCTGGTCAGGCCTGAGGTGCAGCCAAATCCTCTGCACCAAACCAGGGCTGTTTGTGCCTCTCCATGCTGGGAGGAGAAGAGGAGGAGAAGAGCTCAGAGAGAAGCTGGGATGGCGGAGGAGGAAGAGTCTGACTCGGCCTCTGGGACCCCTCAGCCACGGTGGATCCACCGTGTCCCACTCACCCCTGCGTGCCCTGCTGTGTCCCAGAGTGGGAGTGTCCATTTTGTCAGGGGACACCGCGGGTGTCACCCTGCAGGGGCAGGCAGAGGGTGGCACCGAGCCCAGGGCACGCCCTGAGCGATGCCAAGCTCCAGCCCCATCCCTGCCCTCCCTCCCTTTGCTGGGTGCAGTAACAGAGCCTGGGCTGGTGGATCTGTGCCCTGCCAGGCTCCAGCAATCCCAGACCTTGTTCAACACCAGGCACCACAGGAGGCTTTCCCTGCCCGGATCAGCAGTGATTTGTCTCCACTCAGGTTTGATTGATGCCTGTCTGGTGCAGCTCTCAGCCAGCAGAGCTGGCATCCCACTGAGGGACGTGTCTTTGGCAGCTGCAGGGCTGGATTTAGGATGAGCTGCAGCTCCAGGGAACACCTGGAGGTGCTGGAGGCTGCAGGGTGAGGAGCTCCCACCCTGGTGCTGACTCCCACAGGTGGTTTCACCCCTTCCTGCCCCTATCCTGCTTCATCTGGCCATCAGTAGGGCACGTTCCTGATGCTCTTTCTCCAGGGATTGCTTGGAACTGCAATGCTTTGTCCTGCTGGGAGCTCACACCCCTGTGTGTCCCTGCCAGGGCAGTGGGGAGGAAGAAAGAACAAGAGGACAAGCCAGCACAGTGATGTAGGACAGAGCAAACCTTTCAATCTTTCTCTTCAGAGACTTTCTCCTTCCCCAGGGTGACAGAACTCCACCCGAGTGTTTTCAAATTCGGGTTTATTTCACAGCACAGAGTGTTTTCAAGTTTACATGGCACTGAAACATTCCAATTCTGGCCAAGGGCTCATGGATCTGTGGCCTGGAGGCAATCTGCTGGGTATCAGTTCATGTGGTGAACTCAGAGATTCTTGTTCAGAGATGCAGAGCTGTGGTTTGATGCTCCCATCCCACAGCAGCCTGGTGGAGAACAGCACAGGGAACAAACTGCTGCTGGAAGAGCTCCCTGCCTCCCTCAGCTCCTCATTCCTGGGCTTTGTACTTCCCTTTTCTGTTTGCTCCACTTAAGCAGCTTCAACAACCACAATTGTAAACTCTTGGTGGGCTTCTTTATTTCCTCCTGGCCCAGAATTTCACTGTTGTTTTGTTTGTTTTTTGTTTTTTTTTTCCTGGAAATAACTATTTATTTTTCTCTGCTGTCGCTTTCTGCTTTCATCTCTTTCCTGCTCAAGTCAGCAGTCCCCCTTCTTGTGAACGTGGTCTCCCCTGAGACACTCCCGAGTTTTGATCCCCTTTTCCACACTCCTGGCAGCTCGATAGTTTTTCAGCCTTTCTTTCCTCATTCCCAGCCCTTTCCATTTATTTTTCAGTGGCACCTCTGGGCTTTTCTGCCTCCCTCACCCCACCCTTACCTTGGCACGGAGATTGGGAGCACGGGGAGTTTCCTCTGGGATGGAAGGATGGAGTCCCAGGCTCTCAAGGAGGATGTGCCCTCCTGGATTTAAATCCCTGAGTGGTGTACCTGCCCCTTTGAGCCTTTTAAGTGTTTGCTTTCCCTTTTCCTTGTCCCTCCCCTGATTTTTATTTGTGGACCTCGTTTCTCCGATTAACCCCGGGGCCCGCACGGCTCCTTGAGAAAGATGCTCTCACTTCATTAAGAGATAATGGAAGCTGTCAGAGCTTTGAAGGATTGCACTCGTGATGGGAGCAGGAGGGGAAAGAAATATATTCACAGCAAAGTTACATTTTCATGTAAATTGTTTAAAGATTTAAATGGTTTCTATTAGGAAGGGTCACCGGGGCTGTGCAGAGGCCTAAATTATTCCTTCTGTGCAGAACTATAACATTGTCTGTAAATGAAAAGGAATAAAGAAAGCTGTTAATTTTTTTTTTCTTTCTTCCTTTCTCCCACTCTCTCACTTCAGCCCACATTTTATTCCTCCCTCTGCCTTTCCAGCAGCCTTCCCTTGATTTTCTTTCATCCTTGGGGTCTCCCTGCTCTCGTCTTCAGGCCAGACTTTGTGATTTTGCTGTGACCCCAAACCCCTCCTGACCAAATGCAAACTCTCTTCTTTGGGTTTCCAGGCGCACGGATGCCCCAGGGGGAGCGGCAGGCAGGGTGATCAGTTAATTTGTTAATGAGTATGCCACACAGTTAGGTGCAGTCACCGCTCCCTTCCTCTGCTGCAGGCTGCTCGGTAATTCATCCCCGAACACATCCTCGCGTAAATAATCACAAGGCAGCGATGTGCTCGGGTAACTCACAGCCCAAACGTGGCTTTTTGCACACATCAGAGCCAGCCTAAATGCGATGGCACCTGTGGGGATGGGCATCCTCTGCTCCCAGGATGATCCCAGCCCTGCTCCTGGTCCGGCTTGGTTCCAAAGGGATGGTGCTGGCTGGGAAAAAGGGGGTTTGCCTTCTCCTGGGAGCCCTGGCTTTTAGAAAGGGGCACTGGTGCAATCTCTGCTGGCTTTGCACACGTGTGAGTGTCAGGAAAATCGACCCACAAACACCAGAGGTTTGTGTCCAAAAAGGAGACAGAGGAGTCCTGTAATTTTACTTGAGTTAAGGGAGAGGCCATGGGGGATTTCCCCTGGGGTCTCCCAAATTTTTGGAGGATGCAGCCTCCTTTTTATCCTCATTTCTCAGCTGCATTTCCCTCTCTCTTTCCCTCTCTCTTTCCTCTCTCTTGAGAGGTGCAGACTCCCCAAAACCCCAAATACCTAACACCCCCTTTCTAATGTATACCCCTTCACCCCCATTTTTCTTTTCCTTGTGTCAAATCAGTGGAATTCTTACGGAATTTATGGTTCTTCCCATTGTTTCTTTCATCTCTCAGTATCCCATTTTGCTTACCAGCAGACCCAGAGTTTGTTTGCAAAGACATCTCATACCTTTCATGGGGTTTGGCCTCTGAATACTCCTTGAGAGGTGGTTTCACCTGCAGACCTGTGAGGCAGAGATCTGAAGGTGCCTTCCCTCCCCACTGCCCCCTCTCTCTCTTCATTCCCGAAATTTGGTGTCTCCCTGCTCCTGACTCACTGTGTGTGTGTACCCTGGAGCAGCCATGGAAGGGTTAAACCACCTGCACCTCCCTGCATTCCCACCAGAGCCACAGGCCAGAGGAATAACAGCTTTTGGGCAGTCAGGGATTGAATTTACCAGGAGCTGGACGGGACATTTCCCCTCGGAGGGCAGGAGCAGAGCAGGAGGCAGGCAGGGCTGTGTGCCGTGTCCTCCAGCACTCCCTGGGAGCCTGTCTTGATCTCCGGGCTGTAAAACCTCCCAAACTCCCCATCAGGCAGAGTTCAGCCCCCTGGCTCATCCCTCCCGTGCAGAAGGGCAGAGATCAAACTCATCGGGCAGCTCTGGAGGATCAGCTCCGGTTAGGGGAGGTGAGGAGCTGATTGCTCTTCACACACACGGGCAGGAGGCACCCTGGGGACCTCAGGGGTGGGAGGGCTGTGGGGAATAGCAGGAGGGAGAGGGGTCTGCATGCAGATCACCGGGAAGGCAGCAAAAGCAGAGGCTCAAAGGCTGTGAGGGTGGAACTCTCTCTGTGCTGGGTTCTGAAGGGTTTTGGCAGAGGCAAAGCCGGGCCAGACTGCTGGTGGGGTAACAGGCCTCCAGTTTTGGTCTTGGGAAAGGAAGGAAAGATGCCTTTTGCAGTTTGCAGGAGCTCAGAAGGAGGGCTGCCTTTCAGGGAGACCAAATCCAGAATCCTGGGCAGGTTTCAAGCCAGAGGGAGGCACACCCGAAATATCCACCCCAAAGGACAGCAGGGCCATAAAAAAGGAACCTACAGCTGGCTGTTTGTGGGGTAGAAAGATTGCTCAGGATCTCCTGCTCATCAGCCTGAAAATCACCTCGATGAGACAAAACATCCTCCCCTTCCTGAACAGATCTGGCTTCTAACTCAGTTCCTCATCCCCTGCTCCTAGGAACTGCAGAGTGTCCCACAGATCTGCTCTTTTCATGGTGAAGGATCCTCTAATTCCAGTTGAAAGATGTCCTTGGGCTCTTTATCTCCATCTCTTCGACTGTCAGCCTCAAATAACTCTTTTCCCTGTTTCCCCAAGTGTTCCTCTCTCAGCTCTCTGTTCAGGCAGCAGCTCCATCCCTTCCCTTTGCTCTCCACCTTTTGCCAAACCCTTGCAGGTCCTCAAGGAAGGATCTTAACCCCACCATTGTCCCACCTGTACTGGTTTCAGTCAATCCCTGTTGAGTGTGGCTGGTTCAGGACTCCGCACACAGCTTTTTTTCTAAAGGGAACATTTCCCCTGGCACCTTCTGCTCTGGAATTTGCCTTTTCCAGAGCCACGTTACATCAGAGATTTATGAGAGGCAGGCTCATCCCTGCCTTTCCCTTCCTTGTTTCCAGTGTCCAGCTCCCAGCTCCTTTCACAGGAGATTCTCTGCAACTGCTGCTCCTCAAGGCCACCCAATTTCTCCCACAGGAGGAATGGATTCCCTTCAGCTTTGGGGAATCAGCAATTTTCCTAAAGCCAATCTGTCTCTCTGTGCCGAACCCATCAATGGACATGCCAAAGAGATGAGTCCCTGGGCCACTGTTTGAGGCACTCCACTTGTACTGCTGGGATCCATCTCCAGCATGGATTAGCTGTCTCAAATTTCCATTCCTGAAAAAGCTGGTCCTCTCTTCCAAGCAAGCTGCCAGTCAGTGCCGCCAGGTTTGCATTGATGAGTTCAAGGCCCACCAGAGAAATCCCATTTTTAACCCAGAATCAGCAGCCCTGAGTTCCTGTCACCAGCTCTCCCAAGGCGGTTTTGCTCCTGGGCTTCTCAGGGCAGGGAATTTTGGCAGTTCCTTCAGGCCCTCTCTCATTTTTGGCTTCTTACTGCAGAGTGTGGCCTTGTGGCCGTTGGGGGATGTGTTTGAACAGCACACGACCCATCCTTTATAAAAGCTGATTATTTTAGGCTCCGTTCTGTGCTCTCCTCCCAAAGTGGCTGGAAATGGAGGCGAGCTCCTGAGGTCAGGAGAAAGGCTCTTGAGCTGTCAGGATTGCTCTGCCCCATTTCCCTGAGCGTGGGAGCTGTGTTTGGTAAACTCCAGGCATATGGTCCCGCTCCCAGTTTGTGCTGGATGCAGGAAAAGTCCTCGTTGGCACCTCGGTAATTTCATGTGCTAATTCATGCCAAATAGCCCCAGCTACTGACCTGCTTTAATACCTCCTTCCATCTCACTGAAATGCCATCCACTCCTGATCCCTGGCCCCACGTTTATTTTCTAGGTCAACCTCTTCTGTAATGTCTTCACATTCCCTGAAATCCTACTAAAATAGCCCTGTGTCGTCCTGGATCAGTAACCATTTGGAGACAAAGTCTGTTTATTATCGTGCTCAGGAATAAGTGGTGCCTGCAATAAGCAACATTTGCTCTGCAATCTGTGCCTCAAAAATTAAAGCCTCCGTGATGACTCAGTCCCAGCCTGACTGGGGGGATCTAAACTCAGGCTCCAGCACGACCTACAAACTCCTCACAGAGTTCTTTCCCCAAACAACTTTTATTTTCCCCAGCCTGAGCCATCCTTTTCCTCTGGTCTATCCTTGCCAGAGCCTGATTCTGATAATAAGATTCCAATCCCTGTGTGTGGAGGCAGGAATGATGATTATGTGATATCTCCAGGTCCCTCTGTTTCTCCCAGAGCTCCCCCGAGATTTGTCAGCCTTAATGCCAGCACTCAACACCCAAACCTAACCGGGGGGGAATTTGCTCTCTGGAAATATCTCAGCAGCCTCAAACCTTTCTCATGGCATCAGGCCTTGATGGGCCTGTTGGATTGCAGGAGCATCCTCTGACAATCACTCAGACCTCCCTTAGAACTCCCTCCAGCCCGGGGCTGGGACCTGCAGTCAATTCCTGTGGGATTCTGCAGCTGTTACTGTCCCAAGGTTAAGGACAGTTAACAGCTTTTACCTAAAATTCTTCCCTTTTTTTCAGTTTTTCCTTGCAGATCCCACAGCCTTCTGCTCTTTGGTCCCAAATATGCAGTAGGCTCAGCATTTCTTCCCTCACTGATACCTGCCTGTTCCCAAGGTTCTGCAGGACTGGTTTTCCACCCCCATCTGGTTTTCCACCTGTTTCTGGCTGTCCCATTTTCCTTGAGCAGCATCCCATCCCTCTTTGGCTTCAAACCGTTGCATTCTCCACTGTGTCTCCCTCTTTTCTGCTGAGGTGGTTTCACACTCTCTTTCAGAAGATCCTGCCAGCCTGGGGCTGGGATCTTTGGATGTAAACACTTCCTTTCAGGAACACGTCTAAGAACACCACAGATGCCAAGACCCCGGAATCCTGTTTATTACTAATTGATTTGTGGGCCATTTCTTCCCATTGTCACTATTTTCCCAGATTTAAGCAGTTGGAAAACCTCCCAAATTCCCTCCCAGGCACTCTCACATGAGATCTCCTGTTCACTTCCTCCTCCCTTCCACACTTTTTTTTTATTTCCCCACTAGCACTCCACGCTTTTCCCCAACACATTTTCCCCCAGCTCAGCAGCTGGAGAGGATGCTCAGGGAAGGAAGGGGCTGTGGGTGGCAGCCCAGGATGTGGAGGAGGAAGTTTTCCTTTATTCCTGGTGGGGAAAAATAGGAAATTTTGCTATTTCCTGTTGCTGATGGGGGCGTTGAGTGAGAGGGCTGGAGCTGGATGTAGAGGTTGACCCGGCTGGCAGCACACTCCAGGCTTCCACACCACTCCAATCCCTTCCTCCCGCTCCCCAACCCCTCTGAGCTCACACCACGCCTCCACCAGACCCCCGTGTCACAGAAGGACACCATCAATATTATATTTTTTTTCGCAGACATTATCTCAAGAGTCCGTTCACGCCTTGTTGCAGGTCGGGCACGCGGCCGCCTGCGCCATCCTCCAGCCTTCGGCGTCGCCTGGCGCCGCTCGGGCGTCGTGGGGGAAATCCTTCAGCCCCTCCACGGCCTCCCCGCAGAGCTGGCGGAACACGGGCAGCCTCTTCTTGGCCTCGGGGGAGCCTCTCACATCCCTGACCTCCGCAGAGAGGGCGAGGAAGGCGGGGAGGTGCCGAGCAGGAGAGAAAACGCAGTCTTCATCTGTGCTGAGGTAGCGCTGGGTTGTGGGGAGGCAGGGCGCGGGGCCGTGGGGGACGGTGCCGGCACCTGCCCCATCCAGGGGGCGGTGGGACGTGGGGATGTTCCTGCAGCTCTCCAGGAAGATGTAGCGGATGTCCCTGGAGGTGTGGTAGGGTGTGCATTCCGGCAGGGACAGGCTGCGGGCTTCGCACTGGAAAGCTGGTGCCGACATCGGTGCTGCCCTTGCGTGGGGATAAATCACAAATTTAGCGGGGTGGGAGGTGGAGGAATTCTCGACAGACCCTCAGGTCTTTTCCCCACCACATAAAAACACCAAATTTCCAGAATCCTCTCTCCCCCTCCTGTTGCCCTTGGTTTGACATGTTTTACTTTGCCTTCTGATGTTTATAGAACTCGGAGCTGAGTTCTCACTCTTTCTCTCATAAACAATGAGATGTTTACATTTTTCTCCTCCGGGAGGAGCTTCTTGAGGGATGGTGATGTTCACCAAAGAGATTGAAGAGGTGGTGACGCCTTTGACCAATCTCTTGCCACTTTGTACAGTTGTATATATTGGAGTCAGACATTTGAAATAAAGAGAATTCCTGCTGAACTCACCCTCGCCCTGCCTCGTCCTTTCCTGTCCTATTGTCACACCCTCCCTTCCCTGAACTGACTCTCACAGCAAAATCAGGAGATATCTGTCATTGTTAAGACGGTCACAACACACAGAATGACCTGAACCATATCGAGTTTTCAGAAGTCTCCTTATTATGTCCCCAAGCTGTCTTTTACACAGCTTTCACACACCTTGAGCACAAGGTTAATAGCTTGCTTGTTAATTATTCTATTGGTTAGTAACAGGTGTTTTTACCTGTCCATCAAATCTATCTGTTCTCGGATCATTCACCTGTTTTCTTTGGTGATTCTCATGGGATAAATCCCTTGTTGTTACAGGTGCACTTGTTTTTCACCCTCAGAACAGATTGTTGTGTTGAAGGGAACTTCTCATTCTCGAAATAGCTTCATATGTGAACTTACAAATTGTTTGTTAGCTGCACTTAGAAGAAATGACAGGCCAGCTTTTTACCCTGTTCCTACAGATATCCACCAGAATTAAGGCTTTGCTGTGTCTGTATCCCAAGCTCCAGTTCACAGCTGAGTACAGCCTGGCTGTGGGAAGGTGCTGTCAGAGGCAGACAGGTTGTCTCCATCCTTCCTGGAGCTCCCAAGGGGAATGAGTAACCCCTGAAGGGATTTGGGATCTGAAGCTGCCTCTTTGGGAAAAGGCCGGCCCCGTGCACTCGCAGCCAGCCTTCTGTGTTCTTCCATCACTGAATATTTCAGCTCTTTCCCAGGTTTTGTACACTTGTAAAATGCAGATTCTTGGGAAGGGGGGGAAAATATCCCAACCTACTCCATGCTTTGATACCTGGCTGGAACTTCCAGAGTTGACAAAGAGACAAGGCGACCGACCCGGTTCATGGATAATTCATCTCATGCATAACTCATGCCCACACTTTTCATGGATAATTTAGGATAAGGGCTTGCAAGATCAGGATCTCACATGGAAGTGAAGGGTCTCTCTTTGCTGATGGCAAACTCTAGCTGTGGGACACCGAGTTCCTGCCTGTGGCAACGTGCCAGTGGCTGGGAGAGCAGGAATGGTGTGGTTCCTTGGATGCTGGCATCTCTCAATCTCACCAGGCTCCGTGTCCTGTCTCTGAGAGTGGCCAAAATCTCAGAATCAGAGGAGGTGCAAGCATCCCAGCTCCACCAGGAGGTCTTAAAATCCACAAAAATCCCCGTCCCCTGCAGCTGTGGCAGGCAGAGGGATGGGGCTGCCATGGGCTGGACCTTCTCCCAGCAGGCTGAAGCAGGAGCTGGGATGTTCCCTCAGATGGGTTCAGGACCATTCAATGGCCACTGGGGACCACTAGACTGGAGGACACTGGTGCCTTTTGCCACCCCAGAGCTCTGGGACAGGTCAGTGGCCTCAGCCCCACTGCTGGAAACCCACCTGAGCCACCCTCCCTGTGCTGATGTTGGTGCCTGGCTCCATCCATTTCCCCACAGCTTTGGTTGGTGTCCCCAACAGGAGCAGGACGTAATTAAACATTTTTTACCTTCATTCATTCTTACTGCTCCTTTCTCCCCTCCCAAGCACAGCCCAGAACGGGATGGTTGATGTTTTCTGGTGTGAGAGCAGCAGAATTTCAAGCAGTGAAGGAAGAAATTTGTGCTCGTAGGCTTGGCCACGCCACGGGAAGTTGTTCAAACCACCCCAGCAGGGAAAGCACGCAGCACCCAGCCAAGAGCCCAAACCCAGAGACTCGCAGGAGGTCGGATCTTAAAGCTCAACTCCCGGGCATCAAACATTTAAAAGGGACCGGTGGAAAGGCTGAATTATTCAAATCACCCGACGTGAAACTGCTTCCCTGCGAGGAGAGGAGCGCTCTCCTTGCCCGGCTCATTGTCTCTGCGGGGTGTCAGAAATGCTAAGGCTCATCCTGCCTTCCCCATCCCCCTCGAGAGGCTGGGAACAAGTGAAGCACTCCCAGCTGCCAAGAAACATTGAATATTTATGAATTCCCTTAATCACAGAGGCAGGGACCATTCCAACCAGCCTAGTTTGGCGATGTTCTGGCCTTGCCTCCTGGAGAGGATCGGGACTTGCTCCCACAGGTCCTTGTCACCACCCTGGAGCTGCTCAACAGTGGCCAGGGCAGGTGGCAGAGCCCAGCAGTAGCTCCAGGGATGGAGATATTTCATCCCTGCTCCTGCACTGCCTCCTGGGATAAGGAATGCAAATTAATTTGCCTTGGGAGCAGACAACCAGCGAGTCCTGGGGAAAGTGTCCTGACTTCCCCACTGTTTTCCCACCATCGTTATCCCATTATTTTCCTGCACGTGGTGTTTGTTTCAATCTCCAAAAGAAGACCAAGACCAATACAGACACCAAAGCAGTGATTTTCCCTTCTATTTCTTCCTTTTTACCCTGTTTCTTCTCTTCCATTTCCCCAGATTACAGTAACAGAGGGAACTGGGGTAATAAATCATGAGGAAAGAATTTTCCTTTGGTCCAAATGAAATCCAAGCAGGAAGAGCAGGGGGTTCACTTTTATCTTCTTGTGTTCCAGTACACACAGAAATACATTTTTTTTTAATTCCTCCCAAGCATTTGGTATGAAAGGAAAAGTTCTTGGGGTTTTTTTTTTTGTTTGTTTGTTTTCTGGGTTTTTCAGCTGGGGATTTTTGGGTTTTTTTTTTTGTTGTTGTTGTTTTTCGGTTGGGTTTTTTGGAGGATTGCATTATTTTGTTGTTAAAGATACTTGTTACTTTCTTTTAACTGGCTCTATCACGGAATGTTCAGAGTCTCTGGCTGAGAAAGCTTCTGAAACTGGGTGTCTTTCATGCAGAAAAACTTGCAAAAACCATTTGTGGGTGCTCGCAGCCTTTCCAGATAAGAGACTTGTCAAAGGCAAGTTACTTCCAGTTGAGTTCACTGAGCAAACATCTGGCTTTTAAACGAATTCCCAGGGAGAAAACAGGGTGAGAGGCTGCTGCTGTGGTGCCAGGCTGTGGCTGGGAATAAACCCAAGGTCTTCAAAATCCCTTTTTTTTTTTTAAGAAAAGCTCCATTTTTCCAGCCTGGAGAAGTTTCTACAAGGAATGTGTGTGCAGGGAAGGCAGGAGGGGTCGATGAGTGGCATGAGGCAGCTCTGTCCCTTCTCCCACTCCTGAGAGCACCTGGTTTGATGGAGACTCCTCTGCTCTCAGCTCTGCCCTCGCTGGAGCCAGCAGGAGCAGAGAAGCTGCTCAAATATTTATTAAAAAACCACAGATGTTCTTACGAGACTCACCGAAATCCCGGATACTTCTGTGTTGGGTCCTGACGGGAGATTAACGTCTTCAGAACACTTCCACGAGGAGCTGGATGGTATCCACCCTGGCTTTGGGGGTTCTGGCAGGGGCTGTGCACGCTGCTGTTGGAACATTCCGTTGTCATGCGGGGTTCTGGGCTCGTGTCACAAAGGAGCAAGGCCTGACCTCGTGTGCCACCAGTGAGAGGATTTATCTCTGCTGAGCTCTTGGGTATGGCCAGGGTGGGGAGGGAGCTGAGGAGCAGGCAGATCCCAGGATTTCCCAGCAGCTGGCTGGAGGTGTCAGTGTCCCTAATTAAGGGGTGGCAGGTCCCTTGGGGAGGGATTGTCCCGTCGGATGTTGCGTTGTGGTCTGCTCGCACCAAGGTGGTCACAGCTGCTGCCCACACGTGTCACAGTCCCCTCTGTCCCACGGCCAGACAAGCAGCCACCCCCCAAAGGGACGCCTGAGCACCGGTGACACCATAAATGTGCCCAAGCACTGCTGTGGGACCCCTGCAAATGTGAGATTTGGGGACGTTTTGGCCACCCCCTTCATTTCAAAGCTCCCCTGAGCGGAGGCTGCTTGTCCTGGGATAACTCCTGAGCCAGCAAAGATCCCTTCACACCTTCTGCTAAGGCTGCTCCCAGGCTGAGTGACAAAACCCTGGTCCCTCCTGTCAGCACAGAGCTGCAGAACTCTCCTGGCTGCTGAAGGCACAGCAGAGCCCGGTGTGCTTCTGAAGGGCTTCCTGTCCCAAAACATCCCTTGCAGCTGTGAAACATCTTGCTGCATTAAAAGCCACGAATGAAGAGGAGCAGTGCTTGTAAGGAAATGGGTTGCAGGACTTTTTTAGCACTCTGGGAATCGGGAGCGACAGCGCTTTGTAAATTAGAGCTATTAAATACTTAGAGATATCAAAATTTCATGCGGTGCTTTTCTTCAAAGAAATCCGGGGTGGCTCTGCTCATCAAGCACTTTTCCCTCGGACTGACCTGGCCTTCCAGAATCACTTGAGAGATCCTATTTGGTCCCAAGCTAATTCCTAATGAGATTTCCCGCTTCCCCACAGCCTTTTATGCAGACATTTCTCAGCTTTGAAGAGGTTTTTTCCAATACCAAGCATGGACAGAACAGTCCTGGTCCTTGGGAACCACGAGCCTGGATGGGAGGGAGGTGGTTCCTTCCTACAGTGGGAGATCCCTGCTGTGACATGGATTTTATGGAGGAGGAGGAGGCTGAGGTTTGGCTTTGTGAGGGTGGTGGTTGCAGAGCCCCAGGCACCAGATTCCCCAAATAACAGCGGGAAAAGGGAATCAGCACGTCCTGGTCACAAATGAGCCAACAATCCAGAGATTGGGAGTGCTCCTGGTGCTGCCCGTGGTATTTGCTGGAATTATCAGCTCATCCCAAGGCAGCACAGATCACCCCAACCCTGGAAAACTCGGCTGCGGTGGGATGGAGCCTTGGGAAGCGCTCAGAACGCACTTTTCAGCAGATTTCTGAACAGCCAGCCCGGATTCTGGACTGGAGGCTCAGTTTCAGCATCTCCCCAAACTGGAAATAGGTGAGTGGAGAGACAGAGACCCCCCCAGAGCTGGCAAACAGAGCAGATCCCTCAGCCAGGTTCTGGGATCCCCTTGTTTATCCCTCTCGTTTATCCCTGCCCTGTGTTGGTGCAACAGGTCAGGCTCTGGGAAGAGGCTGCCAGGGATAATGCACGCCCTGTCACAGCAACAAGATCATCAGGAGGAAAACCGGGGAGATAATAAACCGGCAGGAAGGCTGAAGAGTGGGAAACGAAAGAGGAACAGAGAAGAAGTGACAATGTAATCTTTGTTTAATGCTCCTCTGGGTCACCATTAGTTATTTAAGATATTCATCTGCCACCTCCCAGCCCCGCCAAATTAAGAGATGCAGCGGGTGCTGGGGTTTATTTTTCATTGCCAAACAAGTCGCTGTGTCCCAAAGGGAGAGGGATTTTCCGTGAATGATGGATGCACGGTGGTGCAGCTGGCCTGGGAAGCCAGGAGGAGGCAATGCCACACGGGATTGCTCCTGGGCTCGGATATCTGCAGGTGGTGGATTGGCAGAGGCTGTGACACGAGGGCAGGGAGGATAAAGGACAACATCAGGGATGAGGAGAGCAGGTCCCACAGCTGGAATCCAGATGCTGCATGGATAGCGCCGGCAGCATCCCGGGAATCCCCTTGGAGAGAGGTTGCCAAGTGGGGGAAAACAGCTCAAAGATGCTGCAGCTCCCTGAGGAGGATGAGTGTGGGTCCATTTTGGGGTGCCCAGGGGAGATGGCGCTGTGGGAGCTGAGGGGGTGACGAGATGTGATCACAGAGACCACCAAACCAGACCCCCAGCCCCTCACACACCTGGGCCAGGTGACACCTCTGAGCCACCTCACACCTCTGAGCCACCTCCCTTCCCCTGCACTCCCAGGGATGGATCTCCAGGCCAAGTGGAGACACCCAGCAGCCAGGTGTGCACCCACGTGTGCGTGTTTGGAGAGGCCTCTTCCCTCTGCCTTTTGCTCCTGCCAATTAACCCGGGATGCAGGAGAGCGGCAAGAACATGAATTTAACATACAGGGCTCAAAATAGCCCAGACTGTGTTTGTTTCCCTCAGGGCTTTGCAAGGGAGGGAGGAGGCACCTGGCAGGGAGAGGTGGTGAGGAGGGAGGGAAGAAAGGAGTCACGACTGCCCAACTCCCCTTGGTTCGTGCCTGTGGCAGAGGAAGGGGTGAAAAAAGGGTGACAGGAGGTTCAGAGAGCCCTGGCTGGGTGAGGTTTTTTTCCCCTGGCACGTTTGGAGCAGCACCTCCCTCCGTGGGGGCAACCAGAGGTCTGCGAACCGCCGAGGCGTGGGATTAAATAAATTAATGAGCTGAGGAAAGTGGATGGGAACACTCATCTGGCTGGTTAAAAAAAAAAAAAACAACAAAACCCAGCCCACGAGAAGTGAGGATTTATGGTAGGGGTCAAAGGCTCCCGGTCCTTTCTGGATCCAGGCTGAAAGCTCCGCGGGGTCCCTCGCTCTGGAGGGGCTGCACATCCATTGTGAGCATGAAAGGAGCAGGACAAAAATGATCCCAAACCAAAGGATTAACAGCACAGCAGCCAGGAGGGCTGCACAGACAGTGTTAAAATGTTAAACAGCAGCTTTAGCATTGTCAGGGGTTTCTGCTGGAGCCAGAGCAGAGCAGGGGAGGATCTGAAGCATTGGATGGGGGAAGGCTCCACATAACCCAGTTGTCAATGGCTGGTTTGGGCCCTGCAGCTCTCCTGCTGGATAATCTGCTGGATGGGACCATGCTGGCACGTGCCATTCCAGCAGGAGCTTCCCTACCCTGCTGGAGGAGGCTCAGATCCATCCCTGTCCCACCAGCAGCCTGGGCTGGCGCTGGGCTCAGCAGTTTCCTTGTGCAGACCCCGAGTTTGAGATGAGCCCCCCAAAAACAACAAAGCCTCAAGTGTCACCTCTTTCTTGGCTGGGAATAAGGTGTGAGATATGAAGAGGGAGAATCTCTGAATCCTGCAGAGAGGATTTTAGTGGGGCCAGGACAGACCCTGCTGCTGTCCCCGTGCTGGGCTCGGTGCCCACTTGGCATTAACGGGGTCTTCCTGCTCTGCCCCCAGCCCATCTGACACACGCTGGCAAACATCTGCTCGGCCCTAATGACTCTGCCCGGCCCTAATGACTGCTCTCAGCCCTAATGACTCCGTGCTGACCTCGGGCTGGAAGGCACCGCAGCCCATCTCCAATCTGCCAGCCCAGCTGTCACCCCCGGGCACAGCCAGGCCACCAAAGCCCTCCTGCCACCACACCACCAGGCTCCAGCAGCTGCAAACACCTCCAAAAGGAGCCAACAGCTCCCTGGGGGATGCCTTTGGAAAAGGTTTCAGAGACCTTGGCAAAGCCCCAGCCTGGGAAAGAACCAAGCATAAAAACCGTGATGTCCCCTACTTTTATTTTATGCCTTTGTTTTATTTGGGGTGTTTATTTTCGAGGAGATTACCAGTAAATTTAATGTCAATACAGTTAATCCCCATATATATTTAGTGAGGGCAATTAGCTGGAGTTTCCTATTAAATATCCACAATAGAGAGGTGGATATACGGTTTATACAGTATAATTAGATATACACACACACATAAATAGATGCATAACTCTGTCTGCAGCGTGTATGGGTGAGGAAGGACCAGGGTAATGTGCCATGACAATATTTATCTCACACCATATTTATACCCTGAGAGCTGGAGAAGCACCGAGGGGCTCCACAGAAACAGCCACGAGCAGAGCTGATGTGCCAGGGAGATGGGGGCAATGCCAGGGGGATTTGGGGGGCAAGAAAAGGGGTTTGGGACCTGGGGAGTCAGCAGCGAGGGGAGACTGAGGCGTTTAGAGGATGCAGACCAGAGGGAAGCAGCTGCTGATCTGGAGCGAGGGGCACAAGGAGCGGTTTTGGTGCATTTCTCCACTTTGCTCGTGGTGTTTCTGTGCATTTTGGTGTGATGGATAAATCTCTGTTGCTGTGCTGGATAAATTCCTGCTGGATATCCTTAAAACCCCGTGTGTGTGAGCAGGCACAGAGCGGAGGAACCCTCCTGCCCCTCTCCTGGTGCCAGAGCATCCCCTGAGTGCAGCACCAGCCCCGTGCAATGAGCAGGAAAAGCTGGAGCCCTTCAGCACAGCCCAAGTCCAGCCTGGCTCCAGGTGTGGGAGCAGATGTTGGAGGGAAAGGCAATCTCTGAAAAGCAAAAGCTGCCAATCCCCCTTGGTTTTTCTCCAATATTCTTTCCTGGGTGAAGCCCTGCCTTGCTCCAGCTGAGTCTCGGTGCTTGGGGAAGCGTGGTGGGGAAGTGTTTGGATGATTTTCTCGTCCAGCCTGGCAGCTGCCCTCTGTTTGGAGGGTCCACCAGCCTCTCCAGAGCAGAGAGGCTGAGGGACATTTGGCATTTCATGCAACTGCAGCTCTCAGCTCCTCTGGAAGCACAGGACAGCAGCTGAGGGGGCTGCTGGGTTAGGAGAATTCCCTTTATTTCCCACCTCTCCTCGAGAAGTGCTCTGAGATGTGGAGTCAGACAGCATTTCTAGACCTCATCCCACCAGGAAGAGAAGGCACTTTGGAGATGGTTTGAGACAGATTTTTAAACCCAGAAAAATCTGACCCCTGTGGAAATTTTCATGCCCTTATCCCAGCTTTAGAGCGGGTGAAAGTGTTTCACCAACGTGCCTCTCCCCAAAAAACCACCCCTTACCTGGATACAGCCAAGCCTGGCCCTCTGCAAGCTTGCAAAAGCCCGCAGCATTTATTAAACATGCAAATTATAGTTTATCACTAGCAGGGATAAAAACCAACACTGTCATTTCCCCTGTTCAGCCTCCCCAGCAGCCGCTCCCACTCCTGCTGGAGCTGCTCATGCCTGGTGCCTCCAAATCCATCATCCCAGAGCCCTGTGAGGGCAAAGAGCCTCCCTCTCTCTGCCTCCCAAACCCTGTGGACCATCCTCAGGTGGCCCATCCCACAGTCAGGCCCTTTTCTGCTCTAAAAACAAAGTCAATTTATTCCTTTTTGTCCTCCTTCCACCCGTTCCCTCTTGGCTGCCGCCAGCCCGCTTCTCAATCACGCAGAGCTCTCGCTGTGGGTTGCACAAGGCAGCGTTAAAATCCTGCCTGCAGCTACTGGTGGTGTGAAGCTGCCTCCAAAAAACCTCGCAGAGTCCTCAACATGCCTCTTTCCCTCTGAGCTTCTCCAGCGTTGTCCCAAATATAAACGAGGGACTGAATCCTGGGATCACGTTGTCTCCCCTAAGGGCAAGGAATGAATCCTCCTCCTCCTCCTCCCTTCCAGTCCTGCTCAGGGAATTTGATTCCCATCCATTCCTGGCTATCGATTCCTGCACTCCTGACTGTGGTGGGAAGTGACCTGTAACCAGAGCAGAGTGCTGGCTTTATCAATCTCCTCGAGATAATCAGGAACACGGGGAGGTTGGAATAGGGAATAAACGCCGTGAGTGAGTGGAGATTGTTTACCACTCAGTGGGGAAACCCTGCAGTTCATCATGGCCAGCCTGGAGGAGCTGGCTTTGGATACCAGGTCAGCATTTGGGAATATCTGTCCCATTGGAAACAGATGCCAACTCTTGCCTCAGAAAGGTCTCCTTGCCTTGGAGAAGCCATGAGAGCCCAGCCTGCATTTGGATAAGAATTTTTGTGAGCATTCATGGATCCAAAACTCAAAAAATATTCCTTTTTCAGGCAGAGCCTGGGTTTGGAAGGGTTGGATACGAACCTTTGTGACCATGAGCGGATCCAACACACAATAAATCCCCTTTTCAGGCAGATCCCATCTCTGCAGCCCAAACCAGCCTCTCTCCCAGTGCCCTCCCGAGGAAAGCACTGCTTGGCACGCTCAGCCCCAGAGGGATAATTATCATTTTGGCCTCTTTGCTATTGAAATGTTGCCTGCAATTAACTCCCATCCCAGGAACCAGACCCTTCCTGGGAGCAGGGCTGGGTTTGGATCCTTGGCTGGGATCGGCCGGGAGCTGATCCGGTGGTTTAACCGCACGGATCTCCCCCGGTTTGTGCCTCAATTGCTGCGAGCAAATCCGGCAATCTCAGGGTGATTTAAGGACCCGGCGGTGCCAGAATAAACCCCCAGCTTCCATTAGGGATGCCGGGAGCAGCAGGTTACCCGCAGGTGTGCCCACAGCCCTCCCGGTGCCCTGGCACAAACAGATTTCCAGGGTGCAGGAGGTGGCTGGCGACACGGAGTTAAAAACGAGAATTAAACCCACATCTCCTCAAGGCTAAGGCAGGGCCTTACCCCCAAATAATCACTTTGCTGCTCCTCCCTGACCTCTCCGCGATGCAAATAGCTTTGCGGTGGAAGGGCTAATTCATTCTCGCGGCTAAAAATGATCATCGCCGCGAGAAAGTGTTCTGGGCGTGAATCCTTTGCGCAGCAAATAGCGGCGTTAACAGGTTCATTTTCTCCCAGCAAATGCTATCAAAAGCTCTTTAAGCTGCTCCCAGCACGCGGCACAGACGCAGCAGCCTGCAGAAGGGGTGGGAGATGGGATTGCAGGCAGACCTGCCGCCTCAGCCTGCAAAGGGGACAGCCAGCCCCAGGGTTGGGACAGTCCCTGTTCCCTCCTGAGGTGGCTCTGTCCTAGGGATGGCTCCGCTGCTGAGCAAGGATTTGGGGAATTTCTGCTTTTCTGGCAGCTTTGGGGGTGGGGTGGTTTCCCTGGACAGGACAGTTCCATGTCCTCCTCCCCCAGCTGGTTTTGGGATGGATGGGCATCGTGGTTTGCACGTGCTCTGTTGTCACCTCCTGCTAATTGGCGTTTTTAATTAGTTGGTGGGGTCCCAGCTCTAAACCTCCCATCCCACCTCGGTATCTCCAAGCTCTGGATGGAGGCCAGGTGTCAATCTTCATCTCCTGCTCTTTTTCCAGAAAATAAAGGAATGAGTAGCTGAATCCCTGAAATTATTGGATGGATCACTGCCAAAAAGCGTGAAGGAAACACGAGCTGCTGATCCTGTCTTTGTACAGATACAGGTGCTGTAACTCGGCTGTGCCCGTGGTGCTCTGGCTCAGGTGGGTTTGGGAATTGTGTGACGGATTCCACTCGGGGCTGGTTCCAGCTGCTTTTTAGACACCTTCCCAGGGGCTCTGTGACTTTTGTGCAATGCCAGGCTCTTGAGCAGCAGAGAAGCACAGAGCAGTTTGGGTTGGAAGGGATCTTTAAAGGCTCCTCCAGCACTGAGCAGGGACATCCTCACCAAGATCACCTTGCTAGAGCCCCATCCAGCATGGCCTTGGATATTTTCGGGGATGGAGCATCCACCACCTCTCTGAGCAATGGAAAAAAAACCCGCTTCCCTTGGATCTAATCTCATTTTTCCCTGTTTAAGGTAAAGCCATTCCCCCTTGCAATGGTATATTCCATTATGGGACGGAATTTGGGGTTCGAGGCGTGGAGATGGGGGTTTGCAGCAGCAGAGGGGACAGTGCTGAGCATTCCCAGAGCCCGGGGATGTGCTGAAAGCAGCGGCTGGCTCTGAGCAAACGCTCTGCCAGGGTCGGCAGTGCTGCTCCCTTGGCGGGGAAGCCCACACGCCTTCCCCATGACAACCTGTTACACGCTCCAAAGGAAAACAATATTGCTCTTTTTTTTTTTTTTTTTTTTTTTTTCTCAGTAGTTCCTGGGTTGCCTCCTGCCTTCAGCAGAGCTGCTGCTCCTGCCTCCTCAAATCCCAGCCGAGGTGTCTGGAGAGATGGGAATTTGGGGTGATCCTGGGGGGGGAGCTGGGCTGGGTTTTCCTGGCACTGCTGGGGCAAGAGGAGGAATGAGGAGAATGGAAAAGCTGGGATCAGATCGATCTCTTGCTCCAGTTTCATACCACAGTGATGCAACTGCCAGGAAAATCGACCCACAAACACCAGAGGTTTGTGTCCAAAAAGGAGGCAGAGGAGTCCTGTGACTTTATTTGAGTAAAGGGAGAGGCCATGGGGGATTTCCCCTGGGGTCTCTCAAATTTTGGGAGGATGCAGCCTCCTTTCTATCCTCATTTCCCAGCCACATTTCCCTCTCTCTTTCCCCATTGCCTGAGGTGCTTGAGAGGTACAGACTTCCCAAAACCCCAAATACCTAACACCCCCTTCTAATATATAACTCCCCCTTTCTCTTTTCCTTGTGTCAAATCAGCAGAATTCCTATGGGATTTATGGTTCTTCCCATTGTTTCTTTCATCTCTCAGCATCTAACTTTATTTACCAGCAGCCCCACAGTTTGTCTGTGAAGACAAATGTCTCTCATCCCTTTCACAACCCTGGGAAGGAAGCAGGAGCTGCAATTCTATGGGGGGAAAAAAACGGGTAAAATGAGGATTACGGAGAATTATGGCACAAAGATTTGGAAGAGGATTTGGATGGAGACATCCCTCTGTCCTGGGGCTCTCCATGGGACAGCCAGTGCCCAAATCCAGCCAGCCCCAAACCTCTGACTTTGAATTGTCCCTTATCTCAGGGACAACCTCAGAGCACCCCAAGGAAGGGCTGAACTAAAACCCAGGATCCATCACCCCCTCAAGCACCTTGGGCAAACTGCTGAGGCTTTTCCACAGCGCAACAGCATCACCAGGCCTGGCCTACTTTGCAGGGATGTTTTGAAGACGAATTTGTGTTTCCCTGGGGGAAAGGGACTGGTGGAAAACCTGTCCACACACCGGGCTTGGCCTCCGTTTGTAAATGACGTGCTAAGGAGCCGTCTCCAGGGAGAAACTTCCTTTTTCTTCCCTTTTTTCTTCCTTTTTTAAATTTTTTTTTTCTTTCCCTATGGAAGGAAAAAAAAAAACAAAACAAAAAAAAAAAAAAAAAAACCCACAAACCCATCAAGATAAATTCCCGGCTATCAAATCAAAAGATCTTGGGTAACCTCTTCGGCTATTAAAGTCAAATAACCATCGTAATGAGCGCTGCAGTTCCACTCATCTCAGAAGATAAAATGAGAAAAGCCAGGCCAATTTCTTTTTGCTTGCCAGCAGATAAGAGCCTGACCCAGATTGGCAGAGCTCAGCTGCCTCCAGAGCTTTGATTTTTTTGGGGGGGAGAGCTCAGTTCTGCTTGGGGGGACCCCAAACCCTGAGGTTTCACACCAGGTGTGATGGGGAGCACCAGCTTTGCTCTCCCGCTGTTTCTTCTCCCTGAACACAAAATCCCTTCAAAGACTAAAGAAAAGGGAAGAAACCAAACCCCTGCTCCGAGTTGTGAGCGCTGATCCCTTGGGAATTGCAGCCTGAGGTGGAGAAAAGCAGCAATTAACGCTTTGGAGAGGACGAGGTTTGTGTCCCTCTGATGCCTTTACATTAATTACATTTAAAAGTTGTTTCTGCCAAGCCTGACACTTCAAGTACAATAAAAAGTTCCTTTTTGCAGCTTTTCCCTTTTCTTTTTGGCATCCCTGTGAGCGGGCAGGAGAGATGGAACGGGCTGAAAGAATACGATCTGATTGAATAATGAATAAAGATTAATGAATTTTTGCTACCCTCAATGATTCTCTGGTAATTGCTATAATAATATAAAATTATTTTCTGCTCCAAACGATGATTAATGATCCCAACGGAGCGTTTGAATCACGGGCCTTGTGTTTTTTTGGTAAGTTCACTGATTAAATAACTAATATAATAGTTTACTCTTAATTTTTTCTATGGACAGCAATCACCCGCTAATTAATTGGGGCACCAGGGTTGAGCGAACCTATTGTTTTGTGTATCAAAACTCTCCCTCATCTCTTGACTCCTCACCAACACAGTTTAAAGGAGCAACAGTTTCTTTACCACATGTGGGTTTGGGTTTTGTTTTGGTTTTTTTTTTTTTTTTTAAATTTTATTTTCCACATCAGAAAAATGTTCATTAATTGTATTTTCAGGGTAGTGGGTTGTCGGTGGGAGGTGAAATGGGGGACACTAATTTTAGGGCGAGATGGAGACAGAGTGAGCAGAGTCCTGTCCTAAAGCCAAGGAGAGAAAGAAGAAAAAAAGGTATTTTTTTCACCCCATTTTGAGGCAAAACCATCCCGTTTTGTAAATGTTTCATATTCACTAGACCTTCCTGAACGCGGGGGGGGTCCTCATTTGCACCCCAAAATCTCCCCACCCTTTCAGCCTCTTTGGCACCAGAGATAAATCAGCCTCCGCGGGGTGTTAATGAAGCGTTTAATCATTTACTGTTCCTCTTGCTCTGCCTCCTTTTTATTTCGGTTTGCAGGAATCAGAGAAACGCTGGAGCGTGGCAAAAGGCAGCTATTGAACGTCTGTGCCTGTTATTTGCCCCCGTGATGGGGAATTAATTGCCTGCTGATTAATGAGCCCTTCAGAGCTGGGACTGAGGGGAAGGGGGAGAGGGAAGGGAAGGAGATCAGCTGCTCTGCTCCAGCCTCGGTGTTTCTTGGGCGGCCAAGAAGGGGTTAAAGAGCCGAAAGCTGGATGGGGAGGGATGTTGGGAAGGCAGGGAAGGGAGAGGGAGAAATCTTAGTCCTGGCATGTGTCAGAGAAGAGAGAGAGAGAGATTGAAGCAGCGGTTTTAATTCTGTGAGTGCTTTCACGCCCCTTGAATGGAGAAGGGGAAAATTATTTAATTAAAAATATATTTACTTTTAATGCAACCATCAATATTTCCATCCGTGCTGATTGTGGAGAGGGGTTGTGTGTTTGCATGTTTAAACACTCGGGAGCTCTGCCTCGCGCTGCTCCTGATCCAGCAGCGCTGGAGAGTGTGCACACTGAGATCCTGTGCACACTGAGATCCTGTGCACA
>VZSR01002145.1:5320914-5338127 GCA_013398615.1 Brachypodius melanocephalos | reverse complement strand
CTATATATTTATCATCTATATATTTATCATCTATATATTTATATATATTATCTATATTATTTATTATCAATTTTTATTATCTTTATCTATTATTATCTAATATCTATATTATTATCTCTTATCTGTGTTTCTCTGCTCCTGTGTCCTTAGGGAGGGGTGTCCCACTCCCTTAGGCTCAGTCCTGATTTTCTGACCTGCCAAAACTGAGTCCAGGCTCTGCTGAATCTTCCCAGCCCTTGCACACTGAACACAACCCAAATTTCTCCCCACTATCCCTCTACCACAACTCTTCTTCCAGCTTGGCTTTCCCAAGTGAACCTGGGGCTCTGGAGGTCTCCCTGCATTGGTCGGGAGGAGAAATCCAGAATTCCAGATGCAGAGCAAAAGGTATAAATCAACCTTCACAAGGGAGAAAAGAAGAGGTAAATGGGGAGGAACAGGGATTTCACTAACGGGGCATTCAGCCACATCTCTCCCAGGCTCCCTGCCTGGAATATTTAACCCAAAACCAAGATTTTGCCAAGTTTTAGTAGCCCTGGGAGTAATCCTGCATTGTGGCATCAGAGCAGAGCTCCTTGGGACAGCCCCAAGGGACTGAGGAGCCTCCATACACCAGGATAAACTTCCAGGAGAGAGAGGATGGCTCAGACAACTTTTCAGGGAGCCTGGTGTGGGCTGAAACCTCCTTTTTTAATGGCTTGGAGCATGGTGGGGACACAGGAGGCCTCAGGAGGGAAGGGACCTTAAAAGACTTCAGCAAAGAGGATGCATGAACTCCTTTTCCTTTTCTATAATACATGCTAGCCTCTCTCAGGGTGTTTTTCATGGCTTTGCAAGCAACAGATTGGCAGCTAAAACTGTTTCTCTCTCTCTCTCTCTGCTTTAGTTTCTTCCCCCCTCTGCAAATGTTTGGCAGAAAGGAGAACCTGCAATAAAAAAAAAAGAGGAAAAAAAGGGGGAAAAAGGGAGTTGATTAAAAGCCCTGAGCTCTAGCTGAGAAAATGTTTTGAAGCGACTGTAACTACCTTTATTTTCTACATAATTCTTGCGCTGTGTTGCACTCACACCCTTCACAGCTCCATCTGTAATTCCGGTGGGGAGCTGCTGGCCATGGGAGGGAAGGGTTTTTCTTGCCACACGCAGGGAACCGCTGGCCCACGCCCTCCTCCAGCCCTCCAGGCTGTTCCTGGGGCAGGAGAATCTCTCAGGAATGGCTGGAAAGAGCTCAGGGAGGGGGTTGGGACACGGGGATTTGGGGCACAGGGATTTGGGGTGCTCCCCATCCTCCTGAGGCTGTGTTCCTGCCTGGCTGAGGGATTTGGGGAGGGCTGGCCCCATCCCATCACCCTGAGGTGCTTCTCCATCCCTCGTCCTGCTGTGAAAAACCAAGTTCACCCCCTCGGTAAAATGTTAAAGTTTAATAAGAGACAATAAGAGACAAAGATAATAAAGCAAAGTTTTAACTTTGCCGGGTGCATGGCACTCAGCCAAGAACACACCTGCTATTAAAGGAGACACCCTTTAAATAATTTTTATTTCAACTGCATCAGCCTATTGCACATTTATACACCATTATGCATATTCAAACTTTCCCCCAAACTAGTTTGCATATTCTAGGAACTGTTTGGCATGGCCCCTCCTCGGGTCGGCCTTTTTAGAGCACGAGTGACTTTTTTTGGCTGTGGTTTTGGCCTTTCTTCATTATCACCTCCAGTTAGGGCTTTGGCCCGTAATTTTTAGACGTGGTAGGTGTTGATAGTTGGTTTGTCAGCAGCAGGGTCCTCATCATGCGTTCCCTGGGTGTTATCCCAACCAAGCAGGCAGTGCAATTATGATCATAACTACATCAGCTATCCCACTATCCTGTCTAAGTCTTGTCAATGCCAGAAATAAAAGCTATATTCTACAGCAAAGTTATTTTAACGTTATACATACAGCATTTATTTTAATATTCGCGAAAAGCCAATAATACAATGTGGGAGGGTTGTTTGCCTTGGTGTGCACGATAGAAACAGCAAAAGGTTTTGGGAAACATCCCAAAGATCCAACGGTGGCACTGGGTCGGTTACAGTGAAGGAAACACAGGAGTTTCTGGTGCTTTTCCTTAAAAGTCAGGGGTGAAACTGAGCCCCCTTTTCCTAATTTGGAGCCATTCGTGTGGGTGTGAGGATCCAGGGCAGCACCTCCTGCCGAGGGAGTGGTGGGCACAGGGAAACGGAGCTTGAATCCCACCTGGATTGGGAACGAGGTGTCCAAACCCCTCTCAGAGCTCTGGCTGCTCCCCGTGCCCCTGCCAGGGAAATTCGGTGGCACAGGACAGGCACCAGCTGGGAACCAGGATGGGATTGACCCCGGAAAGCTCTGGCACTGAGCAGGACAAGCAGCTCCAGGTGAGCCCGGAGTCCTGGAGCTGTCACGGGCCAGGGCTGGCACACAGGCTTGGCTTTCCATGTCCTGCAGCATCTGGCTGAGTGATTAAACCTGTCAGGAATCCCCAGTTCCTGGGCAGGACAAAAAGCTCCTTGCCTTTTCCACTCGGGATGGGGCAATTCCAAATGCTCCCCTGGAGTTCCAGCTCTGCCTCAGGGCAGGGGTTGTTCCAAAGCCCCAAATTCCCTGCAACCCAAATCTGCGTGCCCAAAGCCAGCCCTGTTCACATCCAAACTGCCTCTGGCTTTCCTCCTCTTGGAGCTGAATTTTTTTGGGATGAAGCTAGTCGTGGGGAAGGGGATAAAGTCCAGGACCAGCCTCCTGCTCTGCTCCACCTGATGGAAACCAGCCCAGCCAGGAGCAATCCTTCCTGGGATATTTATGGATCTTTCACACCAGCAGAGCAGCCAGGAGCGGTTTGGTGCCTCAGCAATCACATCCAGAGCCGGAACCTCGTTTTCCAAGATGTCCTGGTGAAGCAGTGGCACTGTCACAGCCGAGGAGAGCTGTGCCCTGCTGTGTGTCACCTGTGCCACCAGCCCTGTGCCAGCACAGCCTGCCCAGGGAATGCTCCCTGCCCGGATTCCTCCACACTCCCCATCCCATGGGTGGCTCCTGTGGCTCCTCAGTGCCCTGCCACCACATGTGCCACCTCTTCCCACGGCAGGGAGGGTTTTATTTGGGAGCTCTGCAGGTCCTGGGGGCTCTGCTTTGGAAATTCTCTCCATGTCCTGCAGGGAAATGGAACAATTTAACCCCACAGGAGCTCACCTGCTCTGCCTTGGTTCCAGGGATGGGCCCTGGGGATGGGAAATGCATTCCCAGAGATGGGAAATGGTCTCTGACTCCTGGACAGCCACTCCAAGGCCACAAAGGGCTGGGATGGGGACAGTGCCCACCCTTGGGCTGCCCCATCCTGCAGGAAGAGGGTCAGGAACGGGCAGGGCAGGAGATCCCTGCTGCTCTGCAGGCTGAGTTATCCCAAATAAACCCAGCCAAGGCTGTGCTGTAGGAGAGGGCCCTGGCCTGGCAATCCCTGGGGGAAAACAGAGGGAAAATGAACACTTTGAACTGAGCTCTGCAGCCTCAGCTTTCCAGGGACTGCTCCTTAAAATACACACGGGCAATCCTGGATGGGCCCAGGGATGGAGCAGGCTCAGGATATCCTGGATGTACCCAGGGATGGAGCAGGCTCAGGATATCCTGGATGTACCCAGGGATGGAGCAGGCTCAGGATATCCTGGATCTACCCAGGGATGGAGCAGGCTCAGGATAACCCCTGTGTGCCTCTGGAGGCCTGGGATGCTGCTGCTCCCATTCCAGAGTCCCCCCCACAGCTCCAAGGGGAGCTGGGAGTCCTTGGAATGGTGCTGGAGCCACAGAGAAAGACATAAAGCTTCTATCAAATCCACTGGTCCCTGCTGAGGGATCAGAGAGGTGGATAAAGGACCTGTGGGTCAGGGCAGAGACATTCCCAGCCTGGGAATGGCATCCGCTGAGGGAAATGTGGTTCTCACTTCACTGCAGTGCTCTCCAGGATGCACAAAAAGCACCTTCCATTTGTGGTTCTGAGTCAAAATGTTCTGACTCAGGGAAGAGTTCTTGCAGCCTTCTTTTCCTCGTAATATGTTGTGAATAATTTCTTTTTCCTTTATCGTTTCCTTGGAAAGTGGAAAATGTTTGTAAAAGCCTTTCTTTGTTAAAATCTGCAATTTCCAATTAAAAAAAAAAAACCCCCAACTTGTTTTTGAGGTGCAGCTGGAGTTTCTAACGAGGAAGAGGCACTGATGCTCATCTCAGGAAAACTCCCTGGCATTTCCCAAGCCCAGACCCCCGTGCTGGATGAGCCACATTTTCCTACAGCTGCAGGTTAATGGGATTTTCCGCACTCCCACCCACATCCAGAGGATTTCCTGCATCCCCCAGGAGAAATCCCACCAGATCCCTGTGGGTCCCAAGTTAAGCCTGCTTTTAATCTCCCAACCCAAAATATCTTTTCCTTTATCAAGTGTGACCCAAAACCTGTGAGATCAGTGGAGGGGGATGTTCATGGAATGGGGTTGGGGGTGCAGCAGCCTCTGAAAAGGGCAGAGCCCAACCACAACCACCTCATGGAGGCTCCAAATCCAAAAATAAATCCTATTAAAGGAAGGGGAAAACAAAAAAAAGGCGCTCAAATAGGATTTATTTTAGGATTTGCATCTGGAGATGCCTCCCCCTCCCCTCTGGTGTAGAGCCAGCTCTGAGGAGAGGTTTTAATGCTGAATCTGTGCATCCTCAGGGCTGTTTTGGGAAGGGGCATTGCAGGGTCCCTCAGCAGCAGGAGCCTGCCCCCCTGGAATCAGCCCGGATGAGCTCATTCCCAGAACAGAAGGATTGGCAGGAATACCGAGAGGATGACTGGAAATTAAAAACAAACAGAGGAGAGCCAAGAATCATTTATTTGGAGAACATTTTGCAGGTTTTGTTTAGGGTCTGGTTTTAGCCTGGCACTTGTTGATTGTATTTGCACTGGAAATAAGATAAATGTGACACCTGCTCCAGTTAATCTTCCCCTCCCTTTTCCTCCCCTCCACCAAAACTCCTTTGTTTTAGGAATTCGCCAGAAGACATTGGGAAAACGGGAGAGATGGAGGATGATGTGCCTGATTAATGATCCTCTGAGGGGAAAAGAAATCATTTACCCACGGTGTGGAGCGCTTCTGATTGAAAAGATCTTCGAATTCTGTGCTCGAGCCGGGAGCAGAAAGCGGGATAACAAACCCAGGAAAGCTCGTGTCCCTCCTGTTCATCACCACTGGCCCAGGGGGCTTTGCATTGCTATTAAAACAACATGTGGGGTGAGTAAATAGGAGTGAAAAGGAGTAAATACGCAAACAGGCTTCCAAATCCAACAGCAAACAGGGCCGGGATGGAGGGAGGATCCAAGAGGATGGAGGCTGGATTTACAGGGACACGAGGATTCCTTGCTCTCTGCTGTGTTATTCCTCTTTTTAGCACGTTTTGTCCAGGGAAATCCCATTCTCTGCTGCCTGTGCAGAGGTGGGGATGCACCTCCAGCCACGAAAGCTTTTCCCAAAGCTTTGGGAAGCAAGGTTTGCCTGGGGGGATTCAGATCAGGGAAAGTTTTGCCCTGAGCAAAGATCCCCAGCCCTGTCAGTCCTGTACCCACTCGGGGACAGCTCCAGTGGATTTATTCCATTCCTCCCATCACTCCTTCTACAACAAAGGACCATTAAACCCAGCCAGGCAAAACCCGGCGCTGTTTCTCCCCAAATTTCCACACGGACTTTTGATATCCGCGGAGACGAACCCGCAATTTGCCAGTTTCCTCCCAATAATCCGTGAAGAACCAGCGAAGAAAATATTGTCCCAATCGAGCTAATTAGGAGCTAATGAGCCATCGCCCTGTGCTGTGAATCGTCCCCCCACCCTCCTCCTCCCGCTGACCCCCCTGATCCCAAAAGCATCAAGGGCTGGGGATGAACGTGGGGAAAGCAGGAAAAGCAGCGAGGGAACGGGAGCGGCGTGCGCGGAATGAGCTGTTTGCTTTGCCCTGATTGTTGCTATTAATAAAACATTACATTAATTCAGGGCTGGAAGGATGGAATTGGGATCATCCATCACTTTTCCAGAGGAGAGGAGCTCCCGTTCGTCAGGCGAGCAGGGCGGGCGATGCCACGCCGGGGCTGAGAGGGGACAAGGGACAGCCAAGGTGTCCCCATGGCTCCCACCCATCCCCTCCCCAGGATCGGCACCATCCCTGTCCCTTTTCTGCCTTGCATTTCCCTGGGCAAAGGCAGGAGTTGGGAAAAGAAGGGAATATCGGTTGGGGACCACATGGCCGAGGCAGAGTCTGCTGGGGTTTGGGATTGAGGATTTGAGATTGAGGATTTGTGATTTAGGATTGAGGATTTGGGATTTGTGGTTGAAGGTTTGGGATCTGGGATTGAGGATTTGGGATCTGGGATGCCCCATCCCTGGAAAGGTTCAAGGCCAAGCCAAACAGGACTTGTAGCCTGGTCCATGGGAGGTGGCCCTGCTCTGACCAAGTTGGTCCCTGAGGTTCTTCAAAACCGTCCTGATCCATGATTTGGGGTTGATCTCTCTTTATTGACAGCTCCTCCTCACTCCCCACAGAGGCAAAGCCCTCTCCATCCCAGCAGGAAACACCCCTGGGACTCGCTGCAATAAATCCCCTTGCAGCAGGGAGCGGAGCAGTTGGAATTTCAGCCACATTTCAGGGCAGCTGGAACCACTCTGTAAAGTATGGTAACTGGAGATTTATTGTTCCCAATCCCAATAATTCATGTTGGCCTACTGCACCTCTTCCTTAGTGAGCAAATAACTCACCCATGAGCGCCCACAGGGATGGATTTGGGCTGGTGGACTGGCAATGAAGGAACTCCCTCTGCCCCAAATTCCCACCTTGGCTCTACATTGAAAATCCTGCCAAGGGCTGCAGAACTCCTGGATCTCCCCAAGTCTCTGGATGAGCCCTCAGTCTGAGCTCTATTAAATCCCTGTGCTGGCAGCTTCTCACTAAATTTCCAGGTGGGACTTTGTTTAGTCCCATTTCTCTGAAATCTAATAAATCCTTTAATATTTCCCCCCACTCTGAGCGTATTTGTCACTTTAACTTCCAGCTCTTGATGTCTCCGAGACATCAAACAGGTCAGAATCCCTTTGGTCTGGCACTGCACAGGATTTTTTTTTCCTTCAGGTTCAATCCTGTAACTCTTTCCTGAATCCTCAGATTTTCCTCACATCTCCAGGTCTGGCTGGACAAAACGATTCCACAGAGAGGCAATTCATTAGGAATGCTCTCTGTTATGGAAGTAAAACCCCCAGTGACCATTTCCCCATATTTATGCTTTATTTTCCCATTCCTTGGGCTGCTCAAACAGCAAATAAATGGTGTCATACCCATTTATCAGGCTTATAACAAGCACTAATGACCCTACAATAAAAACAGAAGGAGAACTGGTGAGACAGAGATTAAGAAAAATAAGATAAACGCACGTGGGCTAATATTTTTAAAGCATGTCCCTAATTTCAGAGCATCAAGACGTGATCACAGCTAAAAATATGGCCATCCATCAAAATCCTGTCACAGGGAGAGTCTGGGACTCATTTAGACAATGAAGAGCTGAAGGAAAAGCCGAGTTTCTTATGCTGTTAATACAGAACCGAGCAATCCAAGAGCAGGATATTCCATTAATGGCCTAAATGGATCATAATAAAAGGCCATTCTGACATGTCAATACTCTCACTCTGTGCTAGCAGAGAAATCCCAGATGGAAAAAGCCTTTCCATGGGGCTTGGCCAGGCCTGCTGATGCCTTAGGAAGGCTGAGCTGGAACAGAGACTGGACAGAGCTGGAGAATAAAGGAGAGATTTATGGAAAGGGCTTTAGGGAACACCTTGGGCAGGACGAGAGCCTGAGCAGGGCTGCACCCAAGGTGGAAACAAAATGGTCACAAAATGGACAAATGGTCACAAGGTCTCACACTTTTATAAGTTTTGGTCCATTTGCATCTTGGGGTTGAATTGTCCCATTCCAGCTCCAGGTTTTGCAATCCCATCTTTCTTGTTCCTCCCTCCAGCCACCCTTGGTTGTGCTTTGGGCTGGAAGTTGTCCTTGGTCTCCATTTGGGAAAGGATTTGTTTTGTGTCCGTGCTGTGTGCAGAGCTGAGTGACCCTGACTGTGAGCTCAGAGCTGCACCCCTGGGCACCACAGAATATGAAAATATGAAATATAAATGTTAAGGCATCCCTGGCAGCACATGGATCTGGGGATTTCAGGGCTTGGGGGTTCAGCTCCCACCTCTCCCTCGGGTTGTTTCAACCTGAGCTCTGCCCCAGTTCAGCTTTCCCGGGTCAAAATTGGCTTTTCCTTGCCTGCTTGCCGTGGTTTTGGGGGATGCAGCCCAGGGAGGAGCAGGGGACAGGGCAGGATTGTCACCGGGTGTTGGGGACCTCCCCGGCAGCCACCTCCTGGCGGCATTTCCCTGCTCCCAGCGCATCACCCACTCCTGTCACAATTACCACCCTGATAATTGGTTATCTGAGCACCAAGGTTTAATTACAGGCACTTCATCTCCTCAGAGAGCACTTGGGAACCACCACGTGTTCGCCTGGAGAATCCCGGGTGGGGGAATTCCCTGATCCCCACTCGGGGAGCTGCTGGCTTTGGGGTGCAAAGCACTGACCCCACAACTGCGCCACCCCTGACCCCACAAACCATGCCCAGAGCTCCAGATCCCAGCCCTGCATCCCAACCCCACTCCAGGCAGAGGGAATCAGCAGGGAAGGAGGAATTGGGCTCTTCCCTGCAGCTCCAGAGGCTCCCTGTTATCCCTGCCCACCCCACAGTTTGTGTCGTTTGGAGAACTCCAGCTGGAGCTGGGACTTCCAGGGAGAGGAGGAGATGCTTTATGAGCTGGGATTTTTTGTTCTGGGCAAAGAAAGAAAGTTTTGGGCAAAATATTAATTTTCAAGAGATGAGAATTTTATTTTATTTTATTATTTTATTTTAATTTTTTTATTATTTTGGTTTACTTTTATTTTCTATTTTATTTTCTATTTTTTATTTTATTTTATTTTTACTTTTAATTATTTTTATTTTATTTTTATTTTATTTTATTTCATTTCATTTCATTTTTATTTTTATTTCTATTTTATTTTTACTTTTATTTATTTTATTTTATGTTATTTTATGTTATTTTATGTTATTTTATGTCATTTTATTTAACTTTATTTTATTTAACTTTATTTTATTTAACTTTATTTTATTTTATTTTATTTTATTTTATTTTATTTTTATTTCTATTTTATTTTATTTTATTTTGGTTTCCTTTTATTTTCTATTTTATTTTTATTTTATTTCATTTTAATTTTATTTTATTTACAAATAGGAAGTTTGAAAGTTTGGGGAATAGGAGCCAAGGGAGAATGGCAAGCTGTGGCATGGAGCTGATCCTGCTGCTCCAAGTTTTTGGCTCACTCCATGAATCCAACCCTAAAGTGCATCTTGAGGCTTCTCCAGAGAGAGAAGCACCAATTTGCTTCCAGCTGAATGAGACCGAAGGGCTTTTCCCTCTTCTTTTAATTGCAAGGGATTCCCATTTAATGGAAAATAAAGCCAAATAGAGAAGCTCTCCCATGGAGAGCAAGGAAAAAAATAAAGGAATATATTCCAAAAGCTGGGACCAGATAGGAAATGTTCATTTGGGGGAACATTTTGGTGAAGAGAATGGGACTGTTCTTGTTTCCAGCCAGACTGAGCAGACAGAGGGAAAAGTAAAGAGGGGAAACAAACATTCCAGTGAATTTTCGGGGGTGAGGAGGGTCCTGGGAGACCTGGAGAGAAGGATGGGAGCCAGGAGGGTGCTGATGTCATCTCCTAAAATCCCTCTGACCTCCTGACCAGGGATTCCAAGGGGTTTGGCTGTGGCTCTGTCATCCACAAATCCTGCTCAGGCTGTGCTGACCCAAGGCAGGACAGGTTGGATGCCATCGCTGCCATCCCCAGGTTGGAAACGCTCCAAAGGAGGCTGGAATTTGGAGAATGGAATTTGGGATTTGCTCAGGGCCTTGCCAGGGCTCTGCCATTCGTGGAGGAGCGAGCAGGGATCTCCTCCAACAAAACCCAGAGCTCATCTGATGCCTTGGGAAGGCTGAGCTGGAACACAGACTGGGCAGAGCTGGAGAATAAAATAGGTATTTATTGAAAGGGCTTTAGGGCACACCTCAGGCAGGACAAGAGCCTGAGCAGGGCTGCACCCAAGGTGGAACCAAAATGGTCACAAAAAGGACAAACAGCCACGAGGTCTCACATTTTTATAAGTTTTGGTCCATTTGCATATTGGGGTTTAATTGTCCAATTCCAGCTCCAGGTTGTGCAGTCCCATCCTTCTTGTTCCTCCCTTCAGCCACCCTTGGTTGTGCTTTGGGCTGAAAGTTGTCCTTGGTGTGCAGCAGGAAAAGGATTTGTTTTGTCTCTCTCCTCTGTGAAGAGCTGAGTGACCCTGAATGTGTCAGAAAACCAGAAATTACCTGGATCCAGATTCCACACCCAAGCTCTTCCCAGATTTCCCTCTGTGCTTCCGAAATGGGAACACAAATGATCTGGGGCGCATTAATCCATGCCCCCAGAATTTATGGAACAAATCTGGGGGGAAAGAGTCCTTAAAAACACAGATCTGAAGAGAAAAGGCCGTGGGATGCAGTCCAGGAGGTGCCAGGCTGGTCTGTGGGTGAAGGAAATGCCAGAGCCTTCTCTGCACGCTCCGGTGAGGAATCTGCTCCAGCGCCCGGTGGGAAAGCCTTAATGAGGACAGGGATTAATGGCAGAGTGGAAAGTGCATGAGGAACTCACTGAGGAGGAGCTGACAGCTTGGAGAGCTGCCCACGAGGGTGTCTGGCTGGCAGGACATCCATCCCAAGGACAGCTGAGTGACTGGGGACCTGACCCCAGCTCTGGTGTTGGAAATGCTGCAGTGACAGCACAGCCAAGCACATCCCAGGGGGGAAGGGAAGGAAAATGGGTTGAATTCCTGGTGGGATTTATCTGCAGTGCTCCTGGGCTTCTCTGGAGGGCAAATCCAGACAGGGAAGGGGCAGGAGAGGTCTGAGCTGCTGGTGTAGGGAGCAGAGCACTCCTTTGATGAGCCAATGGATTCCTTGGGAAAAGGAGGTAAGGAATGTGTCAGGGAAGGAGAAGAGCTCCTGAGGTGAAAGGACTGTGTGTGCACAGGAAAACTCAGCACAAATTAGGCGGTAATGCAGTTAAACTCCAAATTAGGAGCTGTGAAGGAGCTTTAGGAATTAAGGAGGGAACAACCCACGCAGTTTTAAGCCAGAGTCTGGTACTTTAATGCAGGAGATGAATGGGTTGTCTCCAACAGCAGGGATCTGGATTGATCCACGGGAGTGTTTCCAAGAGCTGGATGGAACTGGGCCCCTGGGGGAGGCTGGGGAGGCTCTGCAGGTCAGGTTTGTGCAGGGAGCTCCAGTGCAGCTCTCTGGTGCCTTGTCCTGGTCTCTCACCGTGGGGAGACTGCCACGATCTCCTCTCAGCCATGGAGAGGGAAGCACATCCATCCCCAGCAACACGTCAGGACCAGGGATCGGAATAAAACACCTTTTAGCTCCATTTTTCCTTTTCTGAGGGTTTTTTCTGACGACCTCAGAGCTGTCGCCAGGGCAGTGGGACACACGGAGCAGATCAAGGCTGAGGGACACCACAAAGGGAAGGAAACAAAGCAAGGAGAGGGAGAAGGCTCCTGTCTCCTGCTCCTCCTCTGTTTGCTTGGGTTTCTATCCCTGCTGAGGAGCTCCTCCTCCTCGTGCTCCCATGCTCTGCCTACTCAGGGAAAAACCTCCCTATCCCACTGGCTTCCCAAAAACCATCAACAAGGAAAGCTTTTGATGTCGGGGAAGCTGGGAGCTCGTTTGCACAGCTTTGAAGGGGAGGATTTGCTCAGGTGGGTGGGCAGAAGATGCCCCTGGTAGGAGAGAGGAGCTGAGCAAACAGCAGCCTGATGGGATGGGAAAAGGAGTGCAAAGAGGGCTCAGTGTGGGGTTTTGTCCCCTCTGACAGCCAGAGCTGGTGTCTGGTGGAAATTTTCCACAAATGTGGGAAACTCGGCTGCAAAATTTGTGGAAGAGGGGGACTGGATTAGTGCTCTCCCCTGATTAGAGGAGGAGACCTGGGCAAGATCTGAACTCTTTCACTGCACAAATGATACCTGAGGACATTAACCCTCTCCTCAAGTAAGAGGAAAAAGACAGAGTGAGACGTGGACAGACACAGCAGGAGACTGAAGTCAGTGAAAAAAGAGAGAAAGAGAGAATAAAAGTCCTAGGTTGGAAGGAAGATTAAGGAGTTGCCCAGTTGGGGCTGGGCTTCTCTTGTGAGGCCATGGAGAGTGGGCTAAAATATCCCTGAAATTTATAGAACACTTTTTGAGGAGATGCAAAAGGGAAGAGCTGGGAGGGCAGCAGGGGTTTCACAGGGAAAAGGGGATTTTTCTGGGTGTGGGGAGGTTCCTGCACCCCACAAGGGAGTTGTGATCATTCAAACTGCTCTGCAGACCCTCCTGGGGTCACTCCTGGTCAGGACTGACAGGAGCTGGAGCGCAGGGATTGGGAATGGTGGGCTCACATTGGGATAGAGCTGAGGAAAGGATGAGGGAACAGCAGGGAAGGACGGGAGCACTCCCAGTCCCAGAGTCCCAGTGGGCTTTGGATCCCCTCTCCCTCCCCATGGAGAGGAATGACCATCAGCTCCCATCCTGCTGGAACAGGAATGGCCATCAGCTCCCGTCCTGCTGGGGGAGGAATGACCATCAGCTCCCATCCTGCTGGGACAGGAATCACCATCAGCTCCCATCCTGCTGGGGGAGGAATGACCATCAGCACCCATCCTGCTGGGGGAGGAATGACCATCAGCTCCCATCTTGCTGGGAGTCCTGCCTCTCTCCAGGGCTCACAGGCTGTGGGAATTCCCACCAGGATCTCCCCCACCCTCATCCCTGGGCAGTAACAGCTCTGTGGCTGTGGGAGGTGCTCACCAGGAGAGTTTTGGGGGGAGCTGTGCTCATCCTAACCCATCGTGGTGCCCCAAGAACCTGTGAGCCAGGAATGCTCCTGGAATGCTCCAGAGCCTCCTGCTGAAGTCAGCAATGCTCTGCCCGCTGGTTCTGTCACCCTGGGAGAGCCCAGATGTGTCAGAACAAACTCCAAAAGCCATTTTCGCCAGGGTGAGCAGCCAGGCAGGCAGAAGGGAGCGGAGCAGAGGAGGTGCAGGTCTGCCCTTCCCCTGGCTGCACACAGCATTCCCTCTTTATCCCGTTTTCCAGCTCCTGAGGGTGTCACTCAGAGTTTGACACCCCTACACATCCTCCAGCATGGAAATCAGTGAGAGGAGCCAGCCCAGCAGCCAGGACTGAGCTGGGTTTGCTTGGTTTAGTTCTCAACCACTTCAAAAAAAACAAAATTTCAACTGCCTCTACGCAGGGGCTGAAGGGAGGGGTGTGGATTCATCCTCCTGGTGGGAGCAGGATCCCATTCCCAGCTCCATCCATCACTCTGCCAGGAAAGCAGAGATGTAAGCACAGAGAAAGCTCCAGAGGGGAGGCCAGCACAGACCTGGAGGGCATCTGAGGGAGGTCCCCCAGCCACAGGTGGGTCCCCACAGCCTCCTTTGAAGCTGCCCCACTTGGTTTGAAGCGTCGAGTTTTCACTAAAAGTCGGGATTTCAACCCAAATCGACTCCCGGGCTGGGGAGCCGTGCCTGGCTGCTCCTCTGTTTGATCCGTGCTGTTTATATCCATGGGTGAATCCCTCAGGAAAGCCTGGGGCAGGGGCAGCCCCTCAGCCTCCCCTCTCCAGGGGCTGCTCAGGCTCTCTCCAGCTTTGCTGGATGTTCTGGGAGCTCAGCTTTCCTGGGAAGGTCCAGCTCGGGCTGAGCCAGTTCTCGCTGTGTTTTTGTTTCCATCCCAGTGGGTTTGGATTGAGCCCTAAAGAGCTGGGAGAGGGGGGAACTTTTGATTTTTATTTTTTTCCTTGTTTTTGGTTTCTCTCCAGGATGCTGCCTCCCATCCCCCTGCGTTTGCTGGAGCTTTTGTAACCATCAGAAATGAGGAGATAAAACCACTCCTAACTGGAGCTGGAGGACTTGGTGCTCCAAAGGTGACCATCATCACCACCACCACGCTGACCACGAGGGTCACCAGTGTCTCAACAACAAACTCAGCACTGGGACCCCTTGCAGGAGAGATCTGGATAAATCCAGGCCTCATCTCACCCTTCAAGTGTGGGGTTTTTTTGGACTCTGCTGTTGGAGAAGAGCTCTCTGTGTGGTATAAATAGATTTTTGGCGTGTATAAAAGCCTGGGCAGTGGCCCAGGGAGGTCCTGGGTGGTGTGAATCTGCTCCTGGCCTTCAGGGTGGGAGAGATTTGTGAAGTTTTTGTGGGTTTTGGAGAGGGTTTGTTTTGGGGCTTTAAACCTGCCACGACTGATTTAGGGCAGCTTGGGGATAATTTCCTTCACTGGGTTTCCCTGGAGGGGGCTGCTGTAAAACGCTGGGGGAGGTTGTTCCTTGGGGCTGGGATGTGCTGGAGCCCATGGATGGTGTTTGGAGGATTTGGGAGAGGGTGAGGAGAGGGTCTGGACCTGCTGCTGTGGGGAAGATCTGGAGGATCCCACGGGGGTCAGGTTAAACAAACTCCTGGCTCAGCTCTGGGGCTGGTGGAGCCCTGCCCTGGAGCCTGAGATCTGCTCTCCCCGGAGAGCTCAGCTCCAGTGCAGCCACAAAATTCATTTTCAGCCGAGGAATCGATGCCAAGGGCAGAGCTCAGCCCTGCAGCCCCTCCTGAAGCCTAAAACCACCCAAGGGCAGGGGCAAAGCCAGGCTCAGCCCCCACAGAACACCCAAAAAACACGGGGGAGAGGGGAACTCTCAGCATTTCAGCTGCCTGGAGCTGTCCCAGCGTGGTCAGGGGCTGGAGAGCAGCTCAGGGACTTCTCCGGGGTCTTTGCCTGCAGGAAAAACCCTAAAAGTGATGGGAGATCACAGGCACATTATGCAAACCGCACTCTGCATAATCATCATGCAAATTGAGATGGATAACCAGCTTTAACCAGACTCGAGTTGCTTTCAAGAGCCTCTTTCTCAGCTGCTGCTTCAATCACTTAAAGGACAGGGGGGGAAAAAAAAGAAAAAAATATTTAAAAAAAAAAAAAGAACGAAAAGTTTCAGCTTTCTCCTGGTTAAGCACAGTCACCGGGTCAGGAGGGGACAGGAGGTGACAACTGCAGTCCCCGAGTGGCCTGGAGGGGTCACTGGTGGCTTTCGCATGGGGGGTAAATGACTTCATTACCTGGAGCTGTAATTGGAAGATCGCAAATGGACCAAACCGATAAAAGTGTGAAAACCTTTTGTCCATTTTGGATGTAGCCCCTTTGGGGGGTTTCATCTGCCCCAAATGTACCTGAAGACCCTTCAATAAATATCAATAAACTGCTTTTTATTCCCTTAATTCTGCCTGCCCTCTGGTTTTAGGTAGCCCCAACAAGGCAGCGCTTGGAGCTTTTCCTTTCGCTCTCCACAAGGGAATTCCCGGTCCTGATCCTCCCGGAGCTCTGCCCACCCTGGGTCCCAAAACGCAGGTTTTGGTGATGGTGATGTGCAGATCGTGCAAAGCCACCCCAAAATCTGGGCTCTTCTCCCTCTCCAGCCCCTGGGAGCCCTCGGGCGGTTCCTAACGAAGCTGCTTCTCTTCTCAGCGGAGTGATTAAGGGATATCGCTGCACATCCCCGGGGAAAACACATTAGGGACGGCATGGGGTGACCCAGATAAGGGCTTTTATCAAGAAGAACATGAGGGGTGACATGAAGATGTCACCTCATCAATGACAACTGCCCGGGGCTCGGTGCAAACCAGCCTGGGTGCCTTTCACCATCTCCCAACCCGGCTGGAGAAGTGTTCCTGTCAAATCCCTGATCCCCTGGGAGGGAAATGGGGTCCAGAAGGGTCGTGGGGTCACCCGAGGGCAGGGAAATGGGATCCAAAGGGGTTGTGGGGTGGCCTGAGGGCAGGGAAATGGGGTCCAAAGGGTTGTGGGATCACATGAGGGCAGGGAAATGGGGTCCAAAGGGTTGTGGGGTGGTCTGAGGGCAGGGAAATGGGGTCCAAAGGGTTGTGGGGTGGTCTGAGGGCAGGGAAATGGGGTCCAAAGGGTTGTGGGGTGGTCTGAGGGCAGGGAAATGGGGTCCAAAGGGTTGTGGGGGTCACCTGAGGGCAGGGAAATGGGGTCCAAAGTGTTGTGGGGTGGCCTTAGGGTAGGGAAATGGGGTCCAAAGGGTTGTGGGGTGGTTTGAGGGCAGGGAAATGGGGTCCAAAAGGGTTGTGGGGTCACATGAGGGCAGGGCTGGAGCTGCAGTGGTGCAGGAACTGTCCCCTGGCCCTCAGCCCATGGGATTTCTTGGCCAAGAGCGCTGGGCACAGACCTGAGCAGGGCAGGGCAGGGCTGGAGAGGGCGATTCCAGTTTGTTTGGGTGAGGGCTGGGATAAAGCAGGGTCTGTAATGCCCCCTGGGTTAAAGGGCAGGGCCAAAACCCCTCCGGTGGCACCGGGCTGGGGGGCATGGAGGTGAGGAGTGAGGGGTTTGTGGGGCACACAGGCACCTGCAGGAGCACGGGGACCAGAACTGGCACCGAACGGGTAAAATCCTGCAGAAACGCTCGAGGTTTTGATGGCAAACAGGAGAAACTGCTGAACCATCTGTCCGGGAGCTTCAGGGAGATGATTCAGGAGCCGGGGGTAGGAAGAGGGGCGACTTTGGGAACACTTTGTGTCTTGAGGAACGGAGATGAGGGATGATGAGGGATGACTTCATGGCACAGTGCTGGCACACAGAGCGGCCCCGTGGGGACAGGAACATCCAAAATCGATCAACAGGAAGGAAAACTCCCGATTTCCTTGAGGAGCAGCAAATGGGATTTGATTCCAGCCCTTTCCTATCGCTGGCAGGGTCTGACATTCCAGGTGTGCTGAAATTGGGATTTTTCTCCTCGTTTTCCTGCGCAGGTGTGGGGAGGAGGGAGAAAACAGAGAAACAAATGGATTGGAAAATGCTAAAAATGGGAATGTGCTGCCTAAAAATACAGGTAGCAGCGGTAGGGAGGAATCAAAGAAATTAATGGGTTATGAATGACCAGAAGGGTCAAAGACAATAAGAAAGCACTTAGAGAGAGCAGGGGATTTATTTCT
>VZSR01002145.1:5280502-5305567 GCA_013398615.1 Brachypodius melanocephalos | reverse complement strand
GGGAGAGGTTTGGGATTGGCTCCAGAGCACCCTGATATTCCCTTTGTTACGGGGAGTTGTGCAGCTTTTGGGAGCACGGGGAGTGCTCCAAAGTCCCACCCCAGCTCCAGCAGTGGGAAAACGGCACTGGGAGATGAACTGGCCGCTGGATGGGGGTGGTGGTGGGGTCGTGCCCATCCTGAGAGCCCCAGGGACCTCTGGCTGTGTCTGGAGCGGGGAATTGGGGAATTTGTCCTCCCTCCCACCCCAGCTGGATTTGGGGCACAGCAGGACGGGCTCTGTTGTCTCAGCCTGGTCATGGAGGTAAAAATTCATGAGGAACTCAAGCACAGAACCTCTCTCAGCTGGGAAAACAGGAATGGGGAGCCTGGAAGTGCAGAGCCTTTATGTGACTGAGGCAGAACACTTTACATTTTTAGAGACACAATGTGCATGAGTTTTGTGTGAGGTTCAATATTACCCTTCGTAGTTCTTTTGTAGTTTTGCACGCTCTGAAAATTAAGTTTAAATTAGTGTAAAGAGAATGTTTTAAAATTGTGTTCTTAGCTGATTGGGTGACCCACAGATAAGGATATAAATATACATTTATAGTTTACAAATAAAAATTCTCTGTTTTTAAGAGCAATAGCGTAGCACCCCTCTGCCACTGCCCTGGTCACAGGGGATTATTTGCAGCTTCACAGCCAGGAGCACAAAAAATTCACTCGATGTGAGTTCACAGGGGTGGAATTGTCTCCCCAGAGGAGCCACCAAACTGCTCCTCCACCCATTAGAGAACCACCACTCATCAGCAATTAACTGCTTGACTTAATTGCTCTCCATCCCTCCCACTGTTCCGCTGTTTCAGGAATGCTGATGCTTTCCAAAGCTTTTCCTTTTTTTCCTTTTCTTCCCTCTGTGTGTGTGTGTGTGTGTTTAGCAGGGAGCAGCTTTGTGGCTAAAATTATTCCTGGGGATGAATGGCTTTGGCTTCTGGAGCCTCCAGGAATGGAGTCACCATCTGCTCGTGCTTCTCGGGGAGACACGTCCTCAACACACACCCCCACACAGCTCTGCTCCTCCTGGGCAGCCACAGAGGGCCCAGCCGGGCTGGGAAACCATTCCAGGGGGGAAAAAGCAGCTCCAGAGTGGGCTACAGCGCTTGGGAAGCTGCCAGGAGGATCAGGGGTCTCCAAAGGGTGATCCAGCTGCTGTGGGTCCAACCTGAGCAAGGCTGGTGGGTCCTGTTCTGGAGGGGGTTTGAGGAGGGGGGGGTGAGTCCCTGGGGTTGGTGTAGGAACCATCCCTCTCTTCTCCAGACACCATCCCTCCTTCTCCAGCCACCATCCCTCTCTTCTCCAGCCACCATTCCTCCTTCTCCAGTCACCATTCCTCCTTCTCCAGCCACCATTCCTCCTTCTCCAGCCACCATCCCTCTCTTCTCTAGCCACCATTCCTCCTTTTCCAATCACCATTCCTCCTTGTCCAGCCACCATTCCTTCTCCAGCCATCACCCCTCTCTTCTCCAGCCACCATTCATCCTTCTCCAGACACCATTCCTCCTCTTCCAATCACCATTCCTCCTTTTCCAGCCACCATCCCTCCTTCTCCAGACACCATTCCTCCTTCTCCAGCCACCATCCCTTCTTCTCCAACACCTCATTCCCAATGTCCACGGGGCTGCCACGGGCACAGCACTTTGGCCTTTTAATTTGGGATCTTCCAGGGTCAGCCACCATCCAGAGCTTTGGGAATGGGGCTTTTGGCCACTCTGTGGTGGCTCCTCTCTGCCCTGTCCTGGACACAGCTCCCTTTGGAGCTCCACCAGGAATTGCAATTCCTCATCTCCCAGAAGAAGAAGCTGCTGAGATGTTTCTCCTCTTGGAGACCAACCTTCTGCAGGATGCCCCAGGCTCTGAGGCAGAATATGGAGACACAAAAAACCTTGGGAATGACTCATCCAGCGGCCACCAACCCCCAGGAAGCCTCCCAGGCCATCCATCCCTGTGTGTGTGGAGCTGATCCAGGCGTTTCATGGAGGTGACAATCCTGAGCCAAACCTTGGCAGCTTCACCCTCAAGAGGAGCAGCTCTGGTGCCCTTCCCAAGCCCTGCTATGGATCAGGAGCCACCAGCAGAGCTGGGAAGAGCCTCCCAGAGGATCTGGCAGAGCCAGATGGTGCAGGATGGGATGGTGGAGGAGCCGTGTCAGAGCTCCATCAGCATCTCCTGGCGTGGGAGGCACCTCCTGCCACATGCCAGGGGCTGGATGGTGCCAGGAGCAGCTCCAGGTGCTCCACTCCTTGTGTCACTCCCGGAAATCTCCGTGCCCTGGGCTGGGGACACGAGGCTCTCCCACACCTGGCCAGGTGGGAAGCCGGCTGGGAAATGATCCGGGGTTTTCTGGCCGCTCCTCAGCACCAGGGTGATCTCTCCTCCACTCTCCAGCAGAACTCCACTTCCAGGCTGCAAAGAGAGTTTTTTTCCCCTCAGTGAGGAATCAGCTCCTCTCTGATTCCTTTTCAGGGCCTGCCAGGATGAGAGGGAAAATCCAAATATGCTAAAGCTCCAGCTGGGTCTGAGAGAGCCTCCTCGACCCTTCCCTGCGGTCTGTTAGCACCAACTCCACTCTCTTATTCTCATTGATTTCCAGAGCTCCTGAGCCATCCTACTGAATTCTGAAGCTGTCCAGGCCTCTTTTTTCTTAATTTTTTTATTTTTTTTTCCTAAAAGAACACTTTCTTCCCAAGGCAAAAGCCGACTCTTTGTGTCCTTTTCACAGGAGGCAAGTGGAGCTCGCTGAAAAAAAAAAAATAAAACACCACAAAGGCAGGAGAGATCCCCCCCATCCCAGCTTTCCTCCACTGCACCAAAGCAAATTAAAAGGGAATTTTCAAGCCTCGTTCACAGTGGGGAAAGTGCAAGGGCTGAGTTTGGGTTCAGGTGGGAGGAAGTGATGCCTTGATCCTTTCCCACAGCTGCTCCCAGCATCCCCACCCTGAGATTGGATTAGATGTGGAAAACGGCCCCCAAAAATCTCCGTTTCCTCCCAGGAAAAACGAGCTCCAAAAGACAATTCTATGCAAAACAAAGATCCCTCTCCCCTCTCCCAGCTGCAGCCACAAAATTGTCATTTACTGGTGAATTTAGAGAGGTTTTTTCGGGGAAAAGATGTGCTTGGAGACCTTTGCTCGCCTCCCACTTCCAGCCCTGTTTTTCTGACTTTGGAAAAGAAAAAATCCGGTCTCCATGAAATCCTGACATCGCTGCTCTGGGAGAATTCAGCTTTTTTTGTGGTTGTTTTGCCCCGAGATGGTTTTGTGGGCTCAGGGTGAGGAGGAACTGGAGGCTCCAGGGAAATGAGGGGTGGAAAGTGGAAAACTGTCAAATATCCAACCCCCCCTGAGTCCTCCACTGCGCTTTTTGGGGGGCAGCAAGACTCCAAAGTGGGGCTGGAGCTGCCTTCCCAAGAGCTGCTGCTCCAGGGAAATGGGGTGAAATCCCTGGATTGTGCCAATTAAGGGCAGAATTAGGTGCCATTAATGTCATTAATGCATCAGTCATCAGTGCAACCCACAGAGACTCGGCTGCTCCTTCCATGGACGTGGGGAAATTTGTCCATTTTCCCCCCAAATTCCTGGGATCACTGGAGCCTGGGGAATGGATCCAGCTCCCAGATCCCAATGTCTGCAGTGTCCCAGATCCCAGCAAAGCTCTCAGCTGCTCCCAGCCCCCCAGCCTGGGGACAGGGCGCTGCAGGGGACAATTCCCACCCCACAGTGACACTTTTTCCGTGGATCTCCGTCACATTCCCACTCCCCTTCCCACCCCTGCCCAGCAGGAACATTTCTCAGCGTTTCCCTTGCAGACCTGGAGGGCAAAAAGGGATGAAGAGCCGTGGCTGTGCATCCCAAATGTTTGAGGGAAAAGCTCTGGCAGCTTGGAGCTGTGAGGGGTGAGAGGCAGGGAAAGAGCCGAGTTAATTACGAGGAGCAAAATGAGGATCTGAGGGAGCTGAGGGATCAAGGGCTGCTCACAAACCCTCCAAACACCTCCTGTGTGCCACAGGGCTGAAGGAAATGTGACTTCATTGCCCAAACCTCCGGCAGAGCCCAGCTTTTTTTGGGGAAAAAAATTTAAAAAGTCCTTTTTGTGCAGCTCAGAGAAAACAGGATCTTCGCATCACTCTGACCTCCTGCTTTATTCCCATCCCCACCGTATTATTTATCCTGAAAAGTCGTCATTTTTCCACTTGAGCTCTTTGCACAGGGAGATGGAACATCCCAGGACCATTTACAGCATCTCCCTGACCCCAGGGCTCCGCTTTTAGGGAGCTTTGGGAAGTTTTCCTGAGCCTAAAAGCCAGTTTCACTCGGCGGGGGCTGCTCTCCACAGACACCCACTCCCCTTGGTCTCTCCCTCTCACACTTCCAGGGCACTCCCAGCGAGTGAAAACCAAAAGTTTTTTTCCCTGGGAGGAGGCTGGGCACCTTTTTCCTTGCACAGAACCCGCAGCAGGAATTGGCTGACCCCTCTCTGGGATGGGGATGGGTGGAAGGGCAGCACGGAGCTCTCCAAGGGCACTCGAGGGCTGGCACGGGCACGATTGGGATCGTTCCGATTTTGGGCTCTTTTAACTTGTGGAGTTTTCCCTCAGAGCTGCTCCCAGTATCCACATTCCCAGGAGTCAGCAGCTCTCAGGTTTAAGCAGGAAGCATTTTTGGCTGGTTTGGGTGTCAAACCTTCAGCTCAGCATCTCTGAGTGATGCTAAAACAGGACAAAGACTCTCCCTGTTGTCGTGTCCTCTCAACTCCAACATTTTACTTGCAGAGTCCCTTCATTTTTGCTCTTTTTAAAGTCAAATTTCGTCCTGTTCAACTTGAAGATAGAGTGTTTTTTTCCTTCCTGGAGCAATGGCATTTGGTGCCAGACACCCATCTGACTGCCTGGCCCAGGGCCAGCAGCTCCCTGCCTTGCCAAGGATCCCAGGAATTTCACCCCCGGATGAAATTCCAAATCCTGTTTGCTTCCCGTAGCAGGGACTGGTGCAGGCATGGAGCTGGAATGGGAACAGCACCCCCAGAAGCTGTTTTGGGAGATGGAAAAGTTTGGTTTTTCTTTTTTTTTCCTCTTTGCATCAAACTTGGAGCTGCAGATGGGCCCAGCTCAGAGAAGGGATGGGCTCAGCTCAGAGCCCAGACGTTCCAGACTCTCCAGAAAATTTCCATCTCCAAATTTTTGCCTTTCTGGAGCTGGCACAACCCAGGCTGTCCCTCCTGAGTCACCCTTCCTATCTCCCCATACCCCAATTCTGCTCCCTCACATGATGCACTCGTCATCTCTCCCCATGTGCAGATCACCTGGGATCCGGATCCGGTGGGAGATCAGCACTTTCCTGGCCATAACCCCCACCAATCTCATCAGCCTTCGCAGGAAGGAGCCCCAATTCACCTCCCTGATGGCTTTTCGGGCCTGCCCAGCAGCAGCCTGGGCTCTCAGCTGGAGGCTGAGCTCAGAGCTCTCCTCTGCTCCCCATCCCTGGGGAGTGAATTTGCTTTTCCCACCTTGGAATAGACTGGCAGGAATTGGGTGTCCCAGCTTGGAGCAGCCTCTTGCAGGAGCCTGGGGCAAGGGAACAAGCTCACAGCAGGGCGGAGGGTGGGTGAAGGTCCCAGGGTGCACTCAGGAGCTTTTTCTCCCTTTTCTTTCCCTAAACCCCAGGCTGGAACATTCCAGGGTGTATCAGAGATCCCGGTGATCTCCTCCTGCTTGCCGGGGTTGAGCAGGTGGGTGGAGCTGGAGCAGCTGCTCTGGAGTTGGGGATGTTCCCATCTCATCCCAGAGGCTTGGAAAGCCCTGCAGGAATCCTTTCCCCGGTTTATTGCCCTGTTGTCCCCTCCTGTCCCCACTCCCCGGGGGCAAAACCAAATCCTGGAGCTGGAGAGCGCCGGCTCCTCTCCGAGCAGGGATTCATTTTCCCCAAACAAAAGAGGGCTTCTCCTCTCCCAAACCCCATCTAAATCCAGGAACATACAATAACTTAAAGCAAAATTACAAAACCTTTTCTTTAAATCGCTGAATTCGGGAGGCAGATCGATCCCTTAAGGTCGAGCCTCCCCTGCGCCCTCCCCGGGGATGGGCTGGGGCAGCATCGGAACTCTTTGGGATTTGGGGGGGGAATTTTGGCTGCTGGGTGGCGGCGACTCCATTTGGCAGCACAGCAGCAGGGCTCTATTTCTGTCCTCCTTCTGGCGCTGGGAGGGCTCAGGCTTTTTTAGGGGCTGCGTTTGGCTCCCGCATCCCAGGGAGGGGGAGCTGCCAATTCCATGACTCAGGGTGCTTTAAGGAAAAGCGAGATGAAAACACCACGGCTTTTTTTTTTTTCTTTTTTTTTTTTTTTTTTTTGGCTCCCACCTCCCCTGTCTCTGCCTCTGCCAGAGTTCATACAGCTGTTTCCTCCAGCTCAAAACCCACTGCTAAAAATACTTTGGAAGCTCGGGGATGCTGGCATTCCGAACAGCCTCATTCCAAGATTTTTCCATGGTTTTGGGTTTGGGTTTTTTTTCACTCTTGGTTGTTTTTCCCTGTACAGAGGAGCTGCCCAGGTGCTTCCTGTGCTGCACCAGGGTTTGGGATGGGTCATGAGCAGGAGGAGGAGGAGGAAGGGACAGTGATGAGCTGAGTCAGAGCTGTGACCCCTGGGAATGAGCAGATTTACACCAGCCCCGGGCTGTTCTTGGCCCAGCAGGGAAATATTCCTGCTCTCCCACTGCCCACCTCCTCCCTGCTGGCTGTGACACAGGAGCCAGCCTGGAGCTGCCCACCAGGCAAGATTTGGGCAGCTGGGGCATCCCAAATCATCCCTGGGATGCAGATCCTGGGAGCTGGGCAGAGCAGCAGGATGCTCCCATGCTCCATTTATCCTTTTTGCTGCCGGGCACAGTCAGATTTTGGGGGAAGGGCCGGGTTTGGAGCTGTCCTGGGTGGGTATTTTTGCTTTGCCAGCCTCTCCAGAGCAACAGGAAAGAGAAGCAGAAATGTGGTGGGTTTTTCTCCACATCATCCCTGGGTGGATTCAGCAGGCGCTGCCCCGTGTGATCCTGTCCATCAATTCTCCCAAGATCCCGAATTATCTCCTGCTCCTAGCCTGAAAGGAGCTGTAATTCCAGGAAAAACCAGGAAAATCCACTCTGCCTGGTGTTTTGCTCTCTCTTTTCCCATTTCTTTGGTGTCCCCCATCCCCGAGCCATCCTCGGGCAGGGCGCAGCCCCAATCCCTTCGTCACGAGGGGCAGAGCCGCCCCTAAAAGTTTTCCTTCCAGACAGGACAGATCAATCCTGATCCTTCACCTTCCCACGGAGTGTTCTGTACCTGCAGGACACTCAGAGATGCCCCTCAAGACCGGAATTCCCCCTTGGATGCCGAGATCCAGGCGCTCTCCTTCCCTTGCGATCCCAGCCATTCCCAGCCCAGCGGGGAATTCCGTGGAGGAGCAGCGCTTCCTTTCAGATATTTCGATTTTTTAACTCCCTGTCCTTTCATTTAATTAATTTAATTCATTTAACTCCCTTCCACCCGCGGGGGAAGCGATGGCACATCCCGACCCCCGGCCAAAATTCGCTTCTCTCGTCTCCAATTCCGCTCCGCTCTCAAAAAGGACGGGGAAAAGAAGAGGGCACGATTTACCCGATGGGATCTTTGTGTTCTCTCATCCCAAAGCCCTTCCCAAATCCCCCAGTCGTGCTGGCAGCACCTTTAGGAGCTGGTGAGGAGGGTGCAGCTCTGTCCCAGTCCCTCCCAGTCGCTCCCAGCCACTCCACCAGTTAATCCCTTAATGCTCTCCCGACACGCTCCCATTCCCTGAGTGTTTCTCTTCCCCCCACCCCCCTCTCTCCCCGGAGCTATTTTTGCGAGGCCTTTTGTTACTTCCTAATTGTCCAAACCACTTTTCCACGTTTCTCTCGATAAAGGCAGATTTCTAAAAGCAGTTCGGCATCTCAGCCGTTTCAGCCTCATCATCTGTCTCATCCCTTTTATTGTTTAGCAAATGCCCTACTTTTGCCGGAGCATTTTTATTCCCCCCAAGAGAGGGTTGATCCCCCCCCCATTTCTTTTCTTTTTTTTTTTTTTTTAACAGCTTTTTCTACCTCTTAAATAATTCCTCTTACACTGATTCCCCCTGTGTTTATGTCACTATTTTATTCTCGCCCGTCCCTCTGCTGGGCCAGCCTCCATGGGATCTCCCAGTGTTGAAATTTGGGGGTATTTATTTGTTTCCCTTTTCCTCACAAAGATTTTGGGGGTTTTTGGGGGGGTTCAGAGCATTTATCAAAGGAGAGAAGGTGCTGGTTGGCATCTCAGTGGCCAAACAGAGCAGGTTATTGAGGTTTTTTAATTTTTCAGCCTTTTCTTAGCAAAAAAAAAAAAAAGAAAATTCACATTTCAACGCTTTTCTGGTGCTTCCAGTTGTTGGAGGCAAATCCCAACAGGTCCCTTACCCCAGTAAAGAGGGAATTTGGTCCCTAAATGGAGTTTTTGGAGCTGCCTGGGGACAACTCGAGCAAATTATTTCCTCTCAGGGGGAAGGAAATGGAAAGGAGACAAAACTCTGCTGCAAAAGGGAATTGTTTCCAAATATTGCAATAGGGGACATGAAGGGAAAGGGAATCCTGGAGACAAGCAAAGCTTTTTCTTCCAGCTGAGGCAGGGGAGAGAAAAAAAAAAAAAACAAACCTCTGGGAGAGGATCCTGAATCCCATCCCGGATGGTTTGTGCAGGGCTCACTTTGCTCTGAGCTCGACAGAACCAAAAGCTTTTTGCTGTTTAGGACATTTTTTTTCTTACGAGGGGAACAAAAGGTGTCAAGAAGACTCAAATCCAGGTTTGGAACAAAGCTTTCTGTGAAACCCCCTGAGGATCCAAAGCGGTGTTTCCTCACATTCCCTGGGATTCTGGGGGGGACAAGTGACACTTTAAGATGAAAGGGATGTGGAGCAGATCCCTGGAGCTGCGTGGGGGTGGCAGGACAAGCACAGGGATACGGAGCCTGTGCCCAGGAATATCGGGGCAGCACAGCCTGAGGTGCCTTGGTGGAGGCTGAGGGTGGAGGGAAGGATCCAGCTGTGAAAACCAGAGGTGTCCATGGGTTCCTGGGTCTGGCTGAAGCTGCTTCTTTCTCCCATGAGTGTGGGACAGGAGGGGATAGGGAAGGTGAGGATGGAGGGAAGGATCCAGCCAGGGAGGATCCAGGAATTCCTGGAATCCGGCTTGAGGTCTTTTTTCCTCTCATGCTACAGGAGGGGCCAGGAGGGTGAGGATGGAGGGAAGGGTCCAGCTGTGAGGATTGGGGGTGTCCACGTGTTCCTGGGTCTGGCTGAAGCTTCTTCTTCCTTCCATGAGTGTGGGACAGGGAGGGTGAGGATGGAGAGAAGGATCCAGCCAGGGAGGATCCAAGAATTCCTCAAATCTGGCTGCAGCTCCTTCTTCCTCTCATGTTACAGGAGGGGACAGAGAGGGTGAGGATGGAGGGAAGGATCCAGCCAGGAAGGATCCATGAATTCCTCAAATCTGGCTGCAGCTCCTGCTTCCCCTGGTGCCACAGGAGGGGACAGGGAGGGTGAGGTGGCTGCCAAGAGAAGGGAAAGGGAACTTTTCACCCTGGAGGCGAACAAAGCCTTTCCAAACGCACGGAGCAGACACCACAGAACGCACACAGGACTCGGTCTCAACCAGGAAACACCTCCCTGAGCCAGGATTGCCCCACAAACCACCCCAAAGCCCCCCCAGCCGGCTGTGGGTTTGCTGCTGGTGCTGGATAATGCTCGGGGAATTTCCCCCGAGGCTGCTCCTAATTGCCTGGAGTGTCCCTGCTGTCTGCTGAAAAGGAGGACAGACATTCCCAGCACGGCCCTCTCCTCAGCAGGGCCATTAATTATGTCCTTCACTCCTCTGGCAGGCTGGGGATCCTCACCGAGCCTGTCAGAACATAATTCTCCTCAGATTCCCGTTATTGCTGTCAAATCCGGTTCCAATCTCTTCCTAAAGTCGGAAATGAGGAGGGCAGACGCTCCTGCTGTCTCAGGCACAGGGAGGGAGACCTCACAAACCTCTTTTCCTCAGCAAATCAGGCTTGCAGAAAACAAAATCCTCCTTTTTTTGGTGGGTTTCTCTGCAGCTCAGCACATCCATCCCGGCACTGCCCTCAGCAGCATCCAGGGATCCCTCCCTCCAGGAATCTCAGAGCATTCCTGAAGAGCTGTCCCAGCAGAGCCCACAAGGGATGACCTGGGAAAGCTCCTGGAGCAAACCCAGCCCTGGAAGCAGCTGGTGAGCACCAGAGTGGGAGAAATCCCTCTGGATCTCACCCTGGGAATTCACGTGGGAATTTAGCTAGAGGATAATTCCTGGGTGCAGAGCTTGGTGCTCTATTTTGAGGGCTCAAAACCACAATTAATCCCTTCCCTGGGCTGCTCCCTTCCTTGCTCAGGGACAGTTTGGCACTTGCCATCTGCAGGAAGAAAAAAATAAAATAAAAATATCTTTCCAAGGTGGGATAGTGTCCATCCTTTGTCACCCTTCCCCGTGTGGGAGTGCCAGGGAAAGCAGGAGCCAGCTGGACCTGGAGGAGGGATCCTGAGATCCATCTCGGCTCTGGAACAAACCAGAACAGAAATTAAACGTTTTCTCTCCCTTTTTAGAGTGGCTGATGCCTTTTTTAGGACTCCCATGGGAGGCAGGGAGAGCGCAGGGATGTGGGCAGGATAAAGCACTGGCTAAAGGTGGGGAAAGGAATTCCAGGTGGGAATAACTCCTTGGAGAAAAGCCAGGGGGAGTGACACAGGGACAGGGACCTGTGCTGGGTGGGGACAAAACACAGCTCAGGAGCTGGAATATGAAAGGTGGGGAGAGAAAAGAGGGATCCAGCTGTGGGTGAGGGATGGGAACAGGGCAGGACAGGACAGCTGAGCCAATGTCACCTCAGCCAGGCCGTGCTGGGGACATGGATTTGGGCTGGGGTGTCCTGCAGGGTGCTCAGTGGGAAGGTGAAGGACCAGGATTGATCTTTCTTGTCTGGGAGGAGAATTTTTAGGGGCTGCTCTACCCCTAAAGCAAAACTGCGAGGAAAACTCTCCCTGAGCGCTTGGAGGGTTTTGCCAGGTGGGATTGAGCAGAGTGGAGAAGGGATCTGGTTGGGATGAAGGTGCTGAGCTCCCCTCTGCTGCCCGAGGAGCCAGCCCTGAACACAGCCTGCAATTCCCAGAGCTGCAGAAGGAGAAAGCAGGAGAGCCTCTCCCTTTCCCAGCACTTCACAGCTCGTGGGAGCTGCTGGCGCTGCTTCCCCCGGCACAGGAAGGCAGAAAGGAGCCCTGGCTTCCTCTGCTGGGAAGGAACCAGGGAAGGGAAGGAAGGAAATGAAATCATCCTCCTCCACAAGGCACCAGAGCGCCAAAATCAGCCAGGATCCAGCTCAGAGACACCCCCAGAGCGTTTGGGGGTTCGGTATCGGGGTGTGACACCCACACTCCGTGCCATGGGGTGGGGACGCTGCTGAGCGCTGGCTGTGCCACAAACCCGTGGAAAGGCATCTCTCTCCCCTTGAACACCCCAAGGAGCTGGGAACGGGATGCTGGAAATGCTGGAAATGCTGGGAATGTGACTGCCAAGGTGCAGGAGCCCCCCCCGTGCCTGCGAGCAGATGTTGCTCCTCCCGCTACACCAGCACTCCTCTGCTTTCCAGATGTTCCTGAATAATGAGCAGCTCCTTCGTGCTCCTTCCCCTTGTTCCAAGGGTCATCCCAGGTCTGAGGTGTTTAAAAATATCCCTGGATGCTGCAGCTCAGCACAGTCAAAGGGTTTTGCTGGGAAGTTCCGGTGCAGAGGCTGAGCAGGAGGAGGGTTTGGGGGGCTTTTAAACTCCTTTTTACACTGGAATGAAGCTGAAGTGATGGTGCACGGTGCATCCCTTACTTTTCCTCCAGAAAACTCCACGGATGCTGCAGCCACAGGATTTACCCATCCTGGTGGAGCTGGGCTGAGTTCCCAAATCATCCCATGGTATCAGAGTCCCCAAATCATCCCATGCAGGAGGTGGATGGAGAATTCCCAAATCATCCCATGCAGGAGGTGGATGGAGAATTCCTAAATCATCCCATGCAGGAGGTGGATGGAGAATTCCCAAATCATCCCATGGTATCAGAGTCCCCAAATCATCCCATGCAGGAGGTGGATGGAGAGATCCCAAATCATCCCATGCAGGAGGTGGAATTAGACTCCCCAAATTATCCCAGGCAGGATGCTCCATCTGCTCTTTTCCCGAGGGATTTTGTGAGTGGATATCATTGCGTTGGGATTAGACACAAACCCCTTTTTGCAGGTGACAATGCTGTAAGAAGAAATCTGTACCGTGGTGAGAAGGAGCAGGAGCCCACAGCTCCAGCAGCACTGGGAATCCGGGGGGAAATGAGAGTGTGAATAATGAATGGGCACTGGAAAAATAAAACCCATTATTGTGGGCAAGATAAGTCTATTAAAGCCTTGCTGCAGAGCCTGCCTGATGGATTATGGAGCTCTGTGCCTCCGGCTGCAGCTCTTCCCCACGCTGGGCTGGGTGAGCATCCACCCACAAAGGGCTTTCCAAGCATCCCAGCTCACCTGCATGGACATTCCTGGCCTCTCCTCCTGCTCCCCATAAGTGCCCTGAAGTGGCTTTTAGAGAGCTCAAGGGAATTCTCACCATGGGATGGTGATGCCTTTTCTGGGGCTACCTAAAAAACAGAGGCCAGGCAGAACTAAGGGAATAAAAAGCAGTATGTCTTTATTTTTATAGTATTTCTATTTTAATTTAATTTTTAAATTATTAATTTTTATTATTTTTAATTTTTAAATTTAATTTTTATATTATTTTATTTTTAATTTTACTTTTATTTTTCTTTTTATTGAGTTTTAATTTCTATTTTTATATTATTTTTAAATTTTTAATTTAATTTTCGTTTTTATTTTTGTATTATTTTTAAATTTTAATTTTAATTTTAATTTTTATATTATTTTAATTTTTAATTTAATTTTCATTTTAATTTTTGTATTTTAAAAAAAATTATTTAATTTTATTTTTTATTATTTTTAAAATTTTAATTTAATTTTAATATTCTTATTATTAATTTTACTTTTATTATTTTTATTTTTAATTGTAATTTTGATTATTATTATTTAAATTTTTTTCTTTTGATTTTTAATATTTTTAAAATTTTAATTTCTTTTTTTTTAACTTTTATTTTTATTTATTGAAGGGCCTTCAGGCACATTTAGGGCAGATGAAGCCAGCCCAGGAGCTACACCCAAAAATGGACCATGGGGCCATGGGTTTTCACACTTTTATGAGTTTACAAGTTTGGTCCATTTGCATATTGGGGATTAATCTTTCAATTAAAGCTTCACGTAATTGAGCAATTTATCCCAAGTTTGCACCCCTCCAACTCACCTTTTTTCCATTTCTCCGGGTCTGAGGCAGTGAGGTGTCCTTGATTCCCAGGCCTGGAGAGGAATTGTTGTGTCTGCCCAAAACGGGAGAGCAGCAGCTCCCAGTGTGTGTGGAGTTTAGAGTGATACACCAAAAAATTCCAGGTTTGCAAATATACGGAAAATATAAAAGCAAAAATCCCGAGGGATCAATGGGAGCTGGGTGAATTTGGGAGCACGGCACCCTCAGTCCTGGAGCCCAGCAAGAGGTGAGGATGAGGGGTCCTGTGGGGTCTTCAGGCCTTCATCCCCCTCCTCTGCAAACCCCCGGGCAGGGAATGTCCCCCTCCTGTCCCTGGGGGTGCCACCTCCGGGGCTGTGTCCTGCTGTCCTTGCAGAGGTGTTGGGGACTCTGTCCCTGTCCCATCACCCCTGGGTGTGCTGGAAAACAGGGAGAACCCCTGTGACCCTTCCTGGTTGTGAGTTTTGCTGTCCCCGCTGCTCCAGGGGGTGAAACCGCCTCCTCTCTCATGATCTGGGTCATCCTTGAGCTCCAAAAAAACCCACCTGAGCACTTGGGCAGCAAAAGCTCTTTCTCCACCCCCTCGACCCCAAAGCAGCAGCAGCCAAGGCCCCCAGGAGCCGGGGGCACAGCGCTGTCCCCAAGCTCAGCCCCACAGCGCCGTGCTGCCCTAATTAGAAACACCCAAATTAATCAGGGCATTGCAGCTCCGAGGAGAGCCTGTGTTGTTCTGCACTGACCTGAAAGGATTTGTCACTGGTCACTTCAGCCGTGGTGGGGACAGTGTCTGCTCCCATTCCAGCTTTCCCTTCTGAGCTGGGCTTGGCTTCTCTGGATTTTTTTTCTTTCTTTCCTTAAAGAAAAAGGGGATTTGTTTGTGGAATTTTCAGGAATTTGTTTGTGGAATTTTCAGCAGGAATATTCCAGAGGAACAGTCACTTCCAGTCAAAATCTATCCTTTCTGAATGGGGCAGAATCTTTTCTGAATCTTTTTTGTTTCCAGCTGAGGCTCAGTCCTGGGCTTTGATGGGGACACAGAGGGGACAGGTGGGGATCGGACTTTTCTCCCAGGTGACAAGAGGAAATGGCCTCAGGTTGCTCCAGGGGAGGATTAGGTTGGATATCAGGGAAAATGTCTTCATAAAAGGGTTGTCAAGGCCAGAGCAGTGGTGGAGTCCCCATCCCTGTGCATGGATGTGACACTTGGGGACATGTCTGTGGTGGCCTTGGCAGCGCTGACATTGAACTCCATGACCTTGGAGAGCTTTTCCAACCTAAATGACCCCAGAATTCCATGCCCATGGTTCCAACGCTCCCATGAGGAAAAGCCCCACAATCCATCCTCCCAGAGGCACACCCAGCCCTCAGTTTATCTGTCACTCCGTGGAAATGGGGATGGTGAGCAGAGGTGGGATCCCAGCTGGAGCCTGCCCCATCCTGCAGTGGGAAATTGCCCCGCTGTCATTGTCACTGCTGAGAGGCAGCAAAAAAAAAGAGGGATTTGCTTTGGGATGGCCGTGGGACCTTTAACCGCTAGCAAGGTGGCATTTCGGGGCACATGAGAGCTGCTGGGCATCATTTCCTCACTCAGAGCTGCACCGAAGGAGCTCTGGGGTGGTGATTTAAAGCAGTTTGTGGTGCCACACCCCATCCCAGGTTCGCTCCACGTCCCAGAGCGATGCTCACAGCCTCGAGGGCAAAGCTGCAGCTTCTCCTTCTCCTTCTCCTGCTCCTTCTCCTTCTCCTTCTCCTCTCCGGGCTCCCATCCTGGGGGAAGGTCCCTGAGCAGAGAGGCAGCACCAGCCCGGGGTTGGTGTTTGAAGAGCGAGCTCGATGAGCGCTGTGCGATTTGGGGAATTGCAGGAGGGGGAGGCAGCGGCAGCCGGGAATATTGGGGGTAAAACAACATCAATAACGGAGGGAAGCAGCCAGGGCTGCCCGTCAGCTCGCTGATTTAGGATTCACTTTGAAAACTGATTCCCCTTCAGGGGAAACACGTGCGGGAGCCGGTGGCAGGAGAGGGAAAAGTAGGGAAGGGAAGGGGAAAACTCTGGGATCAGGCTGGCTAAAACACATCATGTCAAAGTGGTGCTATGGTAGAAAATGGCTTTCTCTGTTGAATGTAGTTCTCCATTAAAAACGCAGTTGTGGAACACTGTAGAATTCAGTGTAAAGCCCATTATGGGAGGAGGGGAGAGTGAGGCCAAGACAAGTCTAAAATTACTCGGAAAATTACTCTGAAAAGCAGGAAGAGTGTTGATACTAACCAAGATCTTTCCTGTAGCTTGTATCCTGCATTACCATCAATTCCAGGGGAAGAGGAAGGATCGCGGGAGCAAAGCGAAGTTTTGCGGGGCCAAATCCCTTCAGGAGAGGAGCTGGGCCGGCAATTCCCACTGGATGAACGGAGTGTGAGTGGCCAGGCTTTGTCTCAGGGTCATCAGAGGCTCATCCTCATCGCAGGAATTCAGGCACATCCCTCTGGGAAGAGCTTCAAAGGCTCTCCCGCCCCCAACACCTTTCCTGCTTGTAGCCTCTGCTTTGCCTTTCCATTTTTTTTTCCCCAAACACAGCCTAATCACGCTAATTAATACATTCTGGGATAATTCTCCCTGGCTTCCATCGCACTGAAATCAGCTTTTATCAGCGTTTTGCCGTGGCTGAGGTGGTTGCTCAGGTCCTGGTGCTTATCCCACCCTGCTGCCAGGGTCGGCTGCTCTTCCCCAGCTCTTTCTCCTCCCCAAGGTGACACCACGAGGTGACACTGGAATCGTTCTTTACAGCCAAAATTGATCATTTTGCCCTTTGATTCTGCTCTTTCCTTGTCTCTCCTTCTCATGCGCCAGCAGGAGCCATAAGGGACGCTGGGGATGGGCCAGGACAGGCACTCAGGTGATTTTTTTCCCCCCAAAGCCATCTCTTGGAGCACACAGGAGCTCACACACCCTGCTGCTTCTCCCTGGGGGAGAAGGAGGGGCTCAGGTCCATCAGACACGGCATGGGAGGCTGTGCTGGAGCTTTGTGCACTGCGAGACGTTCCTCGAGCTTTTATTGCCTCATCAGCCTCAAAACAGGGTTTGAGACAATTGAAAGATGCCAACAGCTCGCGTCTTGCCAGCAGCAGCCCAAGATTTCTTTGTTACAGGGCGTTTTGAAAGTTTTCCAGCCGCTGGCATCTTGCTAAAGCTTACAAACAATTGTTCCAGGCAGTCACTAAAAGCACACGTGCACCTGCTTCAAACAATGCTTGTTTGTTTGCTTTCTATTAACAACACACAATATTCCATTGTTGAGCTTAAAACCTTCTTGCTGAGCATATTTTTCTGCAGTCTTAAGGCCTATCCTAGCCAAGCCTAAAAACTCAAACGATTGTTTCCTGTCCTTGTTTGCTGTATCATTGTGTCTTCTCCTACTTTCAAAGCTTCGCAGCTGCAGCCAATTCTGAGTTCTTCAGCTTTTTCTGTTTCTGGGCCCTGCTCTCTCAGCTTTCTGAAAGCATTTTTACCTTTAATATCTCCCACAGGAGGCTGCATCCCTCTCCCTCACCTCTCACGGAGGGGGAAGTGGATGTTTAATCCCAGATTTCTGGGGAGCTGAGGAGGTTTGGGGGTCACTACACGGATCACTTTAGTTTTTTGGGCCTCGCGTTTGGGGTCAAAAATCCCTCCCAGCCCCATTCCCTGCACACCAACACGCACAGATAAAGCAGAGGCAGTAATGGAAGAGGCTTCGGGGTGGTTTTGGCACATTTACTGATATTTCCCGGGGGAAATTCCTGCTCTAGAGCCGAGCCACCCCTCTCTCCCTCCCTGCTGTCCCCGCTGTCCCTTCCCCTCTGCCGGTGATGGATTCCCGGTGTCCCCTCGGGGCAGGTCAGAGCCCCGTGCCCCCAGCACTGGCACGGTCATTAATCTTAATTAGACGTGGCTCGGAGCCCATCAAACCCAGCTCGGCTGTCAAAACCAAATCCCGCCGGGCTGAGCCCCTCCGTGCCCAGGAAGAAGGAGGAAAGGATGGAAATCTGGGGAGAGGAGGAGAGCGCACACCTGGATTTTTAGGAACACAGATATTGGAGCGTTCCTTTGCTGTCACCCTCTCCCTTCCCGTCCCAGTCTGAAGCAGAAGCCCCCAAAAGCACCAGAAGGCAGCAGCACCACCCCAGGATTAACTCTATTCCGATTTTAATTTTTTTTTCCCTTTTTCCCAGCAATTTTTCTAATTGAAAAATCGTTAGCCTCTGGCTAACGCAGCCTCCTCATCTCTGCACTTCTTCTGAAAAAGCATTCCCAAAATATTCGGGGTGGGGGGTGTTTCCCAGCTGTCTGGCCATTTAGAAGGGAAAAAAAAAAAAAATAAAGATCAAATTCCAGCGGCTGCTCAGTGCAGGGGACTCTGCTGCTGCATTAGCTGCATCAGCTTGGAAAATGGATCCTTCAATCAGTTTAAGCCCCTGGGCTTGATGTAATTTTCCTGCTGCCTCCTCTCTGAGGTGCTTTTACGGCTGCTATCTCTGAGTATTTACAGCAAAGCCAGGAGAGACTCGGCTCAGTCTGTCCCCACTCCAGCCTTGGCACAGGGGGTTTTTTTATTATTATTTTTCCAGGGATTCACCCTGCTGTGACACGAGCAAGGAGCATCTTTCAGCACCACCAAAACCCCCAGCCTGGGCAGGAGCTGCTCCTTAAATCCTCCCATCCCAACTTTTCCCTCCCGGGTGCTGAATTCGCTGTCAGCGCAGCTCCTCCAGGAATTGGCGAGGGTTTCTCTCTGATTTTTTGCCACGCTTTCCATCCAGGTTTTCAGGAGGAAAAGCCCCGAAAATCCAGCGGTGATGCTGCACGTGCCGAGAACTCCAGGTTTTCTTCAGCCTGGGACCGAGCTCGGTTTGAAATCGAGCGCCAGGGCTGGGCGGGAGCTTAATTATAGATGGTGGGAGGATGGATTGATTAATTGAAGAATTGATGAATTGATGTTATTGCTCTTAAAACAGGGGATTTTTATTTATAAATCGTAAATGAGTATTTATATTTTTATTTATAGTTTATATTTTTATTTATAGTTTATATTTTTATTTATATTTATATAATTTACTCAATTAGTTAAGAACGTAATTTTAAAATAGTCCTTAAAATACTCTTTTAAAAAATACTCTCTTCTAAAAATACTCTCTTTTTTTCCAAATACCTTCTTCTAAAATACTCTTTAAAACGCTCTTTGATTTAAACTTAACTTTGAAAGTGTGTAAAAGTATGAAAGACTACGAAGAACAAACTTTACACAAAATTTATAATAAACTGTACATAAAATTATGTTAAACTTTACATGAAATTTATGTATATGGCATATTTATTAACGTTAAAAGTTTTATTTTATTTATGTAAAGATTGCACTTGTTTTATTTGGCACTGTAAGTGATATTTTATTATGTTTTTTTGTTATGTTTAAAGTTAAGTTACTCGGTTTTAGGGCTTTGGGCTTCGTGTTGGTTGACAAATCCTTAAGGTACTTAAGAGTGTACCTTAATTTAAATTAATTTATAGTAAAATTTAATTAATTAATTAAGAGGAAAATTTAAATTTTAACTTTTTATTTACGCGGCTTAATATATTTTAATTTTTCCCAAAGGCTTTAATTTAATTTAATATTTTTTTACATTTTTCTCTCTCCCTCCGCCTGACAAAAGGACGCAGAATAAAGTTCAGCACGAGTTCAAACCTCTCTGCGAGGCGGAGCCAAACTCTCCGAATGCAGCCCCGCTTTGAACGGAGCTAATTGCTCATTGTGTGCCACGGGCCAGTCCTCGCCTCCAAAAATCGCCACCCATTAATTCCTGGGAAGGTTCTGCAGCAGCTGCACCATCCACACCAGCGGTGCTCCCAGCTGGATTGGCGCGGAGAGGGGGAATTTTGCTCACTTGGGTAGGAAAAAGGGATTTATTAGAGCAGCCTGTGTGTTTTGGGGTAAATCCCAGTGGGAGCCACAGGCCAAAATGCACAGGGGAGCAGGGCAGGGAGAGGAGAAATGAGGGGAAACCTCACCTGGGTGACCTGCAGCCTGAAAATGGGGAGATTTCGGTGTAATTTCTGCTTCCTTGGAGCTTTCCCTTCAGCCAGGGGGTCCCTGCTGCTGGCAGGAGCATCATCATCGTCATCATCATCATCATCATCATCGCTCTCCTCCATGGCTTCTGGTGGCTCCTGGGCTGCTCAGGGTGGCACCTCCAGTGGTGCCTCATGTCCCAGTGCTGTAGGGTCACCCAGGGGGGGAGGTGACACAGCCAAAGTGTCCCCAGCTGGCTGCAGGGACAACCAAAGTTGTGATTTCTGGGGACATCCATCCCCATGGAATATCTGATCCCAGATCCCAGGGCCTTCAACTCCACCCAGCTTCTCTTCCCTCGGGTGAAACCCACCCTAAACCCATCCTTTGCCAATGCAAGACCCTGGAAATGTTGTTTTTATCCCCTATTTTTTATGCCACCCTGCAGATAATCCAAGTTAATTCACCCAAAACCTCCCCCAGCACCTGCCCTTGACCTTTGACCTGTCCCTCCTCCTCCTCCATCCACTGTGAAATAGCCTGGGTGGATGGAAATGCTCCAGATTTGGGTGGCGGGGACAAAAAACTTGTCCTGGGATTTTGTAGCTGCCCTTTCATCTCATCCATGGAAGGCACCACGAGGGATTCACCCCAAAGTGATTTTGTTTTCTGGGACAAAGCCCATTTGTCCATCCCTGTGTCCATCCCTGTGTCCATCCCTGTGTCCATCCCTGTGTCCATCCCTCACATCTCAATTGAGCCAGGGCTCAGCCAGCCCCGTTTGCTGCCCTGGCCGTGCAGATGAAGGTAAAGTCGTTAACGCGGTAAATGAAATCCATTAATCAAGGGGAAGATCCTGCAGGGAAGGGCTCTCGTTCATCCACTCCCTGCCACCTCTAATGCGGCTTTCGTTTGCCTGCGTCTTCATCTCACAGATGCAGGAATTCCAGGACTGAGTTGGAAATTCCAGCAGGAGGAAGCCCCAAATCCCTCTCCCCACCTCCCTTTGCCTCCTCCAGACTGCGGAGGTTTCTAAGCTCCTGCTCTCACTGACTCACGGGGAGAACCCGAGTGCTTAAAAGCAAGAAAATGTCCATTTAAGCACCTGATAACTCCTGGCCTTGCGGGGCTCTTTGTTCCGGGAGGAATGGGGGGAATTCCACGCGGGAATTTGGAGGGGATGGCTGGGAATTCCACCCTGCCTGCAGAGCTGGAGCGTGCCCAGACTCGCGGGCATCCCTTGGGGGGATTTCAGCCCAGTTTGAGCCTCAGGGATGCTGTGCCTCAGTTTCCCCGTTCTGTGTGAGGAAGCTCAAGTCTTTGGTGACATCTGGATGCCCAGGACCTGATGGTGATGCCACATCTGGATGCCCAGGACCGTGGATCCCGTGCCAGGTGTGACGCCGAAGGGCTGATCCCAATTTCTCTGGCTGTGACAAAGGCTCAAGCCCAGCCTGCTCCACTCTTCGCTGTCTCACCTCTCTTCACCCAGGCAAATTCCCGCATGGAATTCGCAGATCTGAGTGCAGTCAGCCCAGCCCTTCCCCTCTCCGGGCTGCCAGGCAGCTCCATTAATTATTTTTATCCCGCTGCTGTTGGGATTGCTGTTTGTGATCCCATTTAAAACCATTGATTTACCGCCCAGGCCTCGAGAAGCAATTTGGAGCAATTGGAGCTGTTATCTCGCTGTGGATCACGTGCTGCTGGCAGTGAGAGGGGGTAAAGGGGGAAAGGAGAGGGAAAAGAAGGGATAGAAAAGGCTGGAGCCAGCCTGGATCTATCTCTCTCTCCATCCCACACCTCTGGAAGGCTGGGAGGGAGTTTGAGTGTTGTGGTCTGCGAGCAGGGAGATGCTCTTGGCTCCCATTCTTGAGATTTATCCCGGATTTGCCAGCACAAATGGCCTGCAGGACAGGGAAGATCCACAGAGGGCCCCGAGGGCCAGAATTTGGGAACAAACTGGATTTTTCCATCACTGATGGGACACGAGCACAACCACAGCCATGGGCACTTGTGGGAAGCGTAGCACAGCCCCAGCAGCAGAGCTGGGAGCTCTATTGCAGCTTGGCTTTGAAAATTTCTCCTCTCTCTGCTCAGGTTTGAGGCCCTGGATGCCACCTTCCCTCCAGGCTGGCTTTGCCTCCTGTGTCTTCTGCTGTGTCCTTGGAAAAACATCTTTTTAGGGCCAGGGGGAAAGGAAAAGGAAATCCCAACCTGATCAGAGGGAAATTTCCACGTCATTGAGCTCAGAAACAAAACCTCTCCCAGCTCCATCAGGAAAAAAATTTCCAGGGTTGAGGGGAAGGATAAAATATTCCAGCACTGTCATTTTTCACAATAAATTTCCAGTGCATTCATAGCCCACCTGGAAAAGAGTTCAGGTCTTCAGAAAGTGGCTCAAAAAGCACAGTTAAGGTGATTTTTTGGGGGGTATCTGTGCCTTTTCAATCATTAGATGAGAATGAAACCATGAGAGCCCCGGGAGGCTCTCCCAGAGAGGCTTTGGCTCCTTGCTGATGGATGGAGAACCCTCTCCTGGCCATAACCTCCAGGACAAACCCTAAATCCAAAAATCTGCTCACGGAGAGAGTGAGAGGATCTGGTGAATGTGAGCGCTGCAGCGATGGAAAACAAACCGTGAACGTCCTCGGAGTGGAGAGAAAATAAATCAGCCATAAAGCAGCTACCTGAGAGCTGTGGTAATGACAGCCTTTAAAAAACACCCTGAGGAAGGGATCCAGCTGCTTTCCAGAGGGTTTGGGAGCTCCTTTTTGGGGGCAGGGATGTGCAGGGGGTGCCTGTGCCCTGCTTGCATTTGCAGAGGCACAGTGATGCTCTTTGGTGGAGGGGAAACACGTCAGAGATGAAGGGATTTTTTGGTGAAATGACACTGATTTGTTGCTGCTGCTCCCAGAAACTCCTGGTTTGTGTTTTTTTTCCCACCCCCAATGCTTTCTGCTGAGATGGGGGTCACCCATTCCAACAGAAAAAGACATTCCAGGGCTTTTCCTGGGTTCTCACCCTCAGGATGCTGGGTTTGTGTGGGTGCCACACACAGCACCCAGGGTGACCCCAGCCACTGCAACCAGCAAAAAACCCCCAAGAAAACACCTCACCAAAAAAAACCCAAACCCTTCCAAGTTGTAAAGGTCCCCAAAACCCCAGTTTGTCTGTGAGGAAGAGGGAGAATTTTACACGATGAGCTGGAGCAGGAGGATCTCCCACAGAGCAGCACCCTGAGCTGCTTCCCTCGGAGACCAAATCCTTAAAAGTGCCCCCAGAAGAGATCATTTCCATGCTGGAGGGCTCATCCTGACTCTGGGCATGCTGGATTCCATTCCTGTGCACCCCACAGCTCTTTTCCAGAGGCATTCCAGCTGTTGGCAAGGCCATTCCTGCCAGGGACCTCCCCAAACTCAATATCTCCTTCCCAGCTATGCCAACAGCAGATTTATTTGGGCTTTTCCTTTTTTATTCCTGGTTCTGGAATAGTTGAGAAGAAAAAAAAAAAAAAAAACCAACAAAAAACCCAGAAATCACTTTCCAGAGACATCATCTGTGCTCTGTCTCCGTTCCAGTCAAAATCAAAAGGGCTGGGGTTGATTTCCAGCTTTTTAAGGTAAAAAATAAATAATTTTTTATCCAAGGATGTGTCAGGGGGAGAAGAAACTCCAGATCAAAAGATTGAGGCGGCTCCTTGCGAGCCAAGGAAACGTGTCAAGAGGAAATATTTTTATTTCTGAATGTGTGGGGGTTTTTTCTGTCTTTTTTTCTCTGGGAGTTTTCAGCCACAAACCATCAGGTGCAGCAGGGATAAATGCAAGGGGCTTGTGAATTAACAAAAAAAAAAAAAAAAAATTACCCCCATCTTCCTGTTCCTAGGGAGGAATGTAGAAGAGAATCTTTGAGAGGATCAAAAGAGATTCAAATTCGCAGAGGTGAATGCAGACAAAGCAGTTTAGTGCCTGATGTTCGGTTGGTCCCAGAAGAAATTTGGGGGGAAAAAAAAAAAAATAAACAAAAAGAAAAAGGAGTGTGCTAAAAAATTTGCTTGGGAATTAAGAGTGAAAAAGAAAGTGCCCTAAATTTAAAAAAAAAAAAAATTAAGCAAAGAAAAAGCATTAAGCTAAATCAAGTGCTCATATCTTATTTTGTTTGCCTTACCTGTCAATTAACCAAATCCCAATGTTTGGGGCTGAAGGCACCCAGGAGGGGTGGAATGAGGTTTTTAGGGTCCCTTCCAAGCTAAACCATTCCATGACCCAGAAGATCCCTGGGGGAACCTGGGATGGGCAGAGGGAGTTCGGGATTGCCCACGGAGGGCAAATCTGAACCTCCTGCTTCCAGAGGGACTGGCATGGATCCAGAGGGGTTGGGATCACCAGGGTGGGGGTGAATGGGTGGGCACAGCCCTTTGTAGCCACTCGAGATCAGAGGTGGCCCTCAGAGGTGCTCAAGGACCTCTCCAGGTGCTTCTCCCAGCTCACATCCCCTCTCTCCAACTCCATAAATCCCTGATTTGGGACCCCAGAACAGCATTTTTTTCCCCCACCTCCACTGTGGGTACAACTCAGAAAATCCCTCCCCTTTCACGAAATAATCCCAGAGCCACCTGAACAGCAATTTTTCCTCTTTTTTTTTTTTTTTTTTTTAGTGGTAAAACCAGGAACTGCAGCACCTCCTTGTCCCCCCCAGCCCAGCCCCAAACCACTTTATCCACCTCCTCAGCAGGGTCCTGCCTGATAAAACATATTTCCCTGCCAGGACAGACAGGGCTGGGCTGGCAGGAAGCAGCAGGATCATTTCCATGGCATTGATCGGGGCAGAGCCGCTGCTGGCTCAGCACTTTGGAACCGCTGGATTTCATCAGCGGAGTGCTCAGCTCCTCGGCTAATTGGATTTGCCCTCCTTAGGGTGATCTATGCCTCCTCCAAGTATTCCGGGCACGGCTCTGGCTGGGATTTTAGCAGGGACATGGAGCCAAAAAGTCCTGAAAGGGCGAGGTCGGGCAGGGAAAGGCAGCCTGGGGGTGTTGGGACATCAAATATTGGGACATCAAATATTGGGACATCAAATAAATATTGGGACATCAAACATTAGGACGTTCCAGGCTGGAAAAGGCAGGGACAGAGCTGGAGGTGAAGTTTGGGCAGAGGGAGGGTTTTATTTTTAAGCGGCGCCTTGCAAAGGGCAGAATCACACCCTGCAAATCCAGGGTCAGGGAGGGTGTGAAAACCGGCTGGGATTAATTAGTGAATTCCTGTTTCATTAATTAGGCTGCAGCGTCTCAAACCGCAGCCCTGAGCCTGCCACGGAGCAGGTAAACTGAGGCATGGGGGAGTGAAGCTTTGTCGCAGGGCCACCAAGGGGAGCTTGGAGGGGCTCTGCTCCTTGTCCCTGTCCTGCTGCAGTGACAATGACGCTCTTCCCATCCCCACTTTGGTTTTTCCCGGTGTGTCTCAGTTTGAGCCACTTTTTCCTCAATCTGGTTTCTCCCCGTGGTTGTGGAGCAGCTCTTTAGGTTTCTGATGAAGACAGAGAGCTACAGCCAAAACCAGCTGTAAAGCCAT
>VZSR01002145.1:5260802-5275572 GCA_013398615.1 Brachypodius melanocephalos | reverse complement strand
GTCCTCCTCGTCGGCGATGGGGATGGAGTTGTAGGCCAGCTCATCCGAGGGCATGGTGGCGAAGGTGGTGAACTTCACCCGCTTCCGTTTGGAGGTGGGCGAGTTGAGCGGGTCCTCGCTCTGGTCCCGCGTGGAGCCCCCCGAGGAGCCGTCCCCGCGCCCGTGCACCTGGCTCTGCACGCTGGTCTGCGAGCTCCCGCTGCTGTGGTGGTCCCCGTGGCAGCAGGTCTGCACGTTCTCCAGCGGGTTCCCCGGGCTCTCGGGCTGCGGGGAGAGGTCATTGTGAGCCCGCAAGGGCTGCCCGTTGCCCAGGAAGACCCAGTGGTGGGAATGGTCCATGTTGGTCTGGCCTTCCGGCGGGATGCGCTTGTGCCGGTACTTCAGCACAAAGACGATGCAGTTGATGAGGAAGACCAAGATGGCCAGGCAGAAGACGCCCAGCAGGGCGTACATCCCGATCTCCAGGTCCGTCAGCCCCCGCGTCACTTGGACAAAGCCGGTGGGGATGGTGGGGAAGTCCTCGGTGGGGTGAGACGCGCCGGACACTCGGCTGTCCTGGCTCGGCTCCGCCTTCCTGTCCACCTCTGCCCGCAGGGTGGTGCTGGCCCCGGCCTCCCCCAGCCCCGGCCTGCTGGACACGTGGTCGTAGTCGTAGGTGGGGTCCTCCTCGGACCCGAAGTGGACACGGACAGTGGCCAAGGCCGTGGAGAGGACGCTCTTGCGCTTGGTCTTCTGGCAGCTCTCGCAGATGACCAGCTCCGCCCGCAGCAGCTCCCCCGCGCCCTCGCTCTCCGCCACCACCAAGGGGAACGCCCGGTCCTGGGTCACCGACACCACCTTCTCGTCCAGGCTGCTCACCACCAGGTTGTAGTCCTTGGGGTCGTACAGGGACAGGGGGGCCGTGGTGCCGTCGCTGTAGGAAATCCACAGGCTCAGCAGCGCTTCCTGCGGGACCAACACAGGCACCGGTTGCCGAGCAGGAGGCCAGTCCCACCTGCACCCCTTTGTCCATCCCCCCATCCACATCTCCATACAATTCACCCTTTATCCCTCCATAATCCATCTTGTTCCAACCATTCCTGGGTTTTTCTCCTAAGCCTGTTCTTCTCTCCATGTTCCCTGTGCTTGCCCAGGCTCAACCCAAATCCCAGCGGTGCCAGATGTGGTTACCAGAGCCGGGTCATGAGCTGCACAGGATTCCATCCCTCCCGCTTTGTCCCCACGGTTGTGTCCTTTCCCCAAGCTTGGATCACAGGTCTCTGTGAAGGTTTCTGAGGTGTTTTGGGGTCACCACGGGATGTCATGAGCACAATGGCTGCTGTGAGGGCTGGAGTGTGGGCAGGATTTGGGAGCAGGGGGTTGCACCCCAAGCCTGGATGCCCTCCCAGGCCTCACCTGCTTGAAGAAGCTCAAGGTTTGCTGCACGGACGTGCGGGCGATGATGGTGTGGCTGTTGCCAGGGCTGGGGTGGAGGGACAGCGAGAGGCTGGAGACCACCTGGGCCTTCAAGTCCGTGATGCTGACCTTCTCCTCCGCCACCGTCACCAGCGTCTCACCCAGCACCGCCTCCACCAGCGGGGACACCACCTGCAGGGGACGAGGCTCCTGTCACCACCTGCCACCCCCAGCCAAGCTGGCAGAGCGGGGAAAGGTGGCCAGGGGTACCTTGAAGAGGGTGGTGCCCGGCTCGCGCCCGGCCAGCGTGGAGCTGTCCACCATGTGGGCCACCCGTGGGTCGTCCACGCGCATAAAGTCGCTGACCAGGTCAGTGACCTCCACCAGCCAGTCTGGCCCCAGCATGGTGACCACCTGTTCCGTGCCCTCGGCCGCCGTGGTGTGGAACTGGGTGAAGACCTGGAGTGTGGAGTGCTGGTACTGCAGGGCACAGCCCCGGCTCTGCTTCCGCTCATCCTCATCCTCCTCGTGCTCGCTGTCCCGCACCAACCTGCGGGATGGACAGAGAGACGGACAGATGGATGGATGATGGATGGATGGATGGATAAATGGATGATGGATGGATGGATGGACAGATGGATGTAGAGATGGATGTGGGGGTGGATGGATGGATGGATGGAAGATGGATGGATGTATGGATGGATGGTTGATGGATGGATGGATGGATGGATGATGGGTAGATGGACAGATGGATGTAGAGATGGATGCAGGGGTGGATGGATGGATGGATGGATGGATGGATGGATGGATGGATGGATGATGGATGGATGGATGGATGGATGGATGGATGGATGGATGGATGAGGCAATGAGTGGGCAGTGCTGCCAAGCTCCCCACACCATGGCTCCTCAGCCCACCCAGGAAAGGTGGTCAATCAGGGAAAAACGCAATGTTACCAAAAAATGGTGTCTCCTGGGCAAAAGGTGCCCGTTGTCCATGAGGGATTCAAGGGATTTGGCAGGAAGTGGTAACAGCAGGGTCACCAGCATCTCTGCCCACTAAACAAATGAGAGGATGAGGTATCTCTGCTTCAGATGGACATCTGAAGATCTCTAGACCTCAAAAATGGACTTTGGAGCTTGGCTGTTCCCAGTTTCATCCAGGGAACTTTTGACCACTGCCAAGGAAGGATGTTCTCCACCAATCACACTGTGAAATATTTTCCTTCTCCATAAGCTGTGTCCCTCATGACCATGACCTCTCCCCTTCCCACTGAAGACCCCTGAGATGCCTCTGTCTCCACCACCTTTAAAACCTCCTCATGAAGTAGCCGAGCAAGGCAATCAACCCACGACCACCACCTCCACGTCATTTCCTCAGGCTGGCTCCTCAGCACCCACCTCCTGTCCGGCAGGATGGGCACCCTCCAGCCCTTGACTTGGCTCAGCCGGGCGTCCGAGAGCTCGATGTGCAGGGGCAGTTTGGGCACCCACACCGTCATCTCCAGCGGGGCCGACAGGTGCTCGTAGGTGAAGGTGACCCGGGCGCTCATGGAGCCCCGCGACTCCTTCCCGCTGACAAAGACGTAATCACAGCTGCTGGAAACCTGTGGGGCAAGAGAGGGTGGGGATGGTGCTGTAGGCACAGCTGAGATCCTGGCAGGAGGCTGGAAGAGCAGAATATCACCCAGGCATCAATCCAGTTCGTGTTGGCCCCTGGAGCAGGGATGTGTCCTCCTCCTGGACATTCTGCTCAGAGGGAGATCCACACCCCGTGTCCATCATGCAAACTGTCCCCTGGCCCAGGTCCTCCTGAGGCACAGATCCACAAATCCATGTCCATCATGCGCAACATCCCCTGACCCATGCCCTCCTGTGTAAAGGTTTTGGCTTCTTTTCTTCTCTGCCAAGGTCAGGATGAATAATACTCGGGAAACGCCAAAACCATGAAGAAGAAGGAAGAAGAAAGAAGAAGGAGAAGAAGAAGGACCCAGCCAACACCCAAAATCCTCCATCTTGACTCATATGTATTACTATACACTAAAACCCCAAATTCTAATTTTCTAGGATGCCTCAGCACTCCTGAGGCACAGATCCACAAATCCATGTCCACCGTGCAAACTGATCCTTGATTCAGGTGCCCCAGCCAGCCCTCACTCTCTCCCACCTGACCAGTGGAGGCACCTCTCCACTTGGTGCCTCAGTTTCTCTTTGGCCTCCACACTGAATTGTCCCTGAGCTAGGGAGGCACCCTTGGGTGCTTCACAGAGGCTCCAAATTGCTCAACCTGGAAATTTGCCCCAAAGTCTCCTCCAGAGAAAGTCTCCTCTTGTGGCTGTTCCCACCAGTGCTTTGTCCCTGCCCCTCCTGCTCACCCCAGAGCAAGATTCCTGTGGTCTGGATGAACCCTCCTGTTCCTCCTCTCGCTCCTCCTCTTTTAATTCCCACTTATGCAAATGCCATGAGTGAAATTCACTATAAAACAAATCCATCCTGCAGAGGGTCACCCATTACCGCCAGCCTGAGCCAATTAAGGAGCTCAGGGGACACCAGGGCAGCATCTCCCGGGGTGTGAGCTCAGGTCACCAGTCAACAGCTCCTTCCCACCCAGAGTGGCAGAAATCAACCAGGAGGAGACTCCAACCTCTCATCTGCAGCCCCACAACCCAACCCCGATCCCCTGTCAGGGATTGCAGCAGATTTGCTGGATGCTGGAGAAGAACAGAACTCATCTGCTCAGCCAGCAGCACTGAGCACCTCAAGAGCACAGAAGAGCTGATTTCCAGCAACAGAGAATCCCTGGATTCTCTGATGGCTGATAGAGGGTTGAGGCCAGGCTGCAGGTGGCTGGCAGCAGAGGTGACAGCATCCCTGGCTCTCTCCCAGCCTATCCCTTGAGCACCTGTGGGAAACCAGACGTGGGAATTTTGCATTTCTGAGCCCACAGCAGGGTTTGACTCATACAAGAGCTCCGGGAGCCCGATGCACGGTGTTCGTGGTCCCCTGGGGCTGGTGGAGGAGGCAGAGCCCTGGAGCTGGGCTCCTGGGGACACCCCTGAGCACAGGAGGGAAGGGCGATGCAGGAGGGTTTGCTCCTTGTCTTCCTATCAGAGGTACCAGCTCAGCAAGTCTGACAAGACAATCTCATCTGTGGCGAGGCAGCGCCTGAATAAAGATGAGCTCCCGGGTGAATCCTGCAGCAGAGGATCTCTGGATATTGTGCCATTTATCACAATAAACACGATGGGCTCTGCTTGCATTACCTCGGCTAATAAAGCCCCCGGCACTTCCTTCTGGGCACCGCTTGCTCTGCAGCCGGGAGGGGGTTGAAACTATGACAACAAAAAATCCCTGCACACCAGGCCTGTCCCGAAGATGGAGTGACTGCAGATTAGCTCGGAAATGGAGCTTGTTGGGGGAAACTTCCCAGAATTACGGCGAGGTGTCAGGAGCAGAGAGGCCGAGGGCTGCCTGGGCTCCCAGCCAAGGCACGGCTGCCTCTGCTGCTGTGGCCAGGAGATCCCAGCTTGGCACGGGGACAGGCGTGGGATCGAGGGGACACATGTTCTCCAAGGCCCCCAGGAGCTGGGAGAGCCATCATGGTTCTGGTGGTGGCTGTGGGTGAACGGGATCAGTCCCACTGAGATCCTCGGAGGTTCTCCAGAGGATGTGGAGTGTGGGGTTGTCAAAAGGGTCACACACAGGTGAGGCTGAGTATCTCCCATCCTTTGTGTGTCCCTCCACAGTCCCCAAGGTCAGCACCCATTTTAAGAACAGGGGGTGATTTCCACCCTGAGTGGTGATGTCCTCCTGCACGCCTTCATCACCCTGTGTCACCACAGAAGGGGACGAGCATGACAACTCCCACTCATGCTCTCCCACCACATCCTTCAGAGCCACGTCCACACCAAGCCCAGGACAAATTCCACGTTACACAAGAGAGCAACCACCGGGGAGCCACAGCAGCTCCCCAGCCCGCCCTCACATTAAATTATTTACAGTAACAGATAGCACATCCCACTCTGTAAGCTGTGATTTATGGAGCAGGTTTAGAGCCCTGACACCGCAATCATACTCCCCGATCTCAGCAGGTAACTGAGAGCTCCCTCGGAAATGAAGCTCCAACACAAACACCAAATAACTCAGCGAGAAATTGCGCAGGGTTCCGAGCAGGATGAGAGCCGGGGCCGGAGGGCTGCTCCCTGCATTATTCATCCCAGCTCCTGGGCATGTGCCTGCTCCCCCCCAGGGCTGGGGACAGAGTGTCAATAGATTTATGAGCAGAAAGGCAGCACATTAAACAGTTTAAGTGTCTTGGAGTCCATCCTGAAGTGTATTATTGCTCCAGTGTTTTATCACGCTGGGGAGGACCGGGCTCCATAAATTAGAGCCAGTCCTGTAAATCCCGAGGATCCGAGTTTTGGTCAAGAAGTTGGGTAAGCACTCTGTGGCACGGGATGACCCCCATGGTGGGTGACACTGCCCCATGGACAGCAAATCCCAGCAGGGACAGGGATCTGCCCTCACCCCTGTGGCAAAGGGGAGAATCCAAAGCCCTTCCCTGCCTCTGCCCAACCCAGAGGGAATATGGAAAGGGAGAGCTGGCTGGGTGCACACAGGGAGAGGGGTGGGAGGTGTTCAGGAGAAGGGAATGATGTCTGGGGGTGGATGGATGGATGGATGGAAATGGTGGCAGAGTGACAAGGGCAGGTGGGCAGATGGATTTATTCAGGGATGGGAAAATGTATATGGATGAACAGGGCTGGTGATGGAAAATTGGAGGGTTCGAGGATCAGAGGGTGCCTCGGTGCCTGGGGCAGGGAGTCTTTGGCATTGGCCCCACCAGCACCTCTCCCATCTGGATCTTCCCCCTCAGCTCCTCTTCTCCATCATTCCCATCTCATCCGTCCCCAGCCCAGCATCTGATCCAATCAGGACATCAATGTCACTGCAAGGCAGCACCGATGGGAACGCGCAGCTCAGCCCACAGCGACAACATTTCCCCTTATCAGCACTAAGGGTTGTGATAACCCACAGTCACTGCTGCTGCCAGCGTGGGAGCATCCTGTGGCCTCCCTGGGGGCAGTGACAAAGTGTCCTTCTCCCAACAGACCCCAGGGAGAAGCTTGCACAGACTGGAGCCACCCAGAGGATGACACTTGGTTTGGGTGGGGTTTGTGTGGGGTTGTGCTCAGCCAGCAACCCCAGCCCAGGGTGCTGTTGGGATCAGCATTCCTGGAAGAATCCCAGCCACTCATGAGGGTCACAAGAGCCCCCTTCCCACCCACACCCACCTTGATGATGTCCTCGTTGTTGGACTTGCACTCCACCATGGCCGAGACATCCACGATGACGCCGCTGAGCTCGATGGCAATGACCTTGACGGGAATGGCCACCGTGCGCCCCGTCAGGATGGCTGTGTTGATGATCTCTGTGTCCTGCAGGGGGCACGGAAAGGGCGGCATCGTGTCAGAGGGCAGCCTGTCCCATCTGGGGCAGAGGAGGATCCGGGTGTGGGTGGGATGGACGGATGGATGATGGATGGATGGATGGATGGATGCATGGATGGATGCATGGATGATGGATAGATGATGGATGGATGGATGGATGGATGGATGGAGGGATGGATGGATAATGGATGGATGGATGCATGGATGGATAGATGGATGGATGGATGATGGATGGATGGACAGATGGATGGAGGGATGGATAAATGATGGATGGATGGATCAATGGACAGATGGACGGAGGGATGGATGATGGATGGATGGATGGATGGATGGATGCAGGGGTGCTATACAGCAGGTGGTCAGTCCCTCAGGAGGTCCCAACCCCTCAAAGCAGGTAGCAGCTGAGAGCAGGAACCTGCTCACCATGGCCAGGGGCACGATGGCCCTGATGTCCCTCTGGATGACCGTCAGCTCTGTGACCACCTTCTCCAGGTCGGGCGGGGGGTTGCGGCCCCGGTAGTCGATGTGCCACATGATGCGGCGTGTCACCGACTGGCTCGTGAAGTTCTCCATCTCGAAATCCAGCTGCATGATCTCAGACGAGGAATCCCCATCCCTGGGCAGCGGGACAGGAGGAGGGGACACAGTCAGCTGGCTGTCCCAGGTCCCACAGACGCTCTGGGATAAGCACCAGGCTGTCAGAGTCCCCAGCAGGTCTCCTTGGTGTCCCCAGGGGGACTGCGCAGTGGGTGCCACCCAAACCCAGCCACCCTGACCCCACCTCTGCAGAGGCTGCTCCCATGGGATCCTGCAGATTCACATGGAATCTCCTCAGTGGGAGAGAGAAATGTTCCTCACCATCTCTCCCAGCAGGACAAAAAAAACTCATCAGCTCTGCCAGGCTGCTGGGTGACATCACAGGATGGGTGTGTGGCCATGGCCTCAGGGGACAGTGGGTGGCTGCAGGTGCTGGCCTTGTCTCCCTGACTCCATCCTCCCAGCTGAGTCAATGGATTTACTGCTCCTGCCTGGACACTCACGTCCCACAGGTCAGGTCCCTGTGTCCCACACCCAGAGCACTCAGGAATGGCAAATAAGTGTCAACACATGAGCTCAGCCCAAGCTGTTGGCTTTACAACCCCTTCCAAGGGGATCCCATGGAGAAACTGAGTCACGGGAGAAAGAAATTCCAGTGCAGACAGCAGGTGGGACAGCACTGAGCTGGGAGAGGGGACAGAGCTGTCCCCCAGGCTGTGAGGGAGGATGATGGCAGGGCTGTGATGACAGGGCAGGGGACAGAGGAGGTGGACAGAACCAGCAGGGGAGAACAGACCCAGATCCATCTCTCCATCCATCCATCCATCCATCCATCCATCCATCCATCCATCCATCCACCCGCTCAGCAAATGCACACAAATCCCAGGTCTGACGACAGCAGGACACGGAGCTAAAGGACAGGGAGTGACCTCTCGGTCTCCTCGAGGCAGAACAGGGTGGAGAGGACCCAGCACAGTGGTGCCAGACTAAGGGACAGGTTGATGTCCATCTGCATCCTGGCTTGGGCACAAGCTCACAGCAGCAGCATGAATTATTCCTACACCCCATCCCTACAATCAAACCTGATCCTGCCCTCCCAGCTCTGCCTCAGCCCTGCAAAGCCTTGGAGTGACTCAGGGCTTAACCCTGCCCTAAGTCAAACATCCCTGCTCCCCAAAAACTGAACACCCCTGGAGGAAACCCCAGAGCCCCCACAAACCACAGCAGTGGTAAAAGCCCCCCAGAGCCAGCGAGGAGGCGGGGAAAAATGAAATTCCAGTGGAAGGGAAGCCAGGACTGGCTCCAGTTTCATCTCAGTGCAGCAGCAGCTGAGGAGGTCCCATCGATCTGGGGGTGCAGGGCACAGCCTGGGTTTCTCTCTAATCAATAGCTAATGAGTGACAGGGAGCAGGCAGAGAGCAGAGCAAGAAGCTGGAGCTGCTCCAGGCCACGGCAAGCCCTGATCCCTCCTCCCTTCCCCCTGATCCCACTCCAGCCGTGATGGGCGCTGCGGTGGAGCTGATCCACAGGGGCTGCTGGAGCCTTGCTCTGCCCCAGGGCAGCTCTGGGGTTCAAGGGGAATCACCAAAGGCCACAGGGTGTGAAAAGCGCATTTGGCTGCTCTTCCAGTGCCAGCAGTATCAAACCCAGCTGGGAAGAGGCCGGTCCAAAGGCAAAGCAGAGCCAGAGGTATTGTGGCAACGGGACTCCCGGCCATGGGGTGCCCCGAGGTGTCCCAGGAGCTCTGCCAGACACAGCCACCACCCCCTGCCCTCCCCCAGCATCATCTGCTCCCAGCTGAGACAAGAGCCAGGCTGCCCACATTGGGGGAACAATTTAGGATGCAGCCGCTGAGGTGCAAAACACCCCAAATTGGCCGTTCTGACCCCAAATCTCAGGGCTCGCAGCCCCTCCCTGCACAGCCAGCACTGCCAAAAGCCCCCAGAGCCTGAGCACAGCAACTCCTCTGTTTGCACAGCCCGGAGGGCAACACGGCTTGGAGTCATTCATCCTCTCCATTCCGTTAATATTTGATGGAGTTGTTTGTCTAAAAGGTGATTGTAATCACTTTAAATTCCTCCCCCGTCTCTAACCTTTGCAGGCTGATTGGAAGCGGTGCTGGCAGCAGGGAGAGGGGGAAGGGGGAGAGGATCCCGCTGCTGGCAGCTCTGCTCTCCCTGCTGTGGGGTGGGAGTGCAGGGGACAGGGGGATGGCTGGTGGCCCTGGGGACACTCCTGGGTCGGCCATGGGGCCCTGGGTTTGGATGCTGTGGGTGTATTTTGGAAGAAGCAGGAGGGGGTGAAGGAAAATCCTCCCTCTTGTAAGAAAGGAGTTCTGCAGAGCTTTGGAGGTCACAGCAGAGCTCTTTTTCCCAAGAGTGTGGCCCCAGCTTTGCTCAGTTTTGGGGTGGGGGACAGAGATGTGGGGAGATTTCCATGGCAGAGGACAGGAATGGCTTGAGCACATCGAGCTGCTCCGACCCAGCTCCTGGAGACACTTGTGTCCCTTTTCCCAGGGCACAGTGACAGAGATTTCACTGCTGTTTTGCAGCACTTCAGAATCTTTCCTGCTGCTGTTTCTGACCCTGTGCCCATCCCCTGCTCTCTCCTGCCAGTCTCACATCTCCCCTTGTTCAGGCTGAGAACCCTCCAGGGTCTCAGCTTGGCTTTGTGGGTACTTTCTCCTCCAGACCATTCCCAGTTCCATCTCCAGGGCTCTCCTCAACTGATCTGAGCCTTTCCCAGAGTCCCAGGGATGTGTGAGCAGGGCAGGGCTGCTTGTCTCAGGTGCTGGCTTGGATCCTGCTTCCCATCCAACACTCATCCATCACTTTAGGGTTCAGAGGGGACCTTGCCTTGCTCCCCTTCCTTCCCAGAGGAGACACCAGGATAGACAGCAAAGAGCTGCTGCTTCTCACAGCATTAATAAAAAATTACATTTTTTCCACCCCAGACTGAGGAATCCTCCGTGGCTTCACAATTCAGCCCTAAAATTCTCATTTTCCCCTGCCCAGCTCCCACGTGGCACCGCAGCCACCCAGACCTCCGGGCTGGGCGCAGAGGGAGAACAGCTCCAGGCCAAATCCCAGCATTTCCAGGCAAATCCAGGCCCAAACCCTGGCATTCCCAGAGGTGCAGCCCTTACCTGGGCCCTGCCCCTTCCACCCTGGACACGTCGACGGTGGCAGTGGAGTGTTTGCCCCCCGTCAGCAGCTCCGAGCTCACCAGCCACTGCCCGCTCCTGGACTTGGTGCTGAGCAGGTTCACACCTTTCTTGGCCTTCACCCTGCAGAGAGAGACAGTCAGGGATGGATCCTCACCCTCGGGCACTCCCGGATCCCCTTGGATACCCTGCCGTGGCACAGGAGGAGTTTTTCCCCTGATCCCTTCAGGCTGTGGGGAGCACCACCAAGGCTGGCAGCAACAGCCCATTCCAGCTCCTCTTTGATGGCATTTTGTCCCTCCAATCACTGCTCCAGCAGGATTTTGGATCCCCAGGGCAGCAACACCCCTGTGGCATTGGGCATCCCTGGGGTGGAGGAGAGGAGAACCTGGAGAACCACAACCCCCATTCCAGGGGCTCCCTGCTGGCCCAGAGGCCACAGGGACATTTGCAAGTGCCCTTTGAAGGGCTGTGGCCAGGGCATGTGTCCCCATCTTTTTATCCCCACAGGGACATTTGCAAGTGCCCTTTGAAGAGGTGTGGCCAGGGTTTGTGTCCCCATCTTTAGGGACACGCAGCAATTGGTGATCTCACCTGCACTGGGGCTCTCAGCACCTCCTGCCCACCACCCCATGCTGCTCCCAGCCGCTTCTGGGGCAGGAGGAGGGGATATGGGGGACCCCCCCTCACTCCACAGCTTGTCTTCAAAGTGGGAATAAACCCACAGCTGCTGGCAGAATCCCAGCGGAACTGGGAGCACTGGGAGAGCAGAGGCAGCAGTGCACAGTGCCCGTGCAGAGATGCCCACCATGGACAGCCCTTCCCTGCAGCGATGTGTTTGAACAGCTTAGGCCATGACGTGCTCCAGCCAAACCACCTGTAGCTATTCTTATCAGAACCCTCAGGAATTCATCGAGGTTACTGAGACATAAACAGTGCTGAAATAAGTGAGAAGAAGCTGAGAAACAGAATACCAAGAGTGCAAGAACTGGATGAAGGAGGCCCATGAAGTGATGGGCTGTAGCCAATCATATTTCCTGAAAGGTGAATGCTGAATGTGTGGACAAGATAGAGGCTCCAATCAAATCATGTATAATTGTGTGAACACTGGTGTGAGAATGTAGAAATATAGCTTAATGTAAAGTAAAATGTAAATAAATGGCTTCTGCTGAATCATGTTGGTTGGTCGTACAGAAGTCCTGAGCTCCCACGCTTCCTTTTTCTGCAGGAAGGGAAAACCAACTGGAAAACCACTGCGAAAAAAAAACGACTGCAAAACCACTGCAAAAAAAAACACCTGGAAAATCACTGCAAAAAAAAACACCTGGAAAATCACTGCAAAAAACCAACTGGAAAACCACTGCAAAAAAAAAAAACAACTGGAAAACCACTGCAAAAAACCAACTGCAAAACCACTGTAAAAAAACCAACTGGAAAATCACTGCAAAAAACCAACTGCAAAATCACTGCAAAAACTAACCGGAAAACCACTGCAAAACCACATTCCAGGTACTGCTCTGGCCCCCTTTCCAGACCTGCCCCAGCCCCCAGCAGATCCCACACACACCACACCCTCCCACCCCCTCCACAGCTGCTTTCCCACAACCTCCCCTCGGAAAAAGGAGTGGGCGCATCCCGCGGGTCTCACCTGAGGGTGAAGTGCTCCACCGTGGAGTTGGACATCAGGTAGAGGAGGATGCTCAGCACCTCTCCCGGCTTCAGGGGCTTGTCGGGCAGGCGGATGAAGACGTTCCCGTCCAGCTGATGCTCCTGCAGGGCGGGCCCGGCCGGGGGCTGCAGGAGGCTGACGCTGCCGATGCGCAGCAGCGGGTGCTGCGTGGGACCCTCGGTGCGCGCCCCGCCCGCCCCTCTGCGCGCCCCCGCATCCCCCAGGCACTGCCCCGCACCGTCGGGAGAGTGCAGCGTGTAATACAGCTCGGCCTGCTGGCTCTCCCCCGGCACCACCTCCAGGCTCTCGGCGCTCTTCCTCCTGCCCAGCGGCGCTGCCGAGGGGCCGAACCAGGCGTGGGGCAGCTCTGCCTGCACCAGGCACATGGCCAGGCTGCCCCGCAGGCGGCAGGAGCTCCGCAGCTCCCGGGCGTCGCGGAAAGCGTGCAGCCTCACGCAGGGCAGCCGGTCCGTCACGTCGAAATCATCCCAATCCCTGCCGGCCACGTAGAAGAGCACTTGGACCACGGGCTGGCTGGCCAGCAGCCGGGGCTGGACGATGAAGGCTCGCACCTTCCAGTTGACCGTGAGGCGGTCGGGCACCTCCAGCGTGCTGGAGGGCTGGAGATGCTCCTTGGGCAGCACCAGCCCCGTGCTGAAGGGCCCCAGGGTGACGTTGAGCACGGGCAGTTCCTTGGTCTGGAAGACGACGAAGGGCTCGGAGCGCTGCAGGGAGGAGGCGTTGCCCGCCGGGCTGGCTCGCAGCTCCTTGAGGAAGAATGCCAGGCGGGTGTTGGACAGGCGGTAGCTCACGGGCAGCAGGATGGCACCGGGGGGCTCGGCGGGCTCGGGGCTGGGGGCTGGGCTCTTGGAGTGGGCTGTAGAGGGGGTGGAGAGTGCAGGTTAGCATGGGGCGGCCCCCTCTGGAACAGCTGCTGGGCAGGGAATACTGATCCTGGCAAGAGTGGGACAAGGAGGAGTCGGAGTTTCAGCCCCCAAACCTCTAAAAGGGCAGCAAGAGCCTGGCTGGGTTTCTGTCCCAAAAATGCAGAAGATCCCGGGACCTCCAGTAGGATTGTGCCTCCTGAGGGGTGGCAGCAGCCTCACCAAAGCCACCCTCGGCGTGGGATGGGGTGGCCAGGGTGTGCTGGAGCCACGTCCAGCCTGGAGTTGTCCCTGGGGAGCCTGAAGCACTGTTCACCCACCCCAGGACTGCCTGAACCTGCACAAACCCTTTTACAGAAACAGGGCTGGCCCCGTCCCAGCTCCATCCCTGCTTCCCAAGGCACGGGTGCTGAGTTTCTCCCAAGGCTTGTAACCAAAAGTTACATCCAGGTTAATTCTTGGCTGGCGGATCCCACCACGTGTTTATCATCATCATCAAGGCTTTCCTTCTGCTCCCAGCTCCCAGAACACCCAGGGAAGGTGGCTGAATCAGCCCCCAGACCTGCTGTGTCCCCAAACCTGCCTTCAGGGTGGTGTCACAACCAGTCTGTCACCCAGGGGTGCCACCCACACTGTGCTGTCCCCATGTGATAAAGACCAAATTTTCCCAGACCTGGTGGAAAGGTGTCACAGATGATGTTGGTGCCACCTCGTGCAAACCCCAGCAGCGCCCAGGGCCCTTCAGAAATCCCCTTTTCCCCTTCATTTTAAGCATTTTTGCCTTAAAAAAAAGTAACTCCAGGACTGGCAGAGCAAGGAGACCTTGCCAACGGAGCTGCCCGAGCCCCTCGGAAGGATCCCATTACCCCACTGCAAGCAGAGGGAAAATCCACGGAAATCTTCCTGGGAAAGGCGGCCGGCGTGGAGCTAGCGCCCGGCACGCGTTGTGTTGGCAGCTGCCGGAGCCTGGAAGACATCTCAAGGTCTTTGCCTTCTCCAGCAGCTGCCAGGAATTCCCAGGAGGGCTGGATTCCCCTCCCCATTCCCCTCGGCTCCCCGCATCCCCCGTTCCCGGCGCTGATTGCAGCCGCTCCCAAGCGGCTCCCGAGCGGCGGAGCCCAAATTACCGGTGTCAAACGGCGGGGAAAGGTGGGGATGTGACGGCTCCGCTCCCGGGAATGACTCAGCCGCCTTCCCCACGGGGGTTTTGGAGCGTGCCGGGACACGGAGGCTTTTTCCAGCCCTGAAAGTGGCCCCTGACACTTTTTGCTCGGGGCTGCAGGGATGCAGGAACCCCCGGCCCGGCTGGGGTGGTCTCTGGTGCGGGGCACAGGGAGCTTAGAGCAGCTGAGAGGGCTGATTAAAGGATTAGCACAGGACACGGGACAGGCAGGATCCACAGCCCGGGGTGGGAGCTGTCCCGGAGTCAGGTTTGGGAATTCCCGGGGGTTTGGGAATGCTAGGAACGCGCTGCCACCAGCCCCAGCCCCTGTCACTCCATCCCATTCCCTCTGCCTGTTTTCCTATCTCTCAGGAGCTGCAGGAGAGGTGCCAAACCCTGGAAAGCACCCATGGGTGCCCCTCTGCTCAGCAATCCCGGCACTGAGAGAATTTGTTCTCTTGAGATTCATGGAAGTTGTTTTCTGCTGTGGAAAGTGAAAGTTTGCATCCTC
>VZSR01002145.1:5194814-5211432 GCA_013398615.1 Brachypodius melanocephalos | reverse complement strand
TCTGAGAAACACAAAAAACCTTTGTGTCCTCCCATTATGAGCTCTGTTTTGATCACATTCTGCATCCATGATAATTTTTAAAACATTCTAGCCTGGAGAAAGATTACACTAAAATGTTAGGCCCAAATAAATCCTCTAAATCGCAGAAGCATAGGGGAAAAAAAGTCCTTGTAGTGGATTTAATTTTCTTTTTTTCTAGCAGTGCTTGCACCTCCCAGGATGACCAACTTTACCAGCAAATTTTAACCCTGCTGTGTTCTACACACCACCATGTAAATGTGTTGGTCAAATCAGTAAAAAGTCAATTAAAAAAGAGATTTTTCTGTGCACAAACCTTGGCCTGAACAGCATAAGAAGCCAGTAAAACTGTAGCTTCTGGTGAGCAATAGATTTCCTCATCCAGGATCTGCTTCTTAACCTAAAGCAACAGAAAAAGGGAGCAAGTTCAAGGAGCTCCAAGGCAGGACTGAAGTCAGGCTTGAAATGAGAGCAGACATGCCCAGACTATAACTTGGCACCAGGTATCACCTTTAGGAGTTCACAACAGCAACAAGAAATTGGCATTCAGGAACACAGGAAGCCTTCAGTTGGCATTGCATTTAATGAGACCAAAAATGCCACTCAGCTCTCTCCACACACACTTACATAAGGAGTCCTATAAAAGAATATCCTGTAAAACATCAATTTTATTGTCTGTGCTTCATTTCTTTTAACAACCCTCCTATTTTTTTTTCTTTTTTTTTTCTTTCTTCATGCCTGCTTTGGAAAAGTCAGCTTTGCATCATGTCAGACATCAAATTTCAGCTTGGGAGGGAGCTCTGGGGGTCAGAGCAGACTCAGGGCACTGCAGCTGCCACATAAAAACCATAAGAGATGTTCTCCAGCTTTCCAGAATGAGAGAATAAAGGAGACCCTCAAAAGAGAAGCTGAATAATAAAGCACTCAATTTATTCATTTTCAAGGGTCTAAGCACAATCAGACAATTCTAAAGAGTCTTTCAACATTCTTTTCATTTTAATAACCTGTGGTGCTACCAAGAGCAGAGGTGTAATAGTTTGTAAGGTGTTGTTGGATTTTAAATCAGTTGTGCAACTTCTGTCTGAAAACCTAAACAGGGAAGGGGAAATTAATCTTCCCAAATCCTCCTCTCAGGTGTATTTAGCTTAGGAACAAGCATAGGACAAAAAAATTTTGCACAGCTCACAGTCTTCAGCATTTCCAAATAGAAAAAATGACTCGAGCTAGCACAAATTCTGTTTACAAACACACCCCTGTAGGTGCTGGGAACTGAAGTGAGCCACCAAGAAAGTTTTTGCTTTTAAATTTAGTCCCCGGTGAGCACAATGTGTGAGGCTGAGTTACAGCGCAGGGAACATTCTTTTGAAGCTGTTAAAATGGAAAGAATGAGAAGGTTTCTCTTCCCATTTGGAAAGCTCCAGCTTTCATTCTCCACGGTGCAAATCATGCTCCAGAATTTAGAACAATGGGGATGAATCCCCCGTAAGTGCCTGAGTTGTTTTGGGGAGGTTTTCTCTGATTTTTTTTTTTGTTAAACTTCATGAAGAAGCAATAAATCACCTCATCCTTAAGCAGACAATATTTATCTTTAGTCACTGGCATTTATTCAGGCATTTGTGGCACATTAATTTGCAAAGGTCTGAAGAGTCAGGAGAGCTGAAATCTTCAGGCATCCAGATGCCTGGACATGTTTTTCCTATTAGCATCCAGGTGTGAGCTGAAGTTCTTACAGTCAGGAAACTTTGCAAGTTCCAATTTGTTTCAGCCTTGTTTTCCCTACTTTGGAATGAGAAGAATTTGCTAATTGCTTATCTGCTAGTTAAGGCGGGTTGAAAGAGAAAAGAAAAAGAAAAAAAAAAGGGAGAGTGGAAAAATCGGGATTAAAAGAATAGGGAGAGAGTTCTGCTGTTCTCACTCCTTTCCAAAATTAGCTGAAGAAATAAATTGCCAAGAGGTTAGAGGTTCTGGATGAAGTTCTGCGGGGTCTCTGAACCCTCAGAGCTGCAGCATCCCCCCATTATTTCATTAGCACATCCTCCTCAAGGAACAAAGGAATTTACTGGGTTTATTTCCAGCTGCAGACTGAATTTCTCCCAGCTACCTGCACAGACACACCCTGCTGGAATAAAGCAACACTCCAGAGGCTGGAACTTCCACAGGGACTCCACAGAAACTCAGGAAAGGAGACTCTGGACGTCCCAGACATTGGAAGTGGCCAACCCAAACTCAGCTGTGGAGCTTTTCCTGCTTGATCCATCTTTACTTTTGATAAAGCTCCAAGAATTTGCTCCTTCATCTGCTTTTTGATGGAGCTCAAATGGTGTCTGCTGCTCTGCTCCTCTTAAGCCTTGCCAGGTAAACAAACTTGGATTTCAGAATGTCCATCAAATTCCATGATCTTTTATCCCTACAATCCAAAATTAAGGTTTAGGGAGTCCTTGTTTTCTGAGGTTCTGCCCTCCAGCACGAGATCTCCCCAAAAGCCTCACAGTTCTTCCAGCACTTCCAGCTTTCATTAATACTTTTTTTTTTTTTTTTTTTTTTTTTTTAAAAACCCACATATTAAGGAGCAAAACAAGCCTGGAATATTCAGGTTTGGAATTATCCCCCAAACTGCTGGGTGTTGTCACAAAAACCTGCAGGAGATGAAACATTCCACTTACCTGGACACAAAAATCACAGCAGGCAGGAGAGATGTTTGCATTTCATAAAAGTAAAGTCTACAAAGTTCTTGATACGGCTGAAGCAAGCAAAACTATCCTGAGCTGCCAAGAAGATCAAAGACAATGCAAAAGGACTGGGGGAAATACAGAAGAAATTCATGGTTCAAAACTGTTCCTGACCTGAAGGAAGAATAAATGCTGGGTAATTTCCTGTAAGAGTTCCTCTTCTACCTTCTCTGGGTAGAATTTCGCCAAAAAATGAAAGCTAATGGGATCTTCTTTGGGGATTTCTTGATCTAAAACCTGTTTACAGATAAAATAAAATCAAATCAGCAGCAAAAAAGATACATGAGTGTCTCAAGGTAATATTCCTGAGGAAAATCAGAAGGCAGCCAATAATCCACTTAAAGCAGCCTCCCCATATTTCAGAGGGCAGGGTAATTCTGAGCTTTAATCTAACAGCAATCAGGGGTGATTAGTGCGGGATGCTCCAGGTCAAACGGGATAGAAGCAATCTGAGCAAATAATCCAATTTTAGCCTTAAAGAAAGCGACCGTGTCAAATTCTCAGTGGGCATGGAACACATCCCTTCAGCTCCCCTGCTCCAGAAAGTCAATATTTATAGAAGTGAATAATTAATTGCCACCCATTTTTTGTCTCCTGTACCTTTTTGTCCATCTTTAACCAGGTGCACATCCCTTTAATTGTGTACTGCAAGCCAAAGAACCAAGTCTCCCTTAGACCAAGGGCTCGGCACACCAGGTCAAACAAATCCTTTCCCTTCCACTTCATCTGAAAGAGAGGAAAAAAAATCAAGAAAAATGTGCCTATCCTAAGTGAATTTGCTCCGTTTTACCCCTTTCTCCTATGAAATCTTGTTTCACCTTTAGGTTTTTAATGAAATATTCTTGCTGCTGTGTCAGAGTTGCTGTGTTCCACCTCCCCTCCTTCTCCAGACACATCCAGAGAGCAGCTGGAGCCATTGAATTCACTTGAGGGAATGAGGATTGTACCCTTGATTTCCTGGGATGTGGCAAGTCTTTATTAACATTTGTCCAAAATTTTTGACTCAATGGTTTATACAAATTGGAGAGGCTGGGAGAAAGCCAGGGGAAATCAAATCAGGACACGGGGTAGGAATGCTGAACAACGAGAGCAGATCCACCTCTCGCACCCCTCAGGTATTCCAGTGGCACCAGACCAAGCCTTCATCCTACTCTGATTTAAACGAGTCTTCCTAAATGTTTTCATTTCAATTTAGCAGCCACAGAGAGCAAACTTTGATTCAAGGTCCCAAATCCACACACATCTGCTGCCTTGTTTCTTTCTTTCACCCAAGAGGCTGCTCATCTGTTTCTTCTATTTGACCCCATTTCAGAAAGCTGATTTTATCTAATTGCTAAAACTAAAAACTGAATGAAAAAAAAAAAAAAAAGAAGTGAACTTTTAGGCAGTATTTGAGTGGAAAGCTGGAAATCATCCCAGCAAAAGAGCAGTGTCTGGGGAGAAAGGAGAGGTAGCAAAGGAAGAAATACACAAATTGGTAACAAGGACTCTGATCTCTAAATCGAATTTTCTAAATCCTTTATTTTCACTACTCTGCCTGCAAGTACTCCAGAGCAGTAAGTCATACAAGATTAATCTATTCTGTTTCTGAAGGACCTAATAAATTACATGAAATGGTTCATAGAACAGTCAGGTCTCACTAAAAACTGCCAGCCCCACTGGAACTGAGTTTTCTAACTCCTCAAAATACCTGTGTGTCTTGTTTTGCTTCTGCTGGAGGATTAGAATTAATTAATCAGGGACAGCTCTGTCCCTTCAATAGTGCAGCCCCATTTAATTAACAATTGATCATTCCAGCCATGATTTCCCTAATCAATTTAATTAGATAGCCATAATTAATAGAAATCCCAGATTTTTTCATCAGTCTTTTTTCTCTTCTGCCCAGAGATCCAAACACCCAAAACTGCAGGTAAAGAACTGGAGTTTATAAATGGGAAATTGGAAGAGAATGTCCCAGATCAACAAAAGTTACCAGTTTATAAATTATTTTATAAGCAACATCTTAGCACCAGCTCTGACCAGTTTATCCAAGCTGGAAGTGTCCTAAAGAGTTGTGTCAGTTCCAAAAATAAAAGAATTTCATGGAGAAGTAGGAATCCTTACAAACAACTGGAATGCTCATGGAGAAAGCAGATTTAGTGTTAATTTAGCTGTGTCAGTCAAATGGATTTCATGCAAACAGCTTTAAATTCTGAACAGAGTTAAGAGAAGAACATGCCTGAGATGAAATAATCCATTATTTATAAAAATATCAGATCATTTTTAAGACCATCCACGAGATGATAATCTGATTTTTTCCAAATTTTTTGCTCACACAAAGGGCACTCCCCAAGTGCCCAGCATTTGCTGACACTCTCACCTCGCAGCTGAACTCCATCTCAGCATCCACTGTTATAATCCTGACTTTAAAAGTCTTTGCTGGTTTCTTCTTCAGGCCTCTGATGGACATATTTTTCAGCTGTTGAGGGCAGCCACACCTGAAATCAAACATCCAGGGGTGACGATTCAGCAGCATTTCCTTGGCTCAGTTCCAAAGCAGGATGAGTCCAAACATGCAGAATAAACTCAGGTTTAGAAATGCATTTTTTGTGTCTGCTAAGGATGTTGAAAGAAAAGCCTTTAAAATTAGCTTGCTCAGAAAATGTTATTGCTGTCTTTTCTCAGATTTTGGCTCTCACAAATAAAATTCTCTTTCTCAAGGGTCTCTGCAGCATCTCCACTCAGTAGAACATCAGAAAATGCAGATAAACTTTATGATGTCAAGTCCAACACAATCCTTTTCCATCAGTTATGGCTCCTTCAGCAACTAAACTATTGGATTTCTTTACAACAGGAGATTTTAACTCCCTGAAATTAGACAAATGCCAAGAATCTATGCATTGAAATTCAGCTGAATTTACCACATTCTCTTGTGCTACTCACTCACGATGATAAAAGTTATTTAGAACAGGAATTTTCCCAGTGATGTTCCTGTGAAATTAGTTTAATTTTGCAGCTGACAGAAAATTCCATCAGAAATCTCCTGTTCTAAATGTAATCACCACTCAAAAAAATTGAGGAGATGCTGGTTCCACAGGGACAGGAGTTTTGTGGAAACCAAATACTGAAAGCTGGAGTTAAAAGCTGGTGTGGGTTCTTCTCCTTATAAAATTAACAGGTCAAACTTGTATAATGCAGTGAGAATCTGGGAACTGTCCAGGGCAGGGGACTGAGGCATTCCTGGTTTCCTGCAATAGAAGACTATTACAGCGTGGCAGAATTCCAACCTCTCCTTGAGGAATTCCAAACTAAAGCCCGAGTTTGAACTGAAAATTTCCATTTGCCTGCACCTTCCAGGATTTTATAAAACATTCTGATCCCTCTTTTCTTCTGCTGAGCTCTAAATTGGCTTGCAAATGTACTGATTTTCCACTTACTTTGTTTGTGCACCTCACCCACAAATTTTGAATTAAATTGGGGGTGGAATAGATAGAGAAGTTTTTCTTTACAGATTCTAAGGAAGTTGAGGCAGGGAACAAATAAAATAGTTACCAAATCATAGGGACATCAGAGGCAGAGCTGAGAACAAGTGATTGGGACAACTCAGAGTAGGGAAGAGGAGCTCAGGAGGAAATTCATCCTTCTGACACCACTGAGACCAGCTGGGGAATCCTCTGCCTCCAGCTGGCTCTGGTGGAGCTTCTGCTGAAATCCTGTTTGGGTTTGGAGCACCACTCCTGGAGCTGGGAAGAAAACTGGAGAGAATCCAAAGGAGATGTCCAAGGGCTAGAAAATCACCTGTGATAAGATGAAAGCACTGCTTAGAACACAGAAAGGATGAGTGGTGAGACATTGTGATGGCTGCTCCACAGGACGAGGAATAATGGGCTCCATGAAGTGGCAGATTGAGGAAAATTCAAGAATAATCAGGATAATGACGGTGCTGGGAAAGCACAGGGTGGCATTTCTCTGTCTGAACCTCCCCCCAAAACGATGTGACAGCATTGTCCTTGAGATTGGAGTGACCTAAACTCTCAAAGGACGCCCCACGAGTCCCTTTCTGTGCCCAGCAGCAGCCCAGGAGAGGCCACACCACCAAACCCCAGTGAAACCCAAGGAACAGCACATCCAGAGCCCAAATCCCATCCCAAATCACCCCCAGGGATTGTATTTTAGAGTGACACCCAGTGTATACCTTTCTCCTCAGGGATTGTATTTTAGAGTGAAAACCAGCTCTTGCCACAAACTTTCCTCTATAATTTAGGCAGCTCAGTGCACCCAGCTGAGCAGAGCTCAGGTCCTCCCTACTTAGCACAGCAAAGAGTTTCCAATTAAAGAAAAAGGGAATGTTGAAAAGCCCCAAAGTGACCACAGCAATACTGACAGGGAGAGCATCATGTGAGGGCATCCAAACCAACAGTAAATCACCACAGATATTTTTGATCTCTAATTCGCAAAATTAATTTTTTTACCTGTTGCATTCCAAAATTAAATTTTAACCTGTTGCATCCCAAAGCTCTTTTCCACCAGTATTCTTCAAAGTTCCAAATATTTGTACCATTGGATACAGCATTTATAGCCTGAGAACTACAGGCACAAAACTGGAAATAGTTTTCTTAGTTTCTAGAAGAAGCATCAACGACTGAAAGGAGAAAAAAGCTTCATAATTCATTTTTAATATGCAACCTGAAACAGCCAACTGAGTTAAACAGGAACTCGGAGTTAGGGCCAGTACAGAACATTCTCAGAGTTTCATATGGAAAATTCTGAACAGACAAAATTGAGCAGCTGGAGAAAAATGTACTAATTTTCTCAAAATATGAGAAAAATACCAGAGCTTTTCATTTGGACTTCGAAGTTATTTCTTTTTTCTTATATAACCAGGTTGAAATGACAATATAATTTGTTCAACATTTCCAATAGCATTTTTTTGTTGTTGTTCTTTCCAGAATTTTTATTCCATGGAAAAGTACATTCTGACTCACAGCAAAAAAAAAAGACACTTTTGAATATCAAATTTTCCCCAGAAAAGTAAACTGCATTTTAATCAATAGCACTGGTAAAGAAATTGGAAAGGGTTTTCACACTGAATAGCTGAAATGAATGTCAGATCCTGACAACAGAAGCAAGAGCACTTAGCAGACAAGATTTTACAGAGAGAACTTTTATAAATAAAAGAAATCTTGCTGAAAATTAAAGACAGTCTGGGTTTTCAATTTTATTTTTTTTTTGTGTAAATGGAAAAGCAATCCCTTCCCTAGATCCCTGCTAGCAACAGCCTTTAACTGGCAATCAAGGCAGAGCTCCTGACACCCAGCTCCAGTGATTTATTCCTGCAGGTGCCACGGGGATCCAAAAGGAGCAAAATGTGATGGATCAGAGCATGAATGCCAAGTAGGGCAGGGTGATAAAAGATCCCTGCCCAGCCAGAACCTGGGAACAGAGAGTTCAGGAGCTGGGAACAAGCACGGGGAGATGATCAAAGCGTGGTGTGGCGAGGGGAACAGAAAGGCAGCGATAGGGAAATAAAATGTGAAGGAACAGAACAGCCCAAACTCTCAGTTCGTGACGAAAGGAGGGACATCCAGCAGCTCTGGATTTGAGTGTTCTCCCTCCTGGACAAGGAGAAAGCAGGAGCAAAGCGTGGGGGAGTGCAATGGAAACTGGGGAGAGCAGGAAGAACTGGCCGGGTGAGTGTTGCAGCAGCGATGCTGATCCGTGGCACAGCACAGCTCTGCACTTTGATCCACGTGGGGAGCAGCCCACACAGCACACACCGCTCACTCACAGACAATCAGAGAGGGAAAAAAGTGAAACCAGCACCACCACACGCACCCCAAGCTCGATAAACCCACCAGAAGTCAGCACCGTGTAGACAGACACCCCAAGGAACAAGCTGCCCGAGAGGGAGAGTGCGATTTATTCCCAGTTTAGCGTTCCCAAAAATGAATGGATGGGGTTTTGCAGGGTTCTCCACGGGGTACAAAAACTTCCCTTCACGTGGCACTGGCTCTCAGTGACAGCTGGCACCATCCACCACACTTGGGGCGAAAAATCACCTGATTCCACACGCACACAAAATTCAGCAGCACTTTCTAAGGGGACAACTCAGGTGCAGACAGGCAAAGAATTAATGGCAACCGAGACCCCTCTCTTACACCCCCAAAACGAATCTGCCCTTAAGAATCAGCACTGTCTCTACAGCAGCTGGAAACATAAAACCTTTGGGAGAGCAACGAGGATTCAAGAGACAAGGCTTGGGAATTACTTTAAGAGCCACCAGCAGAAGATGCTTGAAGCATCCACTGCAAAAAGCACATTAACATAGCCACCACTACGGTTTGAAAGAGTGTCATCGCTGAAATCTTTACTGCAGCACCGAGCGGCAAACTCCCCTGACTCATTATGTTTTCTCCCAGTTCCTGAATTTCCATACTCCAGCTCAGGAATTAATGCGAGCGATTTGAATGCAGACAACACAAGCGAGCGTCGTGGGCTTTGTTGCAGCTGTTGACTCACGCTCCTGCCTGTGCTCCCTGCCCGAGGAACAGTTTAAGCAAAGAATTCACTTTTGTTTTTAAAATGGGTCAGCAAGATAAAGAGTTTTCTTAGCCCTCACTCTACAAAGAAGTTATCTAAAGTCACCAGCTGGAATCAAGACTTACCTCGCAGATTCTTTTTTGAGTGACGATAAGAAGAGGAGAATAAAAAAAATCTCTTTTAATCCAAAAACTCCGTGTTTTCCCCACAGACACCAATATCCAGCCCTCACAAGTTCTGCCACTGAGAATAAAATCCAAGAACAACTTTTCTACTTGATCCCCTTTCCCTTTGTTTCCATGAACTGCGGCATGTTAGCGCCCTCTGAAAAATCAAAGGATTGCTTTCGCAGGTGATAGGAACGGCTCTTAACCATTTCCTGCCTGCACCGGGGCTCCTCCCAACCTCCCTGCTCCGTAATTCAAGTAACCAGGTACTAAAATCAGAGAAACCACGAGTTTTGGCTTGGATAGCTGTAAAAATAATGATCATGAACTTCTGAATAAGTCCTTGGATGGTATGTGATCAAACTGTTTCAACAGTGTCTCCTGTTCTCCCCATATCAGCCACCTTAAGAAGGGAAGCTGCCCGGGGTTGTGCTGTTAATTAAATATTATTCCCTACCTGTCCTCTTCCTGCGGTGAGAGCCGATGGGACACCCACACCAGAAAGAGGACCAGGCTCAAAACCGGGCAGCAGCCAAAATACCAGCAGAAAGCGGTAAGTGAGCATATTTAATTTTTTAAAAAAAGGATGGCCCTAGCTTGAAGTCACGGGGAAACACCAGGAGTTACCTCAAAGTCCAATAATTTTGCCATTATTCAGTTTCTAAGTGGTTTGGGGTTTGTTTTTTTTTTTTTTGCTAACCCTCCATTTTGTACACAGATTTACAGAAACTGAATATCAGCCAGGTTATGGAGAGCAAGGACAGGCCAGCTATCACTCCACATCTACTCTAATTATTCTGAATTTATATGGAAAACCTTCAAGGTTAGTGTTACATCCATCACTTACCAGCAGGGGGAAGAGCACATTTGTTGACGTGCAGAAACCTCAAAGAGGCTGCACTGAGAGTCAGCTCCATCCCCAAAATTCCATGTAAAGGGGTCCCTCAGCACCCACACCCTGCGTTTGTTTGGAAGAGGAGGCTCAGGGAGGAACCTCATCACTCCCCACAATTATGTGAAAGGGGGTTGTGGTGAGATAGGGTCACTCTCTTCTACTGTGCTTGCAGTGAGAAGACAAGAAAAACCAGCCTTTAACTGAGATGGGAGACTCAGATTAGATATTAGAAAAGGTGTTTTCACCCTTTGGGTGGTCAGGCATGGGAATAGGTTGCCCAGGGAGATGGTGGGGTTATCATCCCTGGAAATACCTGGATCTGGTGCTGGGTGATGTCATTTGGGGTTATAGTGGCAGTGCTGGATACACAATAGGACTTGACAAACAATCACAGAATATCCTGAGGCAGAAGGGACCCATCAGGAACATGGAGTGCACAGAATATCCCAGGAATCCCACCACGTATCTGCGTTCTTGGGCTCTCTCTGTCAGGTTTAGTGATGTAACTGCTGCACTGAGGAGCGTGTTCCAGTGCTCCACCACGCTCTGGGTGAACGATCTTTTCCTGATATCCAACATAAACTCCCCTGACTCAGCTCCATTTCCTCGAGCCTTGTCACACATGAGGCAGAGAAGATGGGTACCTGCCCCAACTCTTCTCCTGGTGAGAATATTGAAGACTATAACAAGGTCTGACCTCAGGCTCGTCTTCACCAAGCTGAACAAGTGAAGTGACCTCAGCCCATCCTCTTAAGGCTTCCCCTCCAGACCCTCCACCATTCTTGAAGAGGTCGTGGGGAATCTCTTCTGGCTTTAACCATTCCTTCCCTCCACTGCTCGCAATGGTTTCTCTCTCAGGGCGCCTGAGGGAGCGGAGGCCGCCTGCGCCTTTAAATACCCCCGGTAAGCCCCGCCCCCTTGTGGCCCCGCCCCCTTTGTGGCCCCGCCCCTTCCCGCCGCGCGGCGCTTCCGTGCTCGGTGCCGCCCGTTCCGGGCCCGTCCCTGTCAGGCCCCCGAGGCGCGGCGGCGGCGGCGGCGGTGAGAGGGGCCGGGATCCCCGGGGCTGGGGGCTCCTCTGTGGGGGCTCCCCTGTGCTAGTGCTGCGTCCTGGGTGCTGCACGAACCGCCCGGCTGAGCCCCGCTGCCTGCGCGGCCCTGCTGGCACGGAGGCTCCGGGGCAGGGCCTAGCGCGGAGCGCTGTGGGGAGCCGCGGTGGGGGGGGTGCTGCGGGCTCCCTGTCTGCTTCGATTTCTTCTTTTATCGCTGTCTGCCGGTGCTCGGTGCGTGTTGCCCGTGCTGTACACGCCTGTCTGCGTGGGGTGTTTAGCCCTGGGGTACAGGAGGCCCCCCACACTTACTCCTTCCAGCCCTGAGCGCCCACAGCACAGTCAGGTGTGGCAAAAGCAGCCCCCGAGTATTTACTGAAGTGTTTCAGCTTGTATGCCCCTGTATCCCTAAACTCTTCTTTTTGATGTGTTGCGGCATCAAAGCAAGTGTCTTACAAATTGAGGGGCACGGAGAATACACAGGTGTAGGTTGTGCTTAACAGCGTATCTGAGTGGGAGAGAAAATGGTCGTTAATCTCCATCAGTTTTAATATTGATTCAAGTCTTCTATTGGTTTTTCCCCTGACTCTTGCAAGAGTGTTAGAGAAAGCTCCCCCTAATTAAACCGAATAAGGTAATGGAATATAATTTACTTGCAGGAAAGAACTCAAAAGCAAATACATATACTATAGATCAGACAGCTCTTTGATGTGTCATTTATGGCTTGAGAAGCTCATTACCTTCCTTAGGTTTCATCAGCCCAGCTGATAATGAGAGGCACAGAAGCAAATGATTTTCAACAAAAGCTGTAGGCTGCTCTCTTGTTTGGGTGCACTCTCTTCTGATGAGCGGATTTCCAGCCAAAACAGCTTTTGGAGTGTGAGTTAAATGAATAAATTCCAGAGCTGCACTTTTCTTTATTGTGTTTTTGACAACTGGGGTGATTCAAAGGGGTTTTGTGAGGTGAGGTCTCATCCTCCTGCTGTTCCATCCACTTTTACTGCTGTCCTGAGGTAACTTTTACTGATAGCAAGGACATGGTGACATCCCTTCTATATTGTCAAAAAGGCTGAGCTGGTGCAATAAATGGAGTTTTGAACTGTTCTTCCAACAAAGTGACCTAATGAAGCTGTTAGTCCAAAATAAGGAAAATGTTGGTATTGTTCAGAAAGCAGTTGTTTTTTTCGTTTTTTGTTTTTTGTTTTGTTTTGTTTTGTTTTGTTTTTACTTTGTTACAGTAACACATCTGATTTCCTTGCTGCCAGGCACTGCATGACCATACCTGAACCATGTCTGTCCCACGTGGAGCTGTCCATGCAAAATGGATAGTGGGGAAAGTAATTGGGACCAAAATGCAGAAAACTGCCAAAGTGAGAGTGACCAGGCTCGTGCTGGATCCCTACTTGCTGAAGGTAACAACTTCTCTTGCCTGCTGGGTTTTGTGTCTTGTGGAGAAATGTTCTGCTGATCTGACTCTTTAAAAGTTGTGATGACTCTTTACAAATCAAACTCCTCAAGGATCTGGCTGTGGGGATGACTGCAAAAAGGATGAAAAGCAGTGAGTGGTGAGGACTTACAAATTACCTGCTAAATGTATTTCTTTGAAGTGCCTTGTTAATGCACTTCATTTGATCTTTTTGGGAAGGTAAGCTTGTGTTGTTTCACGCTCAGATTTAATGTTTCGTCTTGATGTGGAGCGTGCTTTGCAGGCTTGACAGTTTATTCGTCACTTGTACAATAAATTTTATAGCTGTTTTTTTCTGTATGCATAATTGTAACATTGCTGTGATCTTGGATTTATCCCTTGTCAATGCACTTCAAACAGGAAGGTTAAAAAATGTATTTTCTCCATTTTAAACAGGGAAACAGTGGTACACGGAGGTAGAATAAATTGCTTTTGGTGACCAGAAGGTTAAGGATAAAGTCAGGATTGGAAAATGGGTCTTGTGAAGCCCATTTCAATATTTTATCCAGTAGAAGAACCTTTATTTATTTCTTAACCTAATTTATTTCTTAAAGGATTCTGAATTCTGCTGTTCCAATAAGAAAAAAAAAAAACCTTTTTATGTGAAAAAAAATTTATTTCAGCAAGAAAACTCACATAAAAAACTTCAAAATACAGATTTCAGAGCTTTTTCTTCCCCATCTCCTTTCCTTCAGGCTCAGTTGGCAACACTATCCTGAAAAGAGGTGGGGAAGGGCAGTGCTGTGCTTTCTGTGGAGAACCTGTAGAGTGCACAGTTGCATTTCTCTTCATGATCCAAACTGAACCTGACTTGAAAAGATGCATAAGACTTCAGTGAAATTTATTTATTTGATCTTAATTATATATTTACCCATCGCATAATTTTGAAATATCATGCCAGAGTTATTGGTTGTTATTATTATTATTACTATTATTATTATTCTTTTTGTTCCTTTTACAGTTCTTTAACAAAAGAAAAACCTATTTTGCCCATGACCCACTGCAGCAGTGTGTTGTTGGAGACATTGTTCTTCTGAAAGCTCTGCCCGAGCGAAAGAGCAAACACGTGAAACACGAACTGGCTGAAATTGTGTTCAAGGTTGGCAATGTCATAGATCCCATCACGGGAAAGCCCTGTGCAGGGACCAGATTCCTGGAAAACCTGTCAGATTCTGAAAATCTGACCGAGGCAGATACTACCTATCTAAGTGAGAAACTTCAGGAACTTAAAGTTTGTTCAACAGACAAATAGTGGGGGGAAATATTTTCAGCAGAGGGCCTCCAGCTTTTGTCTCTCTCTGTCAGGGATGTTTGAGGCCCTGCTGTGATATGTTCAATGTTTCAGTGAAATCTGTAGTCAAAATAAATAGTAAATGTAGTTGCTTATTAAAAGAGATGGTTTTTGCAGATTGATGGGCACCTGGAGCTTTGAATGAAAATACAGAGGAAAATGCAAATTTAGTGTTCACACTTCATTTTGCTATCTGTAGTTTTGCCCCAGTGACAGTTCCCAAAGCCAGCTGCCCTCCTGGAATGGCCCCTCTGTGTTAAGGCAAGACTACAACTGTGTGATGTTTCATTTTGGTGGGAGGGTCATTTTATTATTTGATTGTCCTGTATTTCAGGCAGCCTTTTGTGGTTTGTAGGGTTACTGGAGTTGATGCTATTAAAGCTTTTGAAAGGAAGTGTAGAATTTTAAAACCAGCTGCATGCTTGTGTCCTTATTTCCTCTTACAGTGCCTTCTGACTTCCAAACTCTTAACAAAAACACAGCCCTTTGCCTTTATAGTGGCAGAGAGGTGAGAATCAAAGCTTTGGGCAGCCTAGAGTAGTTGGCTCTGTCGCCTGTCCAAAGGCAGGATTTTGTTCTGGGAGAGCGGAATCTCTTTGAGCTGCCAGCAGGGCAGCAGAGCTGATGAGAATACAAAGCCAAAAAGTAAAGGTGATTAGACTTAATCTCATCAGAAAAGCTAATTAAAATAACACATTTTAGGGAGATGGAGGTGCTGGTTTGCTGCGTGCTTTAATGTGGAGCTAAAGGCCAGAGCAGTTAATGATGAAAGATGACTTTATCCTCGTGCAGCTCCGGGGATCTCGTGTCCTCTGCTCCAGGACAGAGCAAGCTGAGAGCCTGCAGCTGTTGCAGTTCCTGACTTTGCATCTAAAAGGGCATCTGCCTCAAAATTTGGTAATGTGGGAGGGGAGAGTGGGATATGAGAGCTGTGAGAAATCCTTTCCAAAGTGGCTGTTGGTCTTTAGGATCAGAAGCAAAACAAGGTGCATCAGACCTAAAATCTTACCTTCTGACCTAAAATATTTTACTTTAAGCAACTGAATAGCTTCCAGTTGTGTTCTCTGCTGTTGTCAGTTTATTAAAGATCATTTGCCCTTTAACTTCCTGCACAAAATCAATTCTGCCTGCCTAAAAAGCCGGACTGAACTCAGCAAATGATTTGGGACAGCAGGAATGAGAAACTTCAAGTTCCTTCGGTGCTTCAAAGCAAAAAACGCTGCCCTTTGAATGCCAGTGTTCATGTGAGATGTTGAGAGACCTTCACTGAAATGTCTCTGTAAAATACTGTGGCCTCTGAGGTTGAGGAAGTGCCTTAAGCTTGTGGCTGTGGGGTTTTTCTTCTTGTTTGTGGCAGAGGTTTAGGTTTATGTAAATTCCTCAGGAACTGGAGCTGGCTGATCAAAGCAAAGGAAAAACCTGAGCTCTGACTCCTGCCCAGGTGAATGTAAAATGTGAAACTTCATCCAAGCAGAGATTGGGAGAACTTGGATAGGGGGTAGAATTTGGCCCTGGGCTGTAGGAATTGCACTGAAGTTGTATCCGAGCAGAACCTGACCCTCAATATATGGGATGCTAGTGTTCTAATAACGAGATAATTATAAAAAATAGAAATGGTTTCCTGTTTGCTTAATAAGTTGCATCAGCATCTAATTAGGAGAGTGAATATTTTCTTGTCTTTCTTGTGATTTCCCTTGAGTAGCTGTGAAAATGCCACTTTTTTTTTTTCCCCATAAAATTGATTTATCACTGAAGGTTATAATTTTTCCAGTGCAGGCTCTGGGAGGGTTGCTCAAGAACTTGCCACGCTGTCAGTTCAAAATGTGACTAAAACCAAATTACATACCAGACTGTGTTATTTAATAGAGTGATGGCAATTGTAGGTTAAATTGTTTTAAAGCACCAAGATTGTATTTTGTGATGTTAAAGCACATCATATGTGTTATCTTCTGGATTGGTCTCAGACAGTACTGATAGAAAAATCATAAAATGGGAAGGGAAAGTTTATAGGGCCAAGATAGAATCATTATAGGCATTACGTGGAATGATAAGGATTAGTCACTGACTGCTTTCTGTGTTTATTGGCTTCCTGCTTTTAGAACTGCCCTTTAATTATTACCTTAATTATCACTTTATCCTTAATTTGAAGTGCTTTAAGGATTCGATGCCAGCACACACCTCCTCCTCAGCCAAAATACCTCTGAGTACAGTGGAGCAGATTGTGAGGAAAACCCTTCAGCTGCCAGCATGTGAAAAATGTACCCGGAGAACAACAAACCGGGGCTGGGGGTCCCTTAAATCCAGGGGTCCCTAAAACCAGGGCTGAGATCCCCCAAAATCTGACCAGGGGCTCCAAACTGAAGCTGGAATCCTCCCCAGACTGGGGCTGGAATCTCTCAAAACTGGGGCTTGGAGGTCTCGCTAAATCCAAGTGGGTCCCTCCCCAAACCGGTGCTTGGGTTCCCCCAAAACTGTGGCTGGAGTCCCC
>VZSR01002145.1:5153520-5191796 GCA_013398615.1 Brachypodius melanocephalos | reverse complement strand
TGCAGAGGCTCGGTGCCTGTCCTGGTGGGCATTCAGTGCCTGTCCTTGTTCCCTGCAGGGGGCTGGGCTCCTCGGCCCGCAGTGCCCGTGAGGACAGTTGGTTAAAATCCCTGTTTGTCCGCAAAGTGGATCCCAGGAAAGACGCCCACTCCAACCTCCTGGCCAAACGAGAGACCAGCAGCCTGTACAAACTGCAGTGTGAGTGATGCCTCTGTTCACCTGCACCTTTGCTTCCCCCTGCCCCTGCCTGCCTCATGGCCCTCTTGTTGTTGTTGCAGTTCACAATGTCAAACCTGAATGTCTAGAGGCCTACAACAAGCTCTGGTAAGTGTGGGAGTGCACTTTTCACCTTTTTTGATTTGTTGATTTGATCTGAAAATTGGCAGATAGCGTAGTTATGTAGAGGGGAGGTAAAAAAATTCTGCTTTTTTAGGCTTTGGTATTGGATAGATCCTATGAAAGAGCAAAAAGTCCTGTACTCAGTCCACCCCACTTCCCTCTTGGTGTTGTCATTTCCTAAGCTGCAGTTGAGGGTGATTCCTGTCGTGAGAGCTTTGGTGACATTTGCTGGAGCAGCTCTCCCCCTTCCCTGAGTGGTCTTAAAGCTCCTGCTCCCTGCAGGGAAAGGTGGAATGTTGGCATTCCCACTGCAGCTGCCAGATTGAGGATGGATTTATCTGCACACTGGAAGGAAAGAGAGATCACTGATAAATAAAACTACACCAGTGTTAAACTCAGGTAGAACTTTGAGATGTTAAAAACCCAGGGGTTGATTTCCTCTTAGCTCATTTATATCCCTCTGCACAAGTCCTGTTGCTGAGCTGTTTCCAAGGATTTACACAAACCCTTGGATGAGGTTTCTGCATTGTGGTGATTCCCTCCAGAAGGAGCACTACTGGGACAGCTTTCCCAAAAAGTTGCAGCTTTAGAACATGTAGGAATAACTCACTTTTGAATTTACCCTGCTTTAAGGGTAAAATTGCAGAAATATTACTCCTTTTCTGCCTCCACAATCCCCCCTCTGGAGCCCTGAAAGAATTGTGTGGTTAAACTTGGGGATGGGGTGAGCCTGGCACCCAGCAGTGCTTTTCTCACTGACAATAAAAAAGATTCTCAGCATGATGACACCTTTGTTCCACCAACTTCCTGAAGTGTGAGCCCAGCAGCTGGGCTGGAGGGAGGGGAGGAAATCCCAGCTCCCAGTTCATGTCCTTAGCTGTTCCTGAGTGGCTCCACAGCTCATCTCTCTGTACCCTGTGTTGGGCTGGATAACCCAGAACTGTTTCAGAACCATAAAAAGCCACTAGAATAACATTCAATCGAAATATTTTTAGCCTTTTTTTGGTTTTGTTTAAAAAATAGATACACAGTAAAGGACAATTAACACTCAGCCAGCTTGCTGTTTAAAAGCTGAATATAAACATGTCCAATTATGCAAGACAGGGAATCACTTCTCTGCACTATTTCATGAATGTTGAGTGAGAGCAGAGATTTCTGTTTGCAAGGAAAGAGACAAACAGCAAAGAAAGAAACTGCTGACAGCACTCAGATGACATATCTGTGGTTAGACTGATTCTTTCCAAAGCAAATGCAAGTGTTTCAGGCAAGGAGACAACTTGAATAAAGTAATAAACAAAATTAAGCCTCTCTGAACTTCCCTCCTGCCTCTCACTAAAGAAAAAAAAAAAAAAAAAAGAGGTTAATTTTGTATCAAATCAAAATGAGGGTTAGTCATCAGGTATTAATAAATAATGTAATGAAGGCAATTACAGGAATATTTCATGAATCACTGTGGTTAAGGAGCCCTTCTGAAGAATTAGGGACAGAATTAGGAAAATTAGGGATTTTTTTTAAGCTGTTCTGTAGGTATTTTTTTCTCTAATTTGCAACAATATATGGTAGAATTATGCAATAATTTCCCATTCCTCTCCAAAGCTGCCTTTCCAGGATCTCATTCTGCTTTGTAAAAATGAACTGGTGGTGAAACATCCTTGAGAATGTCCTTGGAGAGTCCTTTTATCATATTATTTACATTGGCTAGTGAGAAAGTGTCGAGGTACAAATCAGTAATGAAATTTGCTCAAGGTTGTCTGGAAAGTCAGTGGCAGAATCCAGAGGAAAACTCATCTCTAATGACTCCCAGCCCCAGCCCAGCCTACTTTTGATTCCTTGATAGTGTGCAGAGACTCATTGCCAGTGAGCCAAACTGAGGAAGAAGGGTAATTATTTAAGGAAAAATAGAAAAGGCAGAGTTCAAACAGACTAATTGACTTATTCATCAAGGCACAGTGCAGGGAAAGCTGTCTTGGCCGAGTCAGCAATCAGCAAAACTTAATTTCCTCATGCTAATATGGGCCACTTCTAAAGTTTGAAAGAGTGTTAGAAATCCTGGGAAAAGTCAGACAGAAATTTTGAGCTGGAGGTATTTTTGAGGCAGTCCCACTGTTCATTAGTGGGTGCGTTGCCTGAAAGTAAGAGCACTTTGTGAAATCAAAAAGCAATCCTCTGAGGCACAACCATTGTTTCCTTTATCAAATTACTTTTATTCATTCAGCTCAGCGATTGTAGCTGGTTTAGAAGAGTGTGCTTTCATATTTCTGAGCATTCTCCCCTCCTTGAGGGGAGCTTTTCCTCAAGCAAAGAAGAACTTTTCCTCGAGCAAAGAAAAACTTTTCCTCAGGCAAAGAAAAGCTTTTCCTCAAACAAATCACCCACACAGGCTGAATTTCCAGTGAGATATCCTGATATTTGTTTTCCTGAAGTGTTGGATAACCTTTTAGACAGGCATAATTATTTAGGTACACCTAATTTACTGCATCCAAAGAATCCTTTGTTACAGATTAATTAAAAAAAATAGTAACACTCACCTTAATTCTCCATGGGGGTGTAGCCACCTTTTCCCTGCATAGCAGAATTTGATTATTTCAGCTTTCCCCTCTGCAGAACAAAGCTTGTGAATGTTCCTAGCATGATGCTGTGTTATACATTGATGGACTGTGGCCTCCCTGGAGGTCAATGCAACCCAGTGTCTGTGTGTTCCTTGTTTTCAAGTCAAGAGGTGCTGCCAAAGATTCATGAAGAAAAACACTACCCTTGTGCTCTGGTGGGGACTTGGAACACGTGGTACGGAGAGCAGGATCAGGCTGGTAGGAGATAGAAGTACAACCCAATGTGAACCCATGTGCTTGGCAGGTTTTCTCCTTTTTAAATCATCTCTGTTGGCACCCAAAAAAACCACCCCCCGTGGGGATGTGTGCAGTGAGGGGCTGTGTGCATCACTTCTCAGCTGTCTTAAATGTGCACTGCTTGCTTTTTTGTCGTGCTGGTTTGGACAGCAGAGTTTTGTCTTCAGTTTTGTCTCGTTGTTGATGTATTTTTATGTGTTTTCCAGGTGGTTGAAATGAACAGGTTTTGGGGATGTATTTGTAAAGTACAATCCTGTGGGCACAGCTCCTGAATATTTATGGATAACTTGCAAAGCCAGGGTTTGTCCCTCCTCTGGGCAGGATAAAAGCTTTGCTCAGCCTTTCAGACTGTAATTGCTGTGTGATAATGAATTGCAAATCATTCCAACCCATCTGCATTGTAAACTTAACGTTAAACTTTACTGAGGGAAAAGTAAAAATCTTTGTGTTTATGTTCATACGAGGGTACTGCCTAACTATGAAAACAAACTGGAGCTAGACATGACTGAAGAGCTGCTGCAGAGGTAACTCCAAAGAGCCCAGGGTAGAGAGAAAACCTGAAAAATGCCCTGGGAATTGGAAGGAATGGGAAGCCACAGCTCCAAATCCATAGAGGTTCTGTGAGAGCTGTGCCAGGATCGGTGCTGTTGCTCCCTAATTAAAGAATAAACTCCTGCACACATCAATCCTCCCTGCACTGCCAGCATATTGCAATATTGACACTGAACAAATGCAGGGAATTAACGGCAGATGAAGCAAGCAATGTCTGAGAGCCAGCCCTGGGAGTTGAAGGGGAACTGGGGAATGAGGACAATTGAAATGGGAATTCCTCAGGCAAGTCCCAGTGGCTGCTTTTGGAACAGATGAACCCAGGCAGGGTCTGTCACTGCATCCCCAGCCCGCCTTGGAAATGTTCTTGCAACACTGGAACAAAGCAGATTGTGGGGTTTGACTCGTTCAGTGCTGGGTTAAGATCAGGGGGATCCATCAGATCTGCCCTGGGGCTGAGGCAGCAGGAGGAGAAATCTCCAATCCCAGGGAAGTGCCTCCCATCAGCCTCATTTTGCTCATTTTCTCCCTTCTTAAGAGGGGAGAAAATAGGTTTTATTTTTCTGTCAGGTGAAATTAATGCCTTGCTATACTAAATGCTTGTAAATACATCTTCCTGTGATTTATTAAAGGGGTTTCTTCTGATTTATTAAAGAGGGAATGCTTTGAAAAAAATTCAATGCAAACATAGATACTGGGATTGTTTTTATGGGGGAAATCCCAGCAAATGTTCAGTTTTCTTCTGCTTTTGTTAATGCCGAGCTCAGAAATAACATTTGCATCGTTTTTCATGTCCTACAGAAAGTGTCTTGCTTTTGTGCTGGAGTAATTCACTGAGCTGAAAATCTGCCCCTCAACTGCTCTTAGCTGAAATTGGTTCAAAGCACGTTTTTGGAACTAAAGTCATCCTCTTCAGCTAAATCTTAATTTCAATAATACCCATGACAAGTGATCACATCTTACCAGCATGGCAACAAAAAGTCCTTTCAGAAACTCCCCTGTTACCCTCAGAGTAAATTGCAAAATTTTCCAAGAGAACCCCTTTCAAAAAGCAGCTGATTCCATTATCCCTAAAATATTCCAATGTGTAGTGTTTTCATTAGTGAAAATCTTATTTTCAAACCTGCTGCCTGGTTTCTATTTTTGTGTAATTTTGTGTTGCGAAGAGCATTTTATAGTGTGATTTTTTTCTTTTCATAAGATTTACCACTGGTCTGGGACATCCATAAAAAACCTGAATTTTTTTCTCTGTTTCAGTTCATTTGTGGAGATACGAGGGAGGTTACCCAGCTCTCAATGAGGTCATGAGCAAACTTCGTCAAAATAAGGTGAAAAATCGCTGATTTTGTTACTCAGAGCAAAGAACAGGCAGAACAAATCAAAAAATGCAGATTTAGATACCAAAGTGTCTCATCCCTTCCTGTACAAGCCCAGAAACCTCTTTGAGAAAGGATTTATTGTCACACTCAGGTTTAATTCCTGAATACTTCACGTGTAAATCCTTGGAATTCTCAGATTCACCAGGGAGAATTCAGATTGAGGATTTCACTGTCCCACAACCTTGATAGCATTAAAAAAACCCCCAATCTAAGCCCCATCTGGTGTCCTGCTGTTAGTTGTTGCAGAATTTGACCAATTATCCCACATTATTTTTTAGGAATTCACAGAATTCCGTAAGGAGAGGGGTAACATGCTCCTCTCTCGTAAGAACCAGCTCCTGCTGGAGTTCAGCTTCTGGAATGAACCTGTCCCCAGAGATGGCCCTAACATTTATGAACTGAGGTCCTACCAACTCAGAGTAAGTCAGAATTTTATTTCTTTCTGAGTTTTGAAGATTTTATTAAGTCAGAATTTTATTTCTTTCTGAGTTTTGAAGATTTTATTAAGTCAGAATTTTATTTCTTTCTGATTTTTTTTTTCTGTGCTGTCCTAAAACCTTTGGAGGGTTTTTATGGCAAGCAGAGCTTGTCTGAAAAATCTGCATTTTTTTTAATCCAAGCTGATTTCTGAGTCAGGGCTGCTCTCAGTGTGGGGTCTGAGGTGAAGGCAGGCTCCAACGAGATCCTGATGTCTGCAGGGCTGAAACCCTGTGGTTGCTTTGAGGGATGACTCAGAGGTGATAAACAGAGCAATTAAGAGATTATTTTAATATTCTGATCACTCAGAGGAGGGGATTGTGTTAATACAGGGTGGTTTCCATACAGAAACGGTGTGAAAATTGTATAATTTTTTTATTATTATTTTTTAACTGCAGCTTTAACAGTGTGATTTGTTTTTGCAGCCTGGAACAATGATTGAATGGGGAAATTACTGGTAAGTGTTGCCTTCAGGCCTGGGCTGCTCCTGGCTGTAGAAAAAGCAGGACAGGAGTTGCCAGGGTGGCCCCAAAGCCACCAAATCCCCACTTCAGGGGCTGCTGCTGCACTTGCACCCCTGCTCAGACAGTCCTGTGACCCTCTGAGGAACAAAAAAAGGAATTTTGTGCACAAACAACCCTCTGTAGTTTGGTTTTGCTTCCCAGAACCCTTCTAGTTTGGTGCAAAAAACCTGGATTTTCAGCTGAAAGCTGCTTGGGAAGAGTGGCACTTCTTGGTTCATCTTTCCCAAGACCACTTTCAGCTAAAATCTTGACTCTTTAACCTTTCAAAGTCAAATTGCTTCTTGAAGAGCTGCTGAGCAGCACATTTATATTTTAATATATGGGTTAGAAGTACTTGAGACAGTTTTCTTTTGATTACATGCTACTGCTTTTTATTTTTAACCAGTGTAAGCTTATTTCAATTTGCACTCACATTGGTCCTTGGCAATTGTCACTCAATTGTCCTTGCAGTTCTAGTGGCTGATAGTTAAACAATTTGGAATATTTCCAATTATTTGGACAAAGGTGAGGGCTTCGATTTTCAGACTTGTCATTGATATAATTTTTTTTTTCAATTACAGTCATTTGAACAAATTGAATTTCGAATTTATTTTCTTTTAATAAAATAGGCACATTTCTGCTGGTAGAAAATCTGTTTTATCAGATGCAACAAGAGAAATATTTATCTCAATTTATGCAAAGATCTACATGAATAAAAAGTTGTGTCCCACTACCACAAAATCTGTGGGAAATTAATGTGGCAAAGCTGACATGACTAAACTTAAGGATTTTGTTTTAAAGCTATAAAAAGGCCACTTTACACTGTTCCAGCAGTTATCTTTATCCTGAATTTGGTCAAAAAATCATTAATGCAAGGCTTAGTGAAAATGCAGCCTCCAATTTTAATGCATCCTAACGAGATACAGAGGTAAATTTTAATTACTTACTGCTGAAAACGAGCGTGCTGCAGACTTCTTCCCTCACTTTTAATTACTGAAATGCAATTTAACATTCCAGCTTCCCTCCCAGTCTGTTTTCCTTCCCATTTTCCCTGATTTCCTGCCCAGATGGTGCAGGAAATGTGGGAAATCTGGGAATCTGATGTGTCTGTGCTCCTCTGCAGGGCTCGTGCAATTCGGTTCCGACAGGACAGCAATGAAGCAGTTGGGGGATTTTTCTCCCAGATTGGACAGCTCTACATGGTCCATCACCTTTGGGGTAAATGCCTGCTCTCTGCTTTTTATTTTTCCTTCTCTCACTGAGTCAGCCCAATCACTTTGCCCAGGAGGAAATAGTTTTTACAAAGGGCAAAGGGAAATAATTTTTTTGATTTCTTAATTTGTTGATTTTTTTAAAAAAATTTTTTTGTAGGGAGATTTATTCTTCACCAATCAAGAAATGAACATTTCCTGGTTTGTTCTGTTTCTCCCTCAGTTTCTGCTGTCCCTTTCTCATTAGGAACTCAGTGCTTGCTCTCAGTCCCACAACCACAACCCTGCTGAAATCAGTTTTTTGCAGTTTCATTTCAAGCCCCACATTCACCACACCTGCAGAAAGGAGAATCAGGCATTTATTCCCATTCCTGCATGGAGGTGTTTTGGTTTTCTCTGTGCCTTCATATTCATCAACACCTTAGGATTGTTTCAATTTGAAAAACAATAATTTGTTAGGAATTACTCCGTTTTTTCTTCATATCCCAACAATGCAGAATTTTATATTTCAGCAATCTGCCAGCCCTCATTAGAGCTCTGCATTATCTTACCTGTGCCCAGCCATTCTCTCTCTTCCCCAGCTCCTCCTTGTGCTGCTCTGGGAGCTTTTCCTTCTGGCAGAGAACTCCTGATTTTTGCTGTCCCCAGCCTCCTAATTCCTCCTTTTAGAATCCTTTGAAGGGATCCCTTCCTGTGCAGAAGGGAAAGGAGTCACTCTGTGCTTGTTTTCCCAGCTTACAAAGACCTGCAGACCAGGGAAGATATAAGGAATGCAGCGTGGCACAAACCTGGCTGGGATGAGCTGGTTTATTACACAGGTAACCCATTAACTGCTCTGGAATGCTGGGGGCAGACTCTGAGCTGTGCCACCCTCTCTGCTCCTCAGCACATCCCACTGGGAGAAAAAGTTTTGTATTTCATGGGGAAATGCATGTCTGTGTCAGTTTTTAGTCTATAAAGGAGCACAGGGGCATTGCACCCAGCTGTAAAGTGAATTTTGCAGCTCGTCGTACATGGGAAAAGTTGTCCAAGTGGTAAAAAAATTGCTGCATTAATACTGAATTTTTATAGCAGCACTCCTGTGGAAGAAGAGATTTTGTAAATGCTTGTTCAAAGATTTAGGGAGCCAGGAGTGAAATTTACCTTTCTATTAAATGATTACTTTGAATATTTCACGGAATACAGGAACCTTGTTCAATGCATTGCTGGGAAAAGGGAATTTAGACTTTGGAATGAGAAGCCAGGAGATCTTTGAGATCAAAGAAAGCTGTCACAACAAAACTCCCAGAAGTGTGCCAAGCATGTCAGCTTTGGCTTCCATAGGGCACATTTCAAAGGAACTTACACCAGAAAAATGTAGGATCCCTTCCATTTTGGTGAAAAGAATGGAAATATTTGTCTTCAAACCAGCAGAGAGATGATATTAAAATAATTTTTCCCCCAAAACTAGTGATTACTGAATGTGCTGAGCTCTGTCAGTGAAATTAAAACCTCTCTCTCCATTTTTTTCAGTGCCCCTTATTCAGGAGATGGAGTCCAGAATCATGATACCCTTGAAGATTTCTCCACTTCAATAAAGTCACTGATTTTCTTGTGCCTACATAGATGAAGTGACAAGTATTTGTCTTAATTTATGGTATACACTGTATATCATAGTCTGAAATATAAAAGTACTGTATTGAGCTTATAAAAGAGACCTCTTTTCTTCAGAACCCACGACCTTGTGCTCTTAGGGAAAACAAACAAACAAACAAACAAAACAACTCCAGGACTGTGATTAAAAGGTTGGGGAATTGAAAACAAGTCCAAATGTGTGGGCCAGGTCCCCAGGTAATGCGTGACCCACAGGATTTGGGATCTCCTGCTCCACAGGCACTGCCCAGAGCTCAGTGCCAGCCCTGCTGTGAGCGTTTAATGACTGCAGCTTCCCAAAACAAACGTGGGAGTGACCCTGAGAGGCTCTGGAGAAATGAGAATTTCATTGCAGATTGTGAAACCAGCAGCTCTGGGGTTGCTGTGGAATCACCCCTGGCTGGTGGGGCAGGCCTGAAATCAGCATTTGCAGGCAGGCAGTCATTAATTTGGGATATCCTGTGTGCCAGGGATGGGTTATGGACACTGCAGGGTCTCTGAGCACACATTTGGAGTGATCCCAGGCAGGGTGAGCCACGCTCCCCCCACAGACACTGCCTGAGCACCCTGCAGGGAATCAATCCACTCCAAGGCACTTCCCTCCCCAAACTGCTCCAAACTCTGGGAAAAGGGGTTGAATTTAATAAGCAGTGCTGGTTCAGACTCCGAGGGGGTTGCTGTGTGAAGCTGGGCTCGGCATTTCCGTGTACCATGGTGTCCAGTTCTGTTTTGGTTTCACTTCTAGGCTAGAATGTATCCACACTTTTTTTGGTGTCTGCAACGATGTGAACATCCTGTAAGTGACAATAATATTCTTTCTCTCTCTCAAGTGGCTCCAAGAATCAGTGTAACATACTGAATGTACAAATCAGTTCTGAATGTCCAGTTTGTACATCTCAAGAAGTTTTCAGGAAGAACATATCAGTCAATAAAAACCTTTTAATTTTCACTTCTTGCTGGCATCTCCTGTGTGTTGCACCACTTGTGTTTTCTCTCCTCTTGCAATGTTTAGCATGGAAAATTTAGAATATTTCAGCTTAATTAAGCAATACCACTTCTCTGGGTCAGGGACAGCATTTCCCATATTCTGCTCTCCTTCTCCAAAGTGAATTTACAATCTGTTCATCACATCCCATTTTGCTGAGTGTTCTAGAGGTCCTGAGTGATAAACACAAAACACTTTTCCTTTTGATTATTCTCCACAGATTATGCTTCATTTCTCAGGTGTGGTTCCTTCCCTGCTTACATTAAATGCGCTGCACTCGTGCCTCCCCTTGAATTTCCTCTTGAACAAAGCCAGTGTTTGATCTGATTCTGGTTTTATATTTCCCTCCTGTTGTCCAGTGATGATGGGCTTTTCCTGAGTCACATTCTGTAATTTATCAGCTTTAAGTTGCTCAGTGGGCCAAGGAAATCATTTGAGCTGATCCTCCTTGTGAATCAGCCCTGAGCACTGATATCACCTGGGGCTGACATTTTAAAGACTTTTGGGGCTATTCTTCAGCTGCAGAAGGAAAAAAAGGATGCCAATATCACCTTCCAGTCCTGTTCATCTCCCCCAGCATCCTCCAGGATTTCTTTTCCCCGGAGAATTGTCCTTGTAACTCTTACCCAGAAATCTCAGACAGACACAAATGGCAAAAAACATTTTCGGAGCTACAAGATTTTTTTGTGTTCTGATGCAATCCACATTTTTTTACCTTCACCAGGAATTAAATTCTGCCTGGCACAGCTCTTTGTTGTTCAAAGGCCACAAAGTTTTGCCTGAATGAGGAATCAGAGGAATCATTCCTGTTATTTTACCTGCAGATAAAACAATTCCTGTTCTTTTACTTACAGATAATGTAAACTCCAGTGTAAATGGGTAATGCCAATCTTTCCTTGGCTTCCCTTTGCCTGAGCTTGGTTTTCCCTGGTCCTTTGAACACTGTTGGGATTTTCCCTCTTGATTCCATGGCTGAGTTCAAGTTTTCCTCAGCTGAGCAATCCCACAGCATTCCTTACAGCAGAACTGCTGGACTTCAGAGCTGAAGTCACTTCCCAAAGATTGAAAAGTGGGGACAGTGCCTGGAAGGGCCTCTGGCAACTCTCAACTCTTGTTCCACTGCAAAGACACAATTAAAACTCAGGTTTAATTGTCCTGGAGAAGGCTGCAAACTGACCATCATGCAAATATTTATATTTGTATTCATATTTATAGCAATTTTATATTTATATGAATAGCCATTTTATATTTATATTTATAGCAATTTTATATTATTTTCCATTTTATTTATTATTATTATAATTTATTCTATTTAATTTTTTTTAATATTTAAAGCAATTCTGCCTCATTGAATAATCACATTAAAAGGCTTTATATGAAGGTCAAAAGACCCAGCTGGAGCCCAGGTCCTCCTCCTTGTGCTGCTCCCCAGACTTTGCCCCTCTGTGCTGGGACGTGCCCGGACGGATCGGTGACACCGAAACTTTCCCCACCCCGCTTTATTCCCCGCTGGGAATTTTCCACTATTCCACAGACAGAACAGCCGAGCTGAGCAATCCTCCAGCTGCCTCCTGGGCTAGAGGTCACCCTCGATATTTGCCCAGTGCAAGCGGAGGACAGATTTTTTTTTAATTTTTTTTTTCCCCCCCAAGCCAGCCCGACCTCCAGAGCTGTTGTGAAATCCCTGGCACTGCCCCGCGTTTCCATAGTGCCCCGACGGGAGCAGGAGCTCCTGCTGTGAATGTTAACATCCCTGCCAGCCTCGGGGGGAACTGCACAGCCCTGAGCCCCGTCCCGGTGCCTGCAGCTCCAGCTGATCACATTGATTTCCTTTTCATTCCGTAAAAAAACCCAGCGAATAAACTCCTTAACTCCGTGATTGTGGGGTTGCACGGGGGAACAGAGGGAGCAGAAACGCCCTGGACGTGCCCTGCCCGTGCAGCCTTGCCCGGACAAAAAGCAGGATTGTCCAGGAGCTGCCCTGGGAGCGACTTGGCTCGGGAAGAATTTCAAAGAACCCTCATCTCGAACCCTCCCAGGAGTTGTGGGGAGCGCTGCCAGCCATTGTCTGCCTGCCCTTTGTGGGCTTTGCTCAATCCGCAGATCCTCCGGGGCTCTGCCTTGCTCCAAAGGCACCACTTTGCTTCTGGATTTGTTTTCTTTTAACCCTTCTGCTTCTCTACTTTTTCTTCTTTTACTTCGTTTCTGTTGAAATGCTGTTGGAACTTGGAGCCAAAACCATTTGCCAGCATCACCCCTCGCTCTGGGCTGTGTGATCTCCTCTGTCCCCTCCTCAATGATGTCACAGAATGAACAGAACCAGTGTTTGCTTTAATTATTGGTGATGCTTTAACCACTGGACAGCAGCTCTCTCGTGGCACCTCGGTTTAACCACCATAAATTAAGGAAATTCAGTGCTAATTGGGAAAAGCAGTGATTATTGCGAGGCAATGTGGAATTTTGGAGGGTAGGGACATCACTTGTTTCTGTTCCACTCAGAAATACGTGGAGGGGTGAAAGGGAATTGCCACACTTCAGCTTCTGGAAAAATACTGGAGCTCTTCGTAGGCATTTAGAAGATAAAAACCTCTGCAGATATCACTTCTTTTTGTAATATGACACTAAATCATGTCATATTTACCCATCTTTCTCCTGTGGGGATTGAAGGAAGGGGCAGGTGAGATGTATTTCAACACTGGTGAAGCTTTTCACATCCTCACAGGTGAGATTCTTACAAGTCCCACAAAGTGAAAAACACACAGGAGAGCTGTCAGCATTTACCAGCTGTGTCCTCTTGGATCAGACACTAAAGAGACTCCTCAAAAAGCCAGGATCCATCAGCTGGAGCACAGAGGAGTTCTTAGAACAGGTCAGGCTTAACTCTGGCAGAGTTTAGGGGTGCTTAATCCATGTTGGAGGCAGAGGAAAGGACTGGAGCTTCCCAGAATTTCCTTTAAGGGTTGATGAATTCGCTCCCATCCCGTTACAGCTGATGGAGTGGGTTGGTAAACGAAAAAAACACTTCCACAAACACTGGGACCACTTTCCAAAATCAGCAGTTTGGGGTTTGATTGGAATATTTTGATGAAGGATGGGAACCACTCTTATCTCTCAGCTGAAAATGCTTCTTGGCCAGGGGTGAACGTTGGATCTGTCCCACATTTCCATGCAGCTCCTGTCCCAGACAGGTTGAGTAACTGATGTTGAGTAAGAGATGACACCTCAGGTTCTCTGCAGCCATCATTTTAATGAAATCAGAGATATTCAGTGATGTTTTCCACCTGCTCACTGATTACTTGCTGCTGAGATTCTGTGCAGCGAAAGGTATTTGCCAAACTGTAGCCTGAATTACATTATTATTAATATTATTAATGTTATTAATATTAATAACGTTGTTAATATTAGTATTATTGATTGGGCAAAGGTCTTGCTTGTGGCCTTGTTCTTTTCTTGTCACCCAAAATAAGTAGAGGCATTACTGATCAAACAACAGATGTGCAACATTGACCAGGAGATAACCCCTTAAGGTATTTTTAACTTATTCTTTTCCATGTTTGGTCTTCACTTGGAAGTCAATAATCAATTTATTTATTCCTTCCACCATAGGAAAGCTTTATAAAAAAAAAATCTTTTCCATTTGCATCACAACCTATTTGAGTAGGACGGTGCCATTGGCCACAGCAGCCAGAGTAGAAGGTCCCCAACTCCCAGAACCATTAGAAAACTCCAGCCCACGAGTTTGCAAACAAATAAATGTTTAATGGCATTGTATAATGGATTTACAGGTGTTAAATAGATTATTTTACAGGAGGGTTTATCGCTCTTCCAGCTCCTTTAGCAATTCATCAAAGTGGGTGATGTACCATTTTGCTTTCTCCTTTACTTGCTTTCTGACTACGTTGCCTCCAAAGCCAATGAAGCAATCCTGGAAAAACGCAAGGAAAGGGCACATGGATTATGGCATGGAAGCACTGGAGCTCTCAGTAATTAAGTTTGATTTTAAAATTGGCTTTTATAATCACAGCATTCCTCCCTGCCCTGTTTTCCTTTGCACGTTCATTTTTCAGATTTATTAATTATTCATTCTGCAGCATTTTGGTTATTGGGGTTTTTCTCAATGCCTTATAGCTTCCAGACTGCTGAGATGTGAGATTTTCCTGAGAATCTGATGTAACCGTGATGCAATTCCATTCAAGAGCCAGCAAACATTGGCTGATGCAGGAGCATCCCACAATTATCCCTCTGCTGTTTATCTTACCCCTGTTTACCTCACCTGAGAGATACCAAAAGCAAACTTTAACCCTGTCCTCAATCATTAACCAGAGCAATCCTCATTTCTACATCTCACAAAACCCCCTGCAGTGAAAGTGCAGGGTTTAAAGTTTCCACTGAAGCTTTTTTTCTTTCTTTCTTTCTTTTTTTTTTATTCATTTATTTTTCTTTTTTTTGCCTTGAGGTGGGAAGCATTAAACAAATCCTGAGCTGCTTTGAGGTATTGGGGAATTTTGTGTGGGGAGAGGAGCTGAATTAAAAATCATGGAATTAAAATCTCTCCCTGAGACATAACCATTTATAAAAGCTGTCCTGCTGGTTTGCTTTGGTTTTGTTTTTTTAATTAAAGAATCCAAACCTCACTCTTCTTTTTCCCCCAAGGATTTGCTTAGAAGGAATTCAGGATTTCTGTAATACTCACTCCAGGGGGGCAGGCTTCCATGTCTGTAGCTCCATCTCCAATCATAACCACTTTCTTGAAATGGAACTGTTCTTTCAGGTGACTGATAACCTTTCCTTTCCCCCCTGATTCAGCTGTTGGTTGTGTTTCATCAAACCCGGCATATTCTCCTAGAAAACAGCGGAAGGACAAGTTGGACAGATGTTTTCTTGTAAATTAAGGAAGATTTCTACCTCTGGTCTTGACTTTGTTGCATGCAGTCCTGTAAAACCCACAGCACCAGCATCCCAAATAAATAATTCCAAGGTGAGTTTAAGATTGGGATTTCACCCAAGTCTTCAGTGGAGGGATTTTCAAGGCAAAATGGAGACATTTTCAGAGGAAAAGAGAAACCTGTGTGTGCAGTGCTACCCAGGCATTCCCAGCCACTCTGGAGTGAACTTCCCAACAGCAGCAGCCAGGGGGATGCAGAGACAGTGCAGGAAACCCTGAGCAAGGAACAACTTCAATCCCCACAGCTCTGCTGGGCCACTGCAGCTGAAAACCCAGAGCAGCTCTGCTGCACAGCCCCAAAGCCACTGCAGGGTTTGTGAGAGCAGCTCAGGTCAAGGATTCTTTAACCTGAAGGAGCAGGAGGAAATGAAACTCTGCTCTCAGCAGCTGTAACAGGTTTTACCTTTGGCACAGCTTGCAATTAAAATGTAACTGCAGCTCTGCTTCTTGCACTGAGTATGCCCCGAGCTGGTTTTTGGTGAGGTTTTGTGATCTTTCTCCGTGGGGTTAGGTAACAGGACAGTGCCTGCAGCCCAGTGTCTGACAGCTGGGAGCAGAAAAGTGCCACGAATGAGCAGAAAAAGGAGATTTGAGGGGTCTCTCACCGTTGAAGTAGAACTTGAGCCTGTTGGCGAAGACGTTTGCTGTGGGAATGTTCAGCTGCGAGGCCACGTGTTCCACAATGCTCTGAAAGCCCCCAGACACCAAGAACACCTGAACCCCTCGTTGGTGCAGCCTGCTCACCAGCTCCCTGAGAGGAGACAGCACAGAGGTCAAATAAATCCCTCCCAAAGCAGGTTTGGTGCTATTCCAGCTTAGCTTGAGTGTGTGCTGCTCCCAGCTCCATCCATCCCTGCTGCCCAAAGCTTTTCCTTCTTTGTGCACACACCTGGCTGGAAAGAGCTGGACAAAACCATCATTTCATTCCTCAAAAAAAAAACAAGCACTCCCTCAAACTCTTTTCTTTCCCTTAAACAAGTGAGAGCAGATCCAGTTCAGATTTTTTTTTTTTTCCTGAAGTGAAACAACAGCAAGAAAATGAATCTGGGATGCAGCAAAAAGCAGGGGATGAGATAAAACCACTGCTCCAAAATGCTGAAAAAGTGCAAAGTGCAAATGTTTTCTAGCTCAGAGTTGGCTCACCAGATGCTGGACATTTAGAAGAGGGCACCAGCTACAGAAAAGGAGTTTGTGAGCCTAGTTCATGTGAGCAGGACTTGCAGGCAGTGAAAAGTTTCAGGGATTTGGCTCTGGAGGCAGGAGGATCAGCCTGCAGCAAAGGGAGCAGGGGAAGGGGTAGCAGGAGCAGCAGAAACACTAAAGACTGAAAAAGCAAAGCAGAGGCTTAAAGCAGGACACAGAAAAGGAAGAAGAAAAGGAAGGACTGAAAAGAAGGAAGAAAAGGAAGGAATGAAAGGAAAATCATGTGATCCTGAACCAGGAAACAATGTTGTCTTTGTAGTTATCTCTAGCTGTCTTCTACAGGAGAAAAATAAAAGATAAAATACCAGCACAGGATCATATAAAACTCCTTTTATAGATTAAAAATATTTCAGACTTGAAGCTATGGTCAGATTTTGTAGTAAAGAAATTCTTTTCAACTGTTAGAAACAATTTGAACAGGGGAAAAATCCCCAGAGCTTTTCAGTTTAAATAGCTGATGTTCATTCCAAACCTCAGGATGAATGGATGCACATATTTATGTGTGTTTGCTGAATGAGTATTTTAATGTTTTTAGGGACTTCAGAAGGGGTAGCTCTGAGCAATGGATCCTTTCAACTGAGCCAGGGGTGTGACTGCACTGAGGAGAGTCAGAGAGAGGTCACAGAGTTGCAGAATAGACCAAATTTAAGGAGGTATTAAACCTCCTCCCAGCCCCACCACCCCTGAAAAAGCAGTGGTTGAACAGATTCTATTCCATGCCCATTTAATCCTCAAGGCAGGATTTGAGCTTGGCAGCCAAGGTGCCAGTTAATATCTAAGAATCTTTTCTTTTTCCATGGATGCTTCACTGCTTGCCATGGAGTCAGGCTCCTGATCCAAGCCCTTTAACACACCCAGCATGGAGATGGAGCAGGAAGGCAACACAAAGCAGCTCTGTGGCCTTACAGCATCACTAATGACACAGAACTGGCTTTATTTATTCCATCTTCTCCCTGAATACTTTAAAAAAAAAAATTGCAATTCTTCTTACCTTATTCCCGGAGTTAGCTGAGGTGGGTTGTCAGATATTAATTTCTGCACTTGTTCGTAGGAGGGCCGGATGAGGCCTAACCGTGCTGTGAGAGCTGCCTTGAATGTCACAGTGCCACCCATGGCTCTGCGGGTCCTGAGGGACACCAAAAGCTCACATCAGGGACACTTCACCAGCTGGGGCTCCTCCCAACAACAGGAATGACAAGGAGCCAGGTCAGAGAGGTTAGGCTGAGCCCAGACATTGGTGGTGTCCACTGCTAGGAGATCTCCATGGATGGGAGAACACGGATGGTAAAACAGCTCCATTCCCTCTGGGATGCCAACTGGAACCATATTCCTGAGCTGAATCTAACAAAGCTTTAGCTAAAAGCTTCAGCTTGTGCTGTGTCCCAGCCTCAGCAAAGGTTGGGAGTGCTGTCCCCTCTCCTCCATTTCATTGGTTTCCTCAGTCAGAACAGGGTTTGGTAGTGCTTAGGCAAGTTTAATGGTGAGGACTGCTCCTAGTCTACCAAAATTACCATGGCAGAACTCATGCCAGGGTAGTTTTGTTGGGTGGGCTCACAACTCCCAGACCAAGTTACTTCATCCTGCATTAATCCCACTGATCACCCATCCCCGCTATAAACTGAAATAACCTACAATGACCGCCAAGGATAAATTCATGCTCACAAGTCTCATTAATCACAGATTACTCTCCCCCATGGCTAATTACTACAGATCACTCTCTGCCTGGCCCTGTGTGGGCTCCCCCAGCCATACGTACATCTCTGCCACGGCATCGCCCACCCCACAGAACTTGGCGAGCTCGTCGATGCCCTCCTCCCTGATGACGGTGCTGTCCACGTCGAAGCACACGGCGTCGGCGCTGCGGAAGATCTCCTTCAGCTCCATCAGGGACGCCATCCTTTTGGGAGCCTTCTTACTGTGAGGGGACAAGATGAAGTCTTTCTCTGAGTGGCAGTAGAGCACTGTTTCCTGAGCCATTGGTGCTGCTGCTCTGGCGCGGGTGAGGAGGGCTGAGCGCAGCCCAGCTACAGCTTTTATCCAGCTGGGAATGGTGGTGGAGGTCTGGCTCAGCTGCTGATTTGCTCCCGCCTGTCGCTGCCTACTGATGGTCACCTCGTGCTCCGGGTGGGCAGTGGAGCCCTGGGCTGCTGCTGATTTGCTCCCTGCAGCCTCAGCCCACTGATGTCCGTGGGTTCAAGGTTGCAATCCTTGGCATTGGCTGAGGCAGCAGGCTGCCAAGGGCTGTGTGGGATTGCAGGGCTCTGACTCAGCCCAGGGGAGCCTTGATTGCTCATCAGTAGCTGCTGCAGGACACCCAGGCCCTGAGGATTCATTGCAAACTGTCCTAAACCTATCAATGAATGGCTGTCCCTAAATCAGGAAGGTTTAGATCCTTTTCTGCATCCTCATCAAGAAAAGACTGGACCATTAGCATTGGGGATTAGCCTTTTATAAATCCATCAAACCCTTGGCCTTTGAGAACCTCACTCAACCCAACAAGAGATCACATCTTCCACAACAGTCCTTGACAAAAGTTTCTTTTCTACCCTTTTAGATCTGTCCACTTCAATATGTTGAGCATTTCTGCAGATCAGAAGCTTAAGGAGTTAAGTATATTCTTACTCATCTTTTCATAGGGAAATTAATTCAGTGTGCATTTTACTATTTATTAATCTATAATTTAGACACAAACAACACCTTCCTATTTATCTCACTTCCCAGATTCTGGTAGAAGTGTTTTGTTTCTTCTAATCTCTCAGACATCCCCCAGGACGTCTTGTATGATGGGTTGCAGGTTCTTTTCCTGGGATAGGGGGAAAAACACCATCAGACAGCACATTCTTAAGAATTGCGGATGTCTTTATAACCTTTCATCTTTTGTTTTCTCCTCACTAATGGTCAAAGCAGGAATGAGAACCTTTCTGGGTTTACTCTCAGGACAGGGTGAATATCGGGACACAAAATGTAGAACACACGCCTCTCTTATCTGCTTTTGTGCATGGAATGAAAGAGAACGCTCCAATCTACTGCTGAAAGGTGGAAATGTGTCTAAAGGAAACCACCCAGCCTGAGTGGTGAAACCTGTTGTGAACAGCCAGGAGCTGTGTCTGCACCAGAGATTCTGCCTGACAAACAGGGAGATGTCAACGAGCAAGGGACAGAGACAACAAGAGACAACAAGAGACATCAGAGGCAAGGGCAGACCTCAGGATTCCTTTGTGGGGTTTATTCTGCTACCTTTGGGGGAGAGGAGATATCCCAGAAAAGGGCTTTTCCAGAGCCCCTCTGAACTGCAGTTTGGCAGAACTCTGCCCTTGGTGCACGAACACACCAATAAAACCCCAGTCCAGCCTTAGGATCATGGCTAAAGGATTATTTGCTGCAGCCCATGTGGGGTCTTATCTTTTTCTACAAACACTGCACTGGACATGTAAGAAAAATAATTAAAAGCCATCAGCGCAGCATATAAAAGAAAAGAGGCCATGGACATCCAAACTTCCCTCAGCCAGAGCCCAGCTCTGAGGTAAGGCTTGGTGGCCAGAGGCCAGTTCTGAGGTCAGCCTTGGCACTGGCTGGGCAGGTGACATTTGCATTCAGGTTTGCTTTACTGTAGCCTTGACTCACCCAGGGCTGCAGAGCTCTGTGTTTGTGTTTGCAGTGAAATATCCCAGTTTTCCAAGCAGCAGGGCCACAATCCCAGGGCGGGGAGTGACACGGCGTGACGGCGTTCCTGCTTGTGCAAAGCCACCCTCGCCTCACCTGGGGTTGCACCGCAGCTCTGCCACACGGTGAGGCAATGGCACCGTGTGGGGACACTGCTCTGTGACGTGACTGCTTGGTGACAAGCTGGAATTTGGGGCTGGAGACGCAGCTTTGATCTGGCCCGAACGCGTGCTGGGAGAGGGGATGATGAAATGTTCACGTTTCCTTCTCTCTGATATCCACATTTCCCATGTTCCCTTCCCTGCTGGATGGGCCTGACAGTGATCACATGAAAGCTGTGGTGGACTTTGATGGACAAATAAAGAATTATTGTGGAGTCATAGTTGGGGTTAACCCTGTCCTCTCTTTATTCCAGAGAATAACTCTTTGGAAATAGTTTCAAATTGTTGTATAAAAATGACAAACTGGAAGGGAAGAATTGCAAATGTCATCAGTAGCATATCAGAGCAAAAAGAATTGAAGTTGTGTAAAACCCTGTTATGGACAAATCTCAACTGCAGTCAGGTAAAAGCAATTTTACATTCCAGGCCTGTGTAAGTGGCAGAGATTAATTATTCCAAAATACAGAGCATCTGATTGCTTAAAAGTGTAAATGTTTTAATGACATGGGAAGAAACAAGAAATTCCCACAAATAATGGGTTCTGTTTCCACATGAAAAACACTGATAGGGAATCTCTGATCTTCCTACCACTGAATTTCAGGTAGGTAATCAATTCCTAGCCTGAAAAGCATGCAAGCAGAAAACATTTCAACAGGTCTGATATAAAATATCATGGAGAAAAGCTGGAAAGAACAATATGGGGAAGAGAAGAACAGTGGGCAAAGAAGTGGCTAAAGAAGATAGAAGAGTGACAGAGAGGTAGGGTGAGAGTTGAGATAAAGATGGAGGAAAAAGGAAATCACAAGGGAAAATTGGAATTCCCGTGAGATCTCCTTGCCTCCAGACTGTGAAGTGTTTCATTAGGATCTTCTGAAAAAAAAAAAAAGACCTTTTCACAAGAAATCATTCTCTTTCATAATAGACAGGGTGGAGCCACAAACAGGGGAATGATGTAAGAGCACATGGGAAAGGAAAACAACTGAAATCCTTTCTGTTTGCTGTCCCTTCAAAGAAAGGGGGGAAACTGCACCATCCTCTGTATCCGCATGTAATGCAAATAGAAGCAGTAAGTGGTGCTCAGAACTGCAGGTGTTCTGGGGCTGCCAGGTTTTGATGAGATCTCAAACCCCTCATTGTGACTAGACCTCCCTTGTTGTCATATTTCAGCTTTCACAAGTGCTGCCACGCTGCTACTTTGCATGATGATCGCAATTATTGCTGTTAAAAATGAAGATTAAGTGAATCTTAATGAAATATTACCGAGCACTCAGGAATATCCCTGTTTGCAAACAATTTCTGATTCACTTCCACATTTAACATTGTATTGAACATTAACAGAAGTTCAACCACATTAAACTGCTTCTTTTGCCTTCAAGGGAAACTGCTGCTCAGAGCAAAGGATTTGGAGAAAATAGTTCTTGAAACTTTTTTCAGGACCTTCCCCTCCTACAGCTTTTAAGAACATTGCCAGGAGTGTTTCCATGGTATGAGTTTAAACAAACCACCTAATCCTCATTGTTTCCAGTCCTGTGTCTGTAAAATGGGAATAATACAGTGACAGAGCTTTTCTGTGCTGAGCTTTCATCCTCAGAATTAGCAACGTTTTGAAAGCTTTAGAGGAAAGCTGATACATTTAAGCAGATTAGTTATATTTAAGCAAATTGTGTTTATGTAAGTTTTAGAAGTTCAACCCATGCACCCATAACTTTCTGTGGTTGCAGGGTAAGAATTCAGTCCTTAATCTCTTGGGTTTTCTTCGGTTTTTGTTGTTTTTTTGTTGGTTTTTTTTTTGTTTTGTTTTGTTTTTTTTTTTTAGGTTTTTGTTAAACCTCTCGTGTTTTCTATTTCATTTCAGGTTTTTTCTTGAACCTCCTGCTCAGTTTGTAAAGGCAGTGTCACAAAGCTCTCTGCGAGTCAAGAGATGAACTGCTCGCAGCTCCACACGATTATCTGCACAGCAGTGCCTCACAGCGAACCCATTTAAACACCTCGTGAAAAGCAGGTGAGAAAAAAGGGCAGAAGGAACCTGTTGCATGTTGACATCCACCTCCCAACTCTCCAATCCCCTCTCGCCTGTCCTGCCAAAATGCTGCTGCTCTCCCCGTGCCCGATTGCATCATTCATTCACGCCGCTGTTATAAAACAGGCACCGCGCCGGTGCCGGCCAGCACAGGCACAAGATCCTCCTCATTTTCCCCGCTGGAAAACCTCCCCCGGTGTTATGGAGCCAAACGCCAAGCCCTTCCGAGCTGCGAGAAAAGCACGATGCCGGTGACTTACAGAACTGAACGGGCCGTGGCTGCCGCTGCCGCTGGGAACCTCTTGGCTGCTCCAGACAGGGAGGGATCGGCCGAGCCCTTCAGCGACACAAACCCCAGGCACGGGCAGCGCTGGACGAGAGCCGCATTTTGCCGCTCAGCCCCTGATAAAGCGCTGAGTCAGCCAGCCCGGAGGGTTTGTTTGAGGTGCCTGCACACATGGAAGCAGAGCAGGGCAGCTGTTCGCTGCCAGCGAGGGCAGCGGAGGTGTGACCGCCCCACGCCGGGGGAGGAGCCGCTCCGGGCCGGGCAGGGGAGCTCGATCAGCCCTTGTGGGCACGGGGATGGGGCCGGGGAAGGCGCCCACATCGGGAGCTTCTCCTGGCAGAAATCAGAGGCGAGGCAGGGACGTTGTTTGCGGGAGAGAAGAGAGGATTTGTGAGCTGAAATCACAGAACCACTAGGCTGGAAAAGACCTTGAAGATGATCGAGTCCAACCGAGCCCTAACACCTCAACTAAACCACGGCACCGAGTGCCACATCCAGTCTTTTTTTAAATACATCTACCAGACGATTCCAGCACTTTATCACTCCTTCAGTAAAAAATCCTTTTCCTAATATCCAACCTAGATTTCCCTTGGCTCAGCTTAAGACTCATTCTGGAGAAAGAGACCAATCCCCACCTGACTGCAGCCACCTTTCAGGTATTTAAGTTTGCAATATCTCCTCTTGGTTTAAGCTGTTAGTGCATCCCTGAGGGAAGTTACATACACAAATCACATCCAAAGCCAGCAAAAGCTCGGCAGCAAAGGGAAAAGGCATGGGAAAAGGCTCTGTGCTCTTTCCCCAAATGCAGTGTTGTCAAAAGCTGTGGAAAAATTGCCAAAGCTGCCCGTGCTTGTGTTTTGGCATCCCATGCAAGAGCTGCCCTCGCACACTGCCGTGGGTTGGAAAATGGGAGGGTGCCAGCCCTGGAGTTGTTTGGTTCAAGGTCAAGAAAAGCTGATTTAGCTGGTTTAGCTGCTTTTATTCACTCATGCCAGGAGTCCTGTGACTGCTGCCCGTCTGTTCTGCACCGCTGGATGCTCCAGTCACGCTCTGTGCATGACCTCTTCTGCCATCCCTCAAAACTCCATTTATTAATTAAAACCGACCAACCTTTCGTGCCCCTCTTCCCTTTATGCTTTTACAGAATTTCTCAGTACACGTGCAAATGTTGACAGGATCATCTCTCAGGCACTTCCTGAGTCAGGAGAAGATGGGACCAAGCCCCTGGTGCTGCCAAAATGGTGCCAGGGACCCACAGCCTGGTGTTATTTGTCAGCTTTATCATGGCAGGACAGGATGTTGTTCAAAGCAGATTTAGAAATCATTTCTGTGAATAAGGTTAAAGGAAAACCCATCTTGATAAAGATGAAAGAAAATGGCTTTTACTGAGAATCTCAGAGGGGTTTTTTGCCAAGATAAGCAGTGCCTGGTTTGACTAAGAGAGTTGCTGCTGAATTTTTAATGAAGGATATTGCCTTTATTTGGCTTGGTTTAATGGACATGATGCCTTTAATTTAGTTAAATATTTTGATTCTAACCTGGTGTAATCCATTGAATTCATAGGGCAATTTAAGTCTGGTAAGCGTTTGCCCTTTATTTTTATTACACATAAAAAACAAATACACAGAACAATTCCACAGCTAAGACTGAAAATAGGAAGAAAAGCTTGTCTTGATGGCTGAAAAATGCTGCAAAATGGGAATTTAATGTGAAGATGCTCGTGAGAAGTGCTACTATAACACAAAGTAACTATGCTGAGGAATGTGAGCCAGCAAAGAAACACAGAGAGCTCTGCCTGGGAGCTGTAGGAGGATGCTCAGAAGTGAAAATACAACTTTGATATAAACATAGCATCCAGCTCTTGTACATCACTACAGAACCTCTCCATTTGTACAAAACCCAGCAGAAACCACCTGCATGGAGGATCAGGATGTCTTTGAAAATGGCTTTTCCTTTTTTTCCCGCTCTTCTCCTAAAAAAAATCTCAAAACTAATTTTTCCCTTTATTTTTCCTGCAGGAATGAGTCCTCCCACAAACCTGAACCTGACCCACACAACACAGGTGTTTTAGGGTGGGCAATTCCTGCCTTTCCATAGGCATCAGCAAGGAAAACAGAAAACATAACAAGGCTGCTGGGATGGGTTTGACAAGGCTGCCCTCTGCTGAGAACAGCCCTGAGAGGAACGGGCAAAAAAAAAAATAAACCAGAGAAGCAAAAGCAACAAAATATTTGACCTGGGAGTTCCAGAATCCAGGACAGAGCTGAGGGTCCAGGTGTTTTAACTGGACATTGCATCTCAGATATTTGCACAGCAGGCTCTTGGGCCACCTTTGGTGGAGGTTTTTGTTATGGTTTCAGCATCCCAACGAAGCGCAGACAACATTTTAACGGAGTTCCAGAGGCAATATTGAAATGGCAATTTTGCAATGTTTATTGTTTATTCCTAATGGTTGCAATCACAGATGAGAAAGCCCAGCCGCTCCACTGGAGTCAGCATCAAAATATTTCACAAGACACTGCTCGGCTAAACAAAAGGGCTCCAGACTTATAGGATGTCCAAACAGCACCTAAAACATTAATAAAAACAGAGTCCCAAGAACATCAGCTGCTGTCCCTTCCAGGGAGACAGACAGGCCACATGTGGGAGTCCTCCTCCTGTGCACAGTGTGGCATTTTGCCCAGAAACCTGAGATCCTCACCCAAAGCAGGTGCCACAGCCTGCAGCCAAACCCAGCCAGGCTCCCTGACACTTGACATTGACTTTTCCCACCAGGCTCCTTCAAAACTCCTGTGCAGCAAAACTGGACCCAGCAGAAGGCTCAGGCTTTACTCCTGGAGGTGGTGTGGAAATGTGTCCAGCTCATTGCACTGCTGAAGCAATCCAGGGCTGCCTCCAGAGCTCCCTGCTGCAAAAATGGGATAGAGAGGGAGAGATTTCATAGAATTCATAGGTTTGGTTGGAAAGGAACTTAAAGAGCATCTTGTTTCAGCCCCCATGCCACGGGCACGAAGAGTTTCCACTATCCTAGGCTGCTCCAAGCCCCATCCAACCTGGCCTTGGACATTTCCAGCTTCTCTGGGCATCTTCATGCCTGGTGGGTGAGGGCTGGGGAAGGGTCTCAGCCTTCCCTGTCCCAAATCCTGACAAAATCCTGGCCTCAGGGCCAGTTGTCCCTGTGGTCAGCACCCTCAGGAGCAGCTGGGCTGCAGAACCCCGGGAGCTGCCTGGGGATTATCCTGGGGCTGGGCACCTGCCTTATACAACACTTGAAAAAAGAATAATAATGTTGTGTCACACCTGGTGTTGCCATGTGCTCCAGTGGGTGTTGGAGGGTACAAGCCCAGATGGAGCAATTTGGGATTAAAACTGGTGCAATCAGTGCCCAGAGGGATGTGAGGGACCATGGCAGGAGCTTCTTCTCAAGCTCCGATCCAGGGAAACTCACTCGTGCCTCCATTTCAGAATGCAAAGACACAAAACCCAGTAGTTGAATAGATTCTATTCCATGCCCGTTTAATCCTCAAGCCAGGATTTGAGTTCGGCAGCCAAGGCGGAAGTTAATATCTAAGAATCTTTTCTTTTTCCATGGATGCTTAACCACTTCCCATTTCAGTGTCTCCAGGAGTGAGCCACACAGGGCAAACATTTCAGAACCCATCAAGGTTGTCTTGCCAACGATATTTCTGGGTTTATTCTACACAGAAACCTCCGTGTGGCCTTGGAAGGGACCGTCCTCACCCTTAGAACTTCTGGGAGGGATTCAGTCCAGGAAAGCCCCGAGTAGAGGGGGTGCATTGGGGGCTACGGTGCCCCACAAATCAGTTTGTGTGCTATAAGACGAGTTTTGATTAACCTCAACCGCCAACTCAACCAAAAACCGTTGATTATTAATCCAGTCCACTTAACTATTAATTCTATCGGCCTAATGTGAATTCACCGGGTTTAATTATTTATTCTCATGGTTCTGCGGAGCTGCTGGGGGTGTCTGTGACACGAGAGGGCGGATTAAGCAGCGACCATCCCTGCCCGTTCAGACACCCCCTTCCCGCCCCGCGCTCCCCTCACGGCCCGGTCTGAGGGCGGCACCGCGCCCGCGCCTCAGCGGCGGGGAGGGGGCGGGACTGGACGGAGCGACAGGCACCACAGCCAATGAGAACGCGGCCAGTTCTCGGACGAACCAATGAGAAGCCGGGGTGCCTCACCGGCGGGAGCACGCGTGGTGAGCGACAGGCACTATAGCCAATAGAAATGGGGCACCGCGCCGGCGGGCCAATGGGCTTGCCCGGAGTGTTCTAGAAGGGGCGGGCAGGAGGCGGGGCCGCGGTGCTCCGCCCGGCTCGGCCGAGAGAGGAGCGCAGTCATGGCGGTGAAGGCGCTCAACCCCAAGGCCGAGGTGGCTCGTGCCCAGGCCGCGCTGGCCGTCAACATCAGCGCGGCCCGCGGGCTGCAGGACGTGCTGAGGACCAACCTGGGACCCAAGGGCACCATGAAGATGTGAGGGAGCCCCCGCACCTCTCGCCGCGGGTGGAGTTGGGGGGGAGCACGGCGTGAGGGGAGGCGTGAGGGGAGGCGGCGGCAGGCCGGGGTGTGCGGAGGGGAACAAAGGCGGGAGGGGTGAGTGGCTGAGGGATGGAGAGAGCGGCGCGGGCCCGCGGCCCCGTACGTGTTTTGGGGCCGGGGATGGATGGATGAATGGATGGGGAAGGAGCGGGCGGGCCCGCGGCCTCACACGTGTGTTGGGCCCGGGGCGCTGCTCACCCGGCCCGTGCCGCCCGCAGGCTCGTGTCGGGGGCCGGAGACATCAAGCTGACCAAAGATGGCAACGTGCTGCTGCAGGAAATGGTGAGCTGGGGCTGGTCCTCGCAGGGGGATTTAAGGAGGGATGAGCGCCTTTGGGTGAGGGGGAATCGCGTCCCCCGCTGCCCCACCCACCCTTATTCATTGAAACCAAAATGTCCCTTGAGAGGAGGGTAAAGAAGTAAGTGCAGGTTAAAGCAATACTGTAAAGAAAATAACGTTAAAAATATAAACTCATAAGAATGAGTAAAGTAACCAGCCAAAGGAGTAGCAAACCAATTTGGGTAAACCATTAGAACATCACCTTCAGTTCTTTCTTAGCTGATCTCAGATTTTTGTTTGCTGTACCACTGCAGTGAGACTTAACTGCTCAGCTTCTCATTTTCGCCTAGCAAATCCAACACCCCACGGCCTCCTTGATAGCAAAAGTAGCGACAGCACAAGATGACATCACTGGAGATGGCACCACCTCGAATGTCCTCATCATTGGAGAGCTCCTAAAGCAGGCAGATCTTTATATTTCTGAGGTGTGTATGCAGTGTTTCATTTGTAGGTGGGCAAGTTAAAACCTTCTCTGAGACCCATCAGTGGTTTGGGGTTTTTTTTGTTAAATGTTTAATAGGAGTGGAACATAAATACATTGTTCTGCTTAGAATGAAAAGTTGTAAAAGGGGGAAAGCTAGAGGAGAGGGCTTAAAGCGTATTCAAAATCAAACCCACTTATAGTGGATACTGTAGCTTTTCGGGTTTTGTGTGATACCTGCTGTTACTTTGTTTTGTGTGAGTCAAAACACTTCTGGAGTGCTAAAAAGGAGCTCCTCCCCCAGGGCAGGTAAACGTGGATACTGCACAGCGAACACCCAAGTGTGCTTTGTAGTTCCCTTGGTTTCAGTTCTGTGCTAAATTAATTAATCTGTACTTTTCCTCTGCATTGGAAGGATTTGCATTCCTTTTACATGTATTCAGAAGGACAGAACATGTGGCCTGTGTGGGATATTCCCTGTGTTTTGCCATTCCGTGGAATGTTGAAACCACAGTTTCTGTTTGTGGAAAATTTTGTCTTCCATTCTCCAATGATTTCTCTTTCCTTGCCTTAGGGTTTGCACCCTCGAATAGTAGCAGAAGGATTTGAGATTGCCAAGGAAAAAGCCCTTGAGGTTTTGGAGCAGGTCAAAGTGTCCAAGGAGATGGACAGGGAGACCCTCATCGATGTTGCCAGGACATCCCTCCGGACTAAAGTCCACGCTGAGCTTGCTGACATCCTGACAGAGGTAAGTGTCCCTATCACCTCTGCCTCTCTGTGTGAAGACATTCAGCTTTGAAAGTGCTGGCATTATAATTTCAAGTGTGAAAGGTGTGAAGTTGCACTTTGGAAGGCTGGTGGTCATTTTGGGATGTTTCCCTCCGCTGTGTTGCAGGCTGTGGTGGATTCTGTCCTGACAGTCAGAAAGCCAGGAGAGCCCATTGACCTGTACATGGTGGAAATCATGGAGATGAAGCACAAATCAGAAACAGACACAACGTAAGTCAGGAGCATCCTTGAGCTTCAGTATCATGGGGCCCTGAACTTTGAGGAGCCTGGGGGGTTTTGATTTCTCTTTAGGGTGTCCTAAAGCTACCACTGAAGAGTTGAAATGCAGATGTCAGCCATAAATATCTTGGCAGAGGTTTCTCAGTCAGTGCACTTGATTCCTTGATAAAATTATCAAATAGCAAAGAGCAGCACTGGCTTAACAATGTTGGATAAATACTCTTTTTTCTTAATGTCTCTGACTTGATGATGCTTTAGGTTGGCACCTGTTCAATACAAAGCAGCACTTGATAAATGCAAACTGGGTTGTGGATTGGATATTCCATAGGATTTCCATTTCCCTCAGTGCATGGCTGAATTCTGCACCAGCTTTCCTCAATAGCTGATGCAGTCAGACACCATGCCAGAGCAAATTCCTTTTTTCCACTGTGCCTGGTGTGCTTTTTTATGGAATGGGCATGCCTTTGGAAAGGGAATACATAATCTTTGTTCACTGCCAGTAGGAGTGCCCAGGCAGTTTGTGTTGGAGCAGTTCCACTCTCTGCACTCCATGAAATCCTGTGTTTGTGCCCACTGACACCCAGAATGGTTTTTAACCTTGCAGGCTGATCAGGGGGCTGGTTCTGGATCATGGAGCTCGCCACCCTGACATGAAGAAAAGAGTGGAAGATGCTTTTATTCTTACCTGCAACGTGTCTCTGGAGTATGAGAAAACGTGAGTACACAGCAAATGCTCGTGTCCTGAGGACTTTTATTTAAATACCAGCCAAGACTGTGAAGGTGAAAGGTGATGCCCCTTCTGCAGCCCTTCTGAGAAAAGTGATGGGTGAAAAAAATCTCTGTGAGAGGCAGAGCTCCACAGTGGTTTTTATTTTATCTGATCACAGAAAGGTTGAAAGTCCTTCTTTTCTTAGGCATAATTTGATATTCTAGAGCAAACATAGATATACTTCAGAGTTCACTCAGCTTCAAGTGTCTGCCTTGTTTTTTGAAGTGGAAAAGCTCTGAACTAAAGAGCAGGAGCAGCAGTGTGGGTTGGGGGGACTGGTTTGGTTTGAGTTAATTTCTTTAGAGTGTTACTGAAAGGCTCATTCCCTATGCTCAAGTTTATTTCTACAGCAAAGTTTTCTCAATGCTTTTTTGTGGGATTTTTCCATTTCAGAGAGGTGAGCTCTGGATTCTTCTACAAAAGTGCTGAGGAGAGGGAGAAGTTGGTGAAAGCAGAAAGGAAGTTCATTGAAGACAGAGTCAACAAAATCATAGAGTTGAAAAGAAAAGTCTGTGGCGACTCAGACAAAGGATTTGTTGTGATCAACCAGAAGGTGAGATGGAGAGAATAACTAAAAATTACTTGAAATGTGTAACTTCCTTGTGTGACTCACCTGGTACAGTTATTGAGCCAGAATTAGCTAAATTTAGGCCGACACTTCTGAATATAATGTACAGTTCCTGCTTGAGCTCTTCTTTGAGCCTTGAGGAAGAACTTCTTAGTGCCAGAGTGAGAGAAGGTGTTTTCAGCTTTGTCCTTATGCTGATGGTCACTTTCTGTTTCCAGGGGATTGACCCATTTTCCTTGGATGCCCTTGCCAAAGAAGGAATAGTTGCTTTGAGGAGAGCTAAAAGGAGGAACATGGAAAGGTCAGTTTTGGGGAGAGGGGAGGATGCAATAACCAGCTCTTCCAAACGGAGACAGTGAGTCAAGTCTGGCTTAAATCCACCTTTAGAGACTTGATTTCAATCTGGGCAGCTCTTCTGGAGTAACTCAGTTTGGACAAACTGTAGAAAGGGCAGCTTGAGCTCTCAGGATGCTTTAAATGCAGAGACCTACAGAGGAGCCTTAATTCTACAAGTTAGTTTTTTAAAGAGCTCTTCCGTGAACAGAACCAAAGTGTTCCAAGCCTAGGCTCTGCATGCTGAGATACTGCCCTTACTGTCAGTGAATAAATAATAAAACCCTTTGGGTTTTATTGAACATAAAGCTGAGCTGTGCCTGTTCTCTGTCAGACTGACCCTGGCCTGTGGTGGCACTGCCATGAATTCTGTGGAGGATCTCACTCCTGACTGCCTGGGACACGCAGGGCTTGTCTATGAGTACACCCTGGTGAGTGACTGAGTGTTTGAAGAGTAAAGCTGGAGTAGTGAAATTAAATACATATCCACTTGGATGTGAAACATCTGCCTGGATATTTGCTCCTGTCATAGACTGAAATAAAGTTCTGCTGCTTCTCATCACTCCTTGAAGTGCTGTCAGTGCAGAACTCAGCCTGAAAGCATCCAGTTAATTAATTAGTGCCCACATTGCTGAGGTAAGTGTCTGCCAGGCAAACATGAGGCTGTTTCCCACAGGGAGAGGAGAAATACACCTTCATTGAGAAGTGTGAGAACCCACGCTCGGTGACCCTGCTCATCAGGGGCCCCAACAAGCACACGCTCACCCAGATCAAGGATGCGGTGAGGGATGGGCTGAGGGCTGTGAAGAATGCCATTGAGGATGGTGAGTGCCCTCCCTGTTAATCATCGTAAGGAGCTGTAGAAACTCATCCCAAAATTAGAGAATTATGTCTCAGCTCCCTTGGTTCCTGCTCCAGTCCAAGCCTGAGCTCAGTGTGAGATGATTTTATAGTTCTGGGATTGATACCTGTGTAAGTACTCACCTGTGTTCAGGTGCAGGATGTGGAGGGAAGAGATCAAACAGCATTAAAAATGAGCTGTTTAAACTGAAACAGGTGCTTTTCCCTTGCAGGATGTGTGGTGCCAGGAGCAGGGGCACTGGAGGTGGCAGTAGCCAATGCTCTTGTGAAACACAAACCCAACGTGAAAGGAAGAGCCCAGCTCGGAGTTCAGGCTTTTGCTGATGCTCTGCTCATCATTCCTAAGGTAAAAGGAGTTCCTGGGGGATAAAGTGGCTTTAAAGCACACACAGACTCACTGCTTTTTCTCCTGGAGGGCTCTGTAATCAGCAAAGTGAAGCCAATCCCTCTGTCCTGTGCCAGGTGCTTGCTCAGAACTCGGGATATGATCCCCAGGAGACGCTGGTGAAGGTCCAGGCAGAGCACGTGGAGTCGGGGCAGCTCACCGGGGTTGATCTCAGCACTGGTAAGGACTCCTCAGCCACAGGGTGATGCTCCAACCTGACTCAGCTCTGGAGAACAAAGTGCTGTGAACACAGAGTTTCACCTTTACTGATAAAAAGCTGCACAGAAGCCTTGGCAGACAGGCTGCTGTAAGTTGAATGTGTTCTGGTTTGAGGGTTTTAGAGGATAAAGCACATGGTACCACTGCTGGATACAGTGAGTGATATCAGATGTCAGCCAGCAGAAAGTCTCAGTGTGAACTGGTTATTTAACTGTATTTAACTATTATTTAAAGGCTGCCTCCCTTCTGTTGCAGGGGAGCCAATGGTGGCTGCAGCAGCTGGAATCTGGGATAATTACAATGTCAAAAAGCAGCTGCTCCATTCATGGTAAGGCTGGCAGCATTTCACTTCTAACATTACTCTGTGTGTGTTTAAGTGATGTAAAACTGGGGTTCCCACCTACAGGAAAATATCTTGAAACAAAAAATGAAGTTGAGTTTGTCAATAGTAACAATATTTCCTTCCTGTTTCCCTGTTTCCAGCACGGTGATTGCCAGCAACATTCTCCTGGTGGATGAAATCATGAGAGCTGGGATGTCCTCCCTGAAAGGCTGAGCTGGAGCTGCTCCCTGTGGAATTTCTCCAAGGAATCCACCCCAGGGCCCTGTCCTTGGCTATGGTGGATGCACAGCAGCAGAAGTCACTCTGCCGTAGGGGCAGCCCCTTTGGTAACCTGGCCACTCAAAATCTCAGCAACTTCAATCAAAGATTTGGCTCTAAAAAGGAGTTATTTATTTTTGATTTCACTGAACTGTGTGGCTGCAGTTGCTTTCCATTTTTACCCAATAAACTGTTTGGTTCTGTGCTTTGGATGTCTGTTCTTTAACCTTCACCCCCTCCAGAACATTCTGCATTCCTGAGTCCTACTTTTGGGAATTTTGTGAATTTAGTGCTCTGGGAAGAGGATGGGATCAGACCTGGAATTTGTTCAGTAATTTTTTTTTAAAAAAAGCTGGATTAAGGCAGTCAGTTAATAGTTTTGTCCTTGCTTGTGAGTAAAACAGTTCACTGACTGCAGAATGGTTTGAAGGGGGGGTGAAGGAGCTGTATTAAGGGGTGGATTTTTAACTGGTTCTGCTGCATTAAAGAATTTATGGACATGAAGTGCCAGAGCAGAGCTTCCAGGGGGGCTGTGGCAGGGGAACAGGCTCCTGCCCTTTGGAATGATTTTCCCGAATTCCACGGGTGCTTTGTGCTAAGAGGAATCTCCTTCCTCTGCCACACGCGGTGCTGAATGACCATAAACGAAACCTTAATAAAACACCCAAAACCCTCTCCCTTGTGGGGAAGGGTTGCGGGTGGTCCCAGTGCCCGGCAGTTTTACCAGCCGGGGAGTGACAGAAATCCCCTACAGAAATCCCCTTTCCTACAGAACGGCTGCCCCGGAAGCGCTTCCCGAGCCCGCAGCACCTCCGGGGCGGGCCCGCGGTTCCTCCGCGATGGGAACGGCGGCGGGGCTGGTGCTGCTGTGCTGCGGGGTACTGGGGGCTCAGCGCGGTGAGAGCCCCAAAATCCCCCTGGGCATCCCCAAATCTCCCCTGGCATCCCCGTCCTCGGAGCCTCCTGCTAATCCCCCACCCAGGGTGCCGTAAATGGCATTTTAAGTGCTTTGAGCTGTCCGGATCAATCGCTGTCACCCCTTCCAGCACACTCAGGGACATCCCGTCAGTAGCTGCGTCTCGCTGGTGTTTAAAAGCGAGCCTTGAACTGAATTTCTCCCTTTGCAGCGCTCGGAGGGGATGGGCCCATGGTGCAGCTGCCCGGAGGCACCTTCCAGATGGGATCCAGCTCCCCGCAGAGGAGCGCCGAGGAGGGACCCGCCAGGGAGGTGACACTGAAGCCGTTCGCGCTCGACAAACACCCGGTGACAAACAGGGACTTCAGGTGAGCCCCTCCGGTGGCTGTGGGCAGGGGGCAGGGGCAGTGCCAGCTGTTCTGGGGTCTGAAAGCCAATGCTTGGGTGCCATTGGAAGAAAATGTGTCTGGTAATAGTCAATCACCCCCACAGGTGCAAGCTGAACCATCTTGGCAGTGTAGCTTGCAAACATACTTTGATTTCCTTTTATGACCTTTTCCCCCTCTTTCTTTCCTCTTTTTCTTTTTTATTTCCTGTTCTCCTCCTCTTTCTCCTTCTTTTTTTTTCCTCCCCTTCTTCTCCTCTTCCTCTTTTTTTCTTCTCCTCCTCCTTTCCCCTTTCCTCTCCCTGTTCTTTCCCTCTCTTCTTCCACTTTTCTTCCTCTCTCCTCCTCCTCTTCCACCAACAGTAACCACAGGTTTTATTGGCTTTTAAGGGATTTTTTCTCTGTAATTATGGAAACCTGAGCGCGGGCTAAGTTTAGCTACAGAGGTAACATAAAAAGTATCAAATCCGTGCAAAGATGCACACTGGATTGTTTTATCTGTTCAATCTAAATCAAACCATCTGGAGCTGGGGGGTCTGTAAGTTTTGTACTTTTTGCCTTGCTCTGAACTCGTTGCACGAGTAGATTTGTGAGGCAGAGCTTGAAGAACTTTTACCCAGAGTGTGTTGTATTTATGCCAGGGAGTTTGTTAGAGAAAAGAAATACAAAACAGAAGCAGAAGCATTTGGCTGGAGCTTTGTCTTTGAGGATTTCGTATCTGAAGAGCTGAAAAAAAAAGTCACCCAAAAACTGGAGGTAAATCTGAATCCTATGATGAGTTTGGTGTTGCTTTTCCACTGAGGAGCAGCTGCCTCTTTGCAGAGCCTGGCTGTTCTCAGAGGTTTTTCTTTAGTCTGGGGCTGTTTTGCTTTTGAACCTCAGCAGGATTGAGCTGGGGTTGATTCATCTGTTTCCATGCTCGATGAGCTGGGAGGAAGTAAAATATGTTTCAAAGTACTTCAATAATCCAACTTGAAAACAGAAAAACTGAACAGCATGAGCCTCTTGATGTATTTTCACTTTTAAAAGCAGCTGCCTCTGCTCTGTGGGAAAGCAGCATCCAAATGTCTGTGATAACCCAGTTCCAACTGCAGCATTTCCCAGACTAACACACCCTGCTGTGGGACGGTGTCACCAGCCCAGGTGTCACCAGTTCATCTTTAATCTGGTGTCATTTCTTTCCCCAGTCAGCCCCGTGGTGGCTGCCCATTGAGAAGGCATTTTGGAGACAGGTGAGTAAAATCCTGGTGTAATCAAATCCTGGTGTGGTAAAATCCTGGTGTGGTGACTCCTCCCCATGCTGGGACCTTGTGTGTGTGTCCTGAACGTGATCGATCAAAAATAGGTGAAAAAACCATTTTCCATCCTTTTGTTTCTTCCACCCCTTACTCCCTTTGTAATGAAAACTGTATAAAATTAATTCAAACCTGCTTAAATCTCTCGCAGCCCTCAGGCCCTGGCTCCAGCATCAGGGACAGGCTGGATTACCCAGTGCTGCACGTGAGCTGGAACGATGCTCAGGCTTTCTGTGCCTGGCAGGGGAAGCGGCTCCCATCGGAGGAGGAGTGGGAATTTGCTGCCAGGGGAGGACTGCAGCGTATGTACCACAAGCTCTGAGCTTTTCCCAAACCATGGGGTGCTGTTAGTTCCACCAGATCCAAACCTCCCTCCACGTGTTAGTCTGAGGTGGTTTGAACCACCTCTTTTGGCCTGAGAGTGTAATAATATTAATGATTAATAAAATGAATTAATAAAACCTCAGTATCCCAAGCTGAGCAGAACAGGGCAACTTTAAAGCCTGGTTGGAGTGACCCAGGGCTAACAAGTGTCTTTTCCTCTCTGGCAGAAAGGACGTATCCCTGGGGAAACAAGTTCCAGGCAAACCGTACAAACCTGTGGCAGGTAAGATCCTAAAAATCATCCCCTGCACGCTGGGCTCTCCTCAGGGTGGGGTTTCACTCAGCCACCGAGTGAGGGTGTCCTGGGAAGCACTGTGGGTACTGAAACTGAGCTCCTGGGGGGTTCTAAAAATACCCTCAGAGGGAGCAGGCTCAGCTCATCTTCCCTGGGAAACCAGGATTTTACTGCTTCCAAAAATTCATGCATAAACTTGTTTGAAGAGGGAACTTGGGACAACTTCAGCTGGTTGATCTCTCTTGACCAGTGTGAATTCACACCAGAGAGTTTATTTGCGTATTGAAGTGTGGCACAGGCCTGTGAAGAGCAGGATTTGGGGTTGTTTCTGGGGTGGTTCTTTGCTGGGAGTGATCTCTGTTCCCCCAGGGTGACTTCCCTCGACGGGACACAGCTGAGGACGGCTACCACGGCGTCTCCCCGGTGACAGCCTTCCCTGCCCAGAACAGCTACGGTACACAGCACCCTCAGCCTGCTTTGGGATGCCAGCTGCTTCCTAAATTAATGTTAATGATCAAATCCTGGAGCTGGGCAGAGTTGCAGATGGGTGGGATCTGGAGTAGAGTTAAGTGAGCCCAGGAAAAGCATCCATGGTTGGTGCTGGGGTTGGCTGAGGTGCACTTCAGCACCAAACCACCTCCTTTTAATGAAAACTGGGTTACTTTGCAACTCAGTGGGATGTAGCAAACATTCCAGGGATATTGACACATTGAAATGATGACACATTGAAGTCTGAAACACAGTGAGGAATTTCTTCAGCCTCACCATCGAACCACGCTCTTGAACGATGCTTTGAATGTTATTCCCCCTCCCATAGACCAAATTTGCAGCTCTTGCACACCTGCTCTCCTAATTCTCACACAAAACCATCTCAGGGCTCTATGACCTGCTGGGAAACACCTGGGAATGGACAGCATCAGAATTCCTGACTCCAGGAAGGGCACCCAGGGCTCAGAAGATGCAGGTGCTGAGAGGAGCTTCGTGGATTGACACTGCGGATGGCTCTGCCAACCACAGAGCTCGTGTCACCACCAGGTAGGTCTGAACAAAGCAGAGGTGCTGCTGCACAAGGGTTTTTTCTGGGTTGGTTTTATTTAAAAAGATGTTTGTTTGTTCCTACACAATTTTTTTGAGAAGCAGTTGGCAGAGCACACTACAAATATGGCCAAAAACACCCCTGCTATAAATCCATTCCTAAATGCTTCTCAATTCATGTGTTTTCCATCAGGTATTCATAATTAAATGTTTTTCTCTAAGTTATTCAGGGAAGTGGAAGATGTCTCTGGGCTGTTCTAGCAGGTCACATTGGGGTTCTGAGGGTTGTAGCGTGTTAGGGATATGTGTTAACTAGGAAGGATCCGTGATTTTGGTTTTCTTTTTCCCTGTGAGGATGGGGAACACACCAGACTCTGCCTCTGACAACCTCAGCTTCCGCTGCGCTGCTGACGTCCCGCCTGTCCCAGCCTGGAAAAGCAAACCTGAGCTCTGAGGGCTCCCTGGGAACACCTCAGGCATTTTCTCCTGTGGAGATGAACAGTTAACCCCCAGCTGTCACTTCCATTAAATTTTTAAACAACTTTTAAGCAACCCCAATTGCTTTTAAAATTCAAAATCATTTCAACCTTTTCAGTGCTGGGATGTGTGGGTGGGAGCAGTGATTGGGATGGCAGGAAGGGGAGTTTGTCTTTAGTGTCCTTTTGGTGTGGCCACTCCAGCTCTCCTGTTGTTGTCCATGTAAAGCAGAGGGACAATGTGTGGGACTGGGCCAGAGCTGCTCTGACCTCCAGCCCCAGCAAGGGGACACCCACAGCCCCCTGTGACCATCAGTGTGGGGCTGCCAGGGGGGAAGTGGTGGGGGCACATCCCTGGAAGGGGGAGATAATCAATCCCCATTCCCTTGGGAAGTTCCAGCTTTGGAGCAATGCTGAGCCTTCCCAGAAGTAAAACAAGGCTCCTTCATTGGCATTGAGCAGTGACAAATGATGTGTGTGACAAGTGACACAAACCAGTGCCCCCCCTCTCCTAAGAGTTACAACCAGCACAAACTCTCTGTGCACGAGCTCTGCACCAAACCTGACAGGACCAGGAGCCTTCACAAGGGTGGGCAAGAGCACTGCTCAGGGATCTCTCATCCACCTATCCCAAAACAGGCACTGCAGGCACCTGAGGGCTGAGCCTTCCTCGAGGGGAGCTGCAGCTGCTTCTGGCTCTGTTAAAAGGTGGGACATTCCTCCAGTGGAACACACCCCAGGAGCAAATTATTTGCTGGGTTTGTATTTGCACCAATCCTGAGCCCAGTTAAAGAAAACTTAAAAACCCCAGAAACCACAGAAATTGTTTTCCCAAGATTTTACTCGCCTACAGTGAGCCAAAGCAGGGGCTGGGGCAGCGATCAGAACAGCCCCTCCTCGGCTGCCAGGGTGAGCAGGACGGCCTTGCAGGTGTTCTCAAAGAGGGCAGCTCTGTTCTGGGCCTCCCCTTTCTTCACCCAGTGGCGGTAGGTGCGGAAGGCACAGGCGTCGATGAGCTTGCGGACGGGCTTGAGGGCGTAGGGGTCCCTGACCACCAGCTCCCGGCTCACCGACTTCACCTGCCGGTACTGATAGTAAATCCTCACCGAGGCCAGCACGGTCAGGCAGATCACCTGGGGCACAGGGAACAGCCTGGCACTCAGGGGAATGCTCCAACAACAGCCTGGCATTGCTGGCACTCAGGGGAATCCCCACAGCAGCTTGGAGTTCCTGGCATTTAGGGGAATTCTCTCACAACAGCCTGGCATTCAGGGGAATTCTCCC
>VZSR01002145.1:5118133-5153420 GCA_013398615.1 Brachypodius melanocephalos | reverse complement strand
AACAGCCTGGCATTCAGGGGAACTCTCCCACGACAGCCTGAAATTCAGGGGAATTCTCCCACAATGGGGTGATCCCAGTGTATCCCCCCATGTGGGGCAGTCAAGGGGGAGCTCAGTGCCTGGCACAGTTTAGTTCCTGTGGGGCTGGCAAAGGGCAGGGGTTCATGCCAGGGAATCACAGAATCATGGCATGGTTTGAGTGAAAAGGGAACTTAGAGCCCATTTTACTCCACCCCCTGCTATGGCCAGGGACATCTTCCACTAGCCCAGAATGTTCCAAGCCCTGTCCAACCTGGCCTTGGACACTTCCAGGGATCCAGGGGCAGCCACAGGGAAACCTCTGCCAGGGCCTCCCCACTCTCACAGCCAAGAATTTGTTGCCTCTATCCCATCTAACCCTGCCCCTTCGGCAGTGGAAAGCCAGTCCCCCTTGCCCTGCCACTCCATCCCTCGTTCAAGGACCCTCTCCAACTCTCTTGGAGCCTCTTTAGGCAATGGAAAGGGCTCTAAGGTCTCCCTGGAGCCTTCTCCAGGCTGAACTCTCCAGCTCTTTCAATGTTATTTTTTGGAGGTGAGAGGCAGTTTCCCCCTTCTCCCTTAACTCCCTCCTGTGAGCGAGTGCTTGGTGTGCACCCAGGCTGCCAAATCCTCCCAAAACCCAGCCCCACCAGCCCTACCCAACCCCTAGTTCCTCCCAGCTCTGCTGGAAAACCCATCCCACCGCCGCCTCCCGCAGCTCCCAGCTTCATGCCTACCCTGAATTTGCGGAAGGGGGTGAAGTGCCGGACCTCCTCCACGTCGTACTGCTGGAAGAAGGGGTGTGCCAGCGCCTGCCCCGCCGTGTACCGCTGCCGCGGGTCCACCACCAGGAACCGCGAGATCTGCGCGGGCACCCGCTCAATTTTGGCCATCCCAGGGGTCTGCAGCACGCCCTGCACCCCAAGTTCTCCCAGCCCGAGCACCTACCAGGTCTTTGACCGTGTCGGAGCGATCGTCCCACTCCGGGGAGCCGAACTGGTAATCGCCGTTCATTATCATGCGCAGCATCAGCATCTGCTTGCGGTGCCAGAAGGGCGGCGAGCCGGCCAGCAGGGTGTACATGATCACCCCGGTGCTCCACCTGCGGGCAGCCCACACAGAGCCTCCAGCACCCCTGGGCCACCCCCGGGCCACCCAGCTGGGGCTGCACCTGCCTCTGCCTGCCTGCAAAAGCAGCAGGGAACTGCCCTGCCTGTACCTGGGGCTGAGCTCGCTGCTGGAGCCGGGGTTTGAGCTGAGCTGATGGGGAGTTGCTCCCTGGATGCTGCAGGAGGATGGAGAATTTGACCCTTGCAGGTGTCCTGGCTCAAACTGGGAAGGGGGTGGAATGCCCTGGTGTGTGTCACAACTCTGAAGCCACCAGAGGTGGTGGCAAAGTCCCTGCAGAGCTCTGGTGGGCTGCCTTGAGCTGGCTGCTCTCTCAGGAGCTGCACAAGGTGTGCTTAAACCCCCCCATGTCATGGAGCATGGCCTAAGTTGACTTCCATGAATAGGAAGTGTTGCTTTCCCTCCCACAATGGGGCAAAGTGGGGAGATGGGCTTGTCCCCAGACTGCTGCTTCCCCTCCTCTGTGCCAGAGCCCCCTGGTGACCCAGACAGCCCCTCACAGCCACCAATATTGGCTTTTGGTGCATCATTTCCTTCTCTCCAAACACTCAAACAGGTCCTCATTACCCCATCAACACAATCCTGGCCATGCCTCAAACCACGTGTGTGTGTGATTTAGGGAACAGCTTCTCACTCACATATCCACCTCCTTCCCATAGCCTTGGTGCTCATCATCCATGGAGCACTGCAGGATCTCGGGGGCCAGGTAGCCAGGAGTGCCACAGATCTCTGTGGGGACAGGGACACAGGGCACAGCATCAACCCAGGTGCCATGCCCACCTCCCCCCAGGGGGGATATTTGCAGGGATGGTGCTCCCAGGGAGGAATTGCAACCTGTGTGCATCTCACTGGTGACTTTTTTGGTGAATTATTGTGGCTAAAAACATGAGCAAAGAAAATTATACGGCTGCTTGTGAGAGGGGATGCCTGTTGTTGGGTATGTGGCTCTTTGTATGTAGGAGTTGGGGGAAATAATGCTGGGTAGTAAGTGGATGAGGTAAAGGGGATCAGCTGCAGGAAAAAAGAAGTGGAATGGATGGTTTTCCTAAAGAGCAGCAAGGAGAGAGGTGTGGAGGCTGTGTACAGGCAGAACTTGTGTGTGAGGACAGCAAAAGCAGCCCAACAGCACCAATTTTCAGCCGCAGGTGAGACTGGTGACAAGGACACAGTGGGACTGGAAAATCTCACCAGCCCAGCATCCCCACACCTCACCAGCCCCCTACCTTTGAGCTTCTCATTCTCGTTCAGCTGGCAGGAGAAGCCAAAATCTGTCAGCTTGATGTTCATGTCATCATCCAGCAGGATGTTCTCCGGCTTCAGGTCCCGGTGGACGATGTTGATGGAGTGCAGGTACTGGATCACTTCCAGCAGCGCTCGCATGATCTTCCTGGGGATGGGGACAGCTCAGCCCCTGTCCCAAATATCCACTGGCATCCCAGGGATGGGGACAGGGCACAGGGACACAGCCCTGTGCTGTGTTGTGCTGTGCTGGCTGCAAGGTCTCCCCTCAAACCCATGCTCTGCTCTTGCAAGGTGATTTTCACCCCTCTGCCCCTGGCCTTACCTGGTTTCTTTCTCGCTCAAGGTGACTTTCTCAGTGAGGTAGTCAAAGAGCTCCCCTCTCCTCATCCTGCACGAGGGAGGGGAAACAGAGTCAGGCAGAGGCTGAGCTGCAACAGCAAACCAGCCCTGAGTTCCTGGGCAGGATCAATCACCGGTTTGTGCCCTTTAACAGCCCAAAATAACTTTCATAAAAAGGGGTAAAAATGCCTTTATATATTGCAGTAAAATTTCAGGCAGGAGGAGAAGAAGCTGTGCCTGGAGAGGGCAGGTTTTGGATAGAAACACAATTGTTAAGGGTGGAAAAGATCTTTAAGATCACCAAGTCCAACTATCTTTAAGATCACCAAGTCCAGCCATCAAAGATGAAGGGCAGGGATGGGGCTCTCTCAGTGCCATCCCACTCCTCTGACACTGCCCTGGCATTGGGAATTGTGGCTTTGCAGACACCCTGGTCCCACTGAGCATATAAATAACCCTCAGGGATGCATGACAGCTCCCACCAAAGGTTACAGGGAAACCCGAGCAGCGCTGAGCCGCTGACAGAGGGGAAACAGTGCTGGCAGCAGGGCTGCAATGAGCTTGCAGTAATTGGGGCTTGATTCTACCTTAAGGGCTGCTTGTCCCTCCACTTTGCCATTTTTGGGCTATAAAAAAGCTGGGACCAATCTGCAGAGAGGGAGTGGGCCCAGGATGTTGAGCCAGCTGGTACTTACAGGTCAAACACCAAGAAGAAGAAGGTGCTGGATTCATAGCTGTCCTTCAGCTGGACTGCAATAAAGCACAGAAGCTGTGAACAGAGTGTTCCTGTCCATCAATGGACTAAAGATCTGATTAAACTGCTAATTGAGTTAATGAGGAGCTGATCTTCATAAAGGTTGTGGTCAGGAGACAACATGGGGGGCACTGCTGGGGTGTGTGGAGGGAGAGCAAACACTGCTCTGAGCAGGTGCCCAGCATCCTTCAGGGATTTCACCCCAAAAACCCTTCCTGGGGACTCCCTGAGGAACAAACAGGGCAGGAATTGCCCTTGGCTGGATGCCCAAGGCCTGACTTACTGACGTTGGGGTGCCCCGAGACCTTGCGGAGGATGTCGATCTCCTTGGCGGTGGCTTCCCGCAGCTCCTGCACCTCCTTGGGGGAGATGTTCCCCGCCGTGATGTCGATGATTTTCACGGCATATTCCTGCCTCGTGGTTTTGTGGATGCACCGCCGGACCACGCTGCTCACCCCCCTGCCAGGGACAACAGGGAGAAAAGGGGGGGTTCCATCCCCTGCCTGCCCAGCCACCGGCACCTGGGCTGGCTGGGATTTGCATGCACCAGCGGGTCTCGCTCTGTCACCCTGTCTCGGTGGGACAGAAGGTTTTGAGCTGATGGAAAGTGCTGTTCCATGCTATTTTTAGCCCCATGCTGCTGTGGGCCCTGTTTGTATCAGATTCCCAGGGAATGCTGTTCCTCTCTGGCGCTGGAGGACGTGAAACCAAAACAAGGCGCTTGCCAAAAAATAAAGCTTTACCTGCCCAAAATCTCCTTCGGCTCATATTTTTCATAAAACTCCTTGGATGAGTTCCAGTCTGGTAGATCTTCTTCCTTGGTCATCTCTGGCTCCTGTCAGGCAGTGCTCTGGGCTTGTCTGAGGGCAGAAAGGGGCTGCAAGGAAAAAAGAGAGAGGATGGGCACTCACATGGATCACTGCCCCCAGAGCTGGGATCATCAATCCCTCATGGAAGAAAGAACATTGAGGAGGAAGAAAGAGAAGGAAGATCCTGGACCAACCAAAGGGGGTATTTTGTTGCTTGGAAAAGCCAAGCTTTGCCCTTGGGATGCTGTGGAGATCCCACCGCGAACAGGAGAAACCCCACTGGATTCCCTCATAGCCTGGCTGTCCCCAGGGGCAGAACCAGCCTGGCTGGGGCCAAGGCTTTGGGAAATGCTGCAGCACCCCAAAACCTCATCCCTTCCCTGATCATCCCTTCCCTGTTCATCCCTTCCCTGTGCCCAGCTCACAGCAGCAGCCTCCAGAAACATCACACCAACACCACCCCAAGTGGAACCCAGAAGCTGGAATCTGCATCTATTGTTTTTCTCTTTCTTTTCCTTATTATTTTTAAGATTATGAAGTTGTCTTTGGCTGAGAATAAGGAGGGGAAATAGTGTTTAAAGGGAATAGAAAAGGACTGAGGAGGAAAAAGACACGGTGAGGGCCAGTGAAGCAGTGAGAGGGGCTGGGTGGGTCAGGGTGCAGTTGGGGACAGAAGGACTGGGGACAGTGGGAGCTGAGCCAGCGTGAGGACAGCAGCTGAAAGAGCTCCCTCAGCCACCCCTGTGCAGCTGCCAGCAGCCTCCACAACTCCTGAAAGGCTCTTGCCCCATTTCTTTTTCCCGTTTCAGGCTCAGAGAGGTTTTTATACAGCTTGTTTTCTGTGCCCATACACGGAGTCCGAGCAGTTAGGATGGAAAGCAGTTCTTACAAGCCTGGGCAGCAAAACTGTCCCTTTGGGATGACAGTTTGTTGCTGGGGAGGGGACAGAGGTGGGCAGAAGATGCCCAGTTCTGTGAGCTTTCCTTTGCCCTCCTCTCAGTAACTCTGCCAGGGCACTGGCAGCTCAAAGTACATTTAAATCTCATTAGCAATGTGTATCTGTCCTGACCTGGTTTTAAGGGCCAAAGCGGTGTTTTGGGTGTCTGACCGCTGCTGCCAGGGATATCTAACACGGGCTGGAGCATTTCTAAACAGCCATGAGTTTAACTCACAAATTTTTAATTGGAAACACTGTGAGTAACGCCAAAGCAAGCTGAAATCACAAAGAAGAGGCAGGACCAGGAAGTAGGGGAAATAAAATATCTCTGAGGTGGGGCGGGGGGGGTAACCAAAAACTGATTATTTTTGAAAATCCAGGCCCTGGGGGTTGGTGTTGTAGGGAAGGGCTGGAGGCTGAGGAGCATCCACGGAGCTCTGCCGGGAGAAGCCTGGAGCTGGGAGGGAAGAACCCGGGAGTTTGTTTAAAACACCCTGGGATTACATACGCAGCCAGTGCAGGGCTCTTAGGGGATACCCCGGGTTCATCAGCAGAGTGCAAGGGGGGTCGTGAGGGGATTTTCTGCCTGGAGGAACGCTGAGGGTGAGGGGCTGGGCATCGCCCCCCGCCCGCAGCTGCCAAACGACGAGGGCCTCTGAGGAGGACAAAGATACTCAAATATCCATTGGGATAAACCCGCAAAGCTCAAGGAGAAAAAAAACCAAGCTTTTAGGCCGGCAGGACAACGCGGCCCCTCAGTCCCTCAGCCCCGACCCTCCCGCCGCTAACCCGGAGACAAAGATCGCTGAGCAGGGGAGTTTTCCGGGGCAGGACCCCCCCCTCACACACCCGCCCCTCAGCGCCGCCCGCTCCTCACCTCGCTGAGGGCAGCGCGGGGCCCGGGCCTGCCGCCGGGAGCCGCCGGGAGCCGCCGGGAGCCGCCGGGAGCCGCCGGGAGCCGAACGCTCAGGGCCGGCCGCCGCCGCCCGGCCCCGGAGAAAGCGCAGCGCGAGTTGGCAGCAGCGGGCGCCGGGCGGGCATGGCCGGGCAAGGGGCAAGGGGGGGGCCGGGGGCCGCCCCGGAGCTGAGGCGCTTCCCCGGTTTAACCCTTCCGCCGCCGGGCCCCGGCGCGGTCCCGGCCCCTCCTCCCCGGGGGTGTTGCTGTGGGGCCGCCGGGAGTTGGGGCTGCCCCCGGGGCCGCTCGGCGGGGAGGGGCTGCGGGACGGGCTGGGAGGGCAGAGCCGGGGAATCGGGAAAGGCGGGACGGTCCCGGCACTGCCACCGTAACCACGGAGCCGCTCAGTGCTCACCCAGAGCCAGGTCCGGGCGCCGCTTGGACACCTCCACAGATGGTGACTCCACAACTTCTCTGGGAAACTACTCCACTGCCTCACCCCCCGAGCAGTATTTTTTTCTTCCCTCTAATATCTAACCGACTGTCTCCTGTCTCAGCTTAAGGCCACTTCCTCCTGTCGGCCTAAACCCTCCATTGGTTTTAGTTCAGTTTCACCAGCACGGTGAAACACCCCAGAAATGAGATGGGAGCTTGATCAGCAGAGGCGAAGTTGCTCCTGTCACCAGGACAGGCAGTTCTGTCCTCATCTCTCCTCTGTGAAGTTATTCCTCTCCCTTTTGAACACTGATTTAAACTTTTCACTTCCAGCAACGGCAGGTGAGAGGTAAACTGCTTTAGGAACAGGCAGAACATCCAACAGCATAACAGCACCGCAGGAAAAACAGGTCATGCAAGGGAAAGTATTTTTAACAGGAACTGCACTTCTGAGAGCAGGGTTATTCCCCACCACACTTCCTGGTGGGAGCACAGCTTATCCCTGCTTTTCCAGTGGTGTCCAGGAGGGTGTTTACTTTATCAGCCCCAAGGATTTGAGCAAGGCATGACGCGGCTGCTCCCTCCAATGGAAAAAGGAGGGTTTGCACTTTGAATCAGTAATTATTTTTTAAATAATTATTTTCATGTAGCAGCAGTGGCTTTGTCACTTGCCTAAGGCAGGCAGAAGGGAAAGGCCACAGGCCCATCCTCTCATGGTTCAGCCCTAGCACAGCATGAAAAGAAACACTTGCAGAACACCCTGCCAAAAATTCATCTCCTCACCCTTCAACTCCAGCACTCAAACTCAACTAGAGCAAGGTACTTCAAGAGAGAGAAGTTTATTTATAGACAACATTACATACATTCAACACAACAATCAGTAAAACCAGTTAAACCAACGTTAGTTCATTCTGCTTTATTATTCACTCTTCCATTTTGTGCTAAATTAAATTGCGGCTGTGAAGTTGGCTCACATCAGAGGCAGCTACGGCAGGAGTCAAGCCACAGGGATGAGAGTGTGAATATATGAACTAACAAAATACCAGACAGCTTTAAACTTTATTACTGAAGCTTTTTGTTTTTCATTCATAAGTCAGTTCTTGAACGATTATCTTCAGCAGCCTCATTATGCAGGCTTAGGCCAAACCTGAAAGGGAAGGAGTCATGTCAGTGAGTTTTGGATCCCTGAATGGAAGGTATTTTTCCTCAAGACAGATTTGTCAGGGTGTTCCCCCTTCCCTCATGCATTTGCTGGGATACGCTGAGCTGCAGACATCAGCACTGGTGCACAGCTGCCTCCTTCCTCCCAGGACAGGATGGTTTTGCTGTCCTCAGAGCTCTGCTAATGCCCCAAATGCGCTGCCACCACATTTCCAGTCATCTTCAATCCATGCACCAGCACAAAGCATCAGGAATTCACCCTCTCTCCACCACAGCTACACATACAGCACCCAAGCACGAAGCCCAACAGAACAGCAGCTGCTTTACCTGACTTCAGAGCACCTTCATCACTCCCCATCCTCCACCAGCCGGATCAACCCCCCCAGGACATCATTCCCACAATACTTTTAGTGATGATCCCATTTAACAGCTGCCTGTCAGCACTGGGTACTTACCATTGGCAACCCTGCACTGCTTGAGCACCTCACTGAAGCCCTCACACAGCTTGAGATCAGTCTGGTTCTGGGCACACTCCAGGAATTTTTTAATCTCGTACTGGCAAGGACCAGCATACTGCTGCTGCTGGGCATCCTGAGCAGCCTGGGGCTCCTGAAACACCAAACGGTTCTGTAAGGACCCTTCCAACGAAGCCAAACCACCCTCACGCTGCTTGCTGAGGGTTCTTCCCTGCGTTTCAGTCAAAATCTGTTTTTTTTAATGGAAAACAAGGGAAGGGCTGAAGTGCAAAACAATTTTCCAGCAGTGGAATGCCACACTGACAGCATTTTTTTTTAAAGTTACAAACACTTGAGTGATTTTGATGCACTCAGGTAACTCTGGATGGCACCGGAGCAAAAGTCTTCCCAACAGCAGACCTGGAACATGGAAGTCCTGCCTGAATCAGAGGAATAATACAGTAGAAAATAACACCAACATCTTGCCACATGTCACTCCTGCATCACTCTGAACTCTTTTTAAGATGACTCACGGTGAGTTACTGTGGAGATTCAGTCTGTAGCTACACACTATACATGGTTTTATATAGATATAGCCTATATAAAGACTGTAAGTACCCCAGCTGTGACTCATGTGCTGTTTAAGGCTCCAGCAGCTCCCTCAGCCCCATGGAGCTGTGCTTCTCCTCACCTGGTAAGTGATATCAGGCCTGGCAGCCTCGGAGCTGCCCCCTCCACTGAACCCTCCGGTGATGGCGTGGCCGATGGTGTGTCCCACGGCCGAGCCCACGGCCACTCCGGCAGCAGTCGTGGCCATCTGGGCCATCAGTCCCGGCTGCTTCGGCGCCGGGGCCCCCACGGCAGAAGGCGGAGCCGCAGCGGGGACAGAGGCCCGAGGAGCCGGTGCTGGAGATGCGGCTCTCATCGGGGGTGCCCGGCTGCAGGGACACAAAGAGAAACATCACTCCATCATCATCATCATCATCATCATCATCCCAAAGCAGGCCAGGCAGAGGCCACGTGGCTGCAGGGCCACGAGTCCACCTTTCCTCCTGTGAGGAATGGAATGTCCCGAGCTGCAAGGGACACACAGGGACCGCCGAGTGCGGCTCGTGGCGCTGCACAGGAGGCCCCAAGGATCACGCTGGGATTACACACAACCCTGTTACACGCTGAAGGAATGAACTCAGTGTTCTGGTGAGCGTCTTATGCAATACAGGGTCAGGATTACAGGTTTCTTTCTGCCTGGTTATTCTCCAACTCACATAGGGCTGTGCTATTTTGGAGAAAATGCAGTATGACCCAGAAGCGGTTGATTAACACCGTGTTGGTGTCCAGGCTCTGCGGCCGAGCAGACCCACTTCCATACCCCAAAGCGCCCAACCCCGCTCCACTAACCCAGAGCCAGCCCAGCTCAAAGCAGGCGGGCGCTGCCACCACCCCGGTGCGTCACCCGCCCGCACAATGGCGGCCAGGCCGCTGCGGCCTGCGCGGGGGACACGCGAGGAGAAGGGGGCACCGGCGGCCCTCACCTGGCGGGGGGCGCCACGCGGGACGTGCGGCTGCGGCTACCCCTGGGCATGGCGGCGGGGAGCAGAGAGAAGCGAAAGGAAGCTCTGAGCGGCGCGGAGGGAACCGGAGAGAACCGGAGGAAACCCCGAACAGCACAACTCAGCCTGGCCCGACACCCGCCCGCCGCCTCTGAAGGTCACCGCCGGTGCGTCACTTCCGGAACGCCGCGCGCGGGGCGGGGCTGAGGCCGAGGCCACGCCCCCTCCGCCCCCCTGAGGCGCCGCGCGGGAGCGGCGGTGACAATAAATAAATAAACGCCGAAACTGCGGTTAAACCCGTGTTTGAGGGGCTGTCGGCCACAATAAACGTTTAAATAGCAATAAACCTATGTCTGCGGGACCTTGGGCCACAGTAAGCACCTAAACTGTGATAAATACGCGCATGCAGGGTCCTCGGTCACAATAAACACCTAAATTGAGATAAACCCGCCTTTATAGGATGCTCAGCCACAATAAACACCTAAATAGTGATAAAACCCGGTCTTTGTGGAACTTTCAGCCACAATAAACACCTAAATAGCGATAAATCCGTTCTTTAGGAACCTCAGTCACGATGAACACCTAAATAGCGATAAACCCGACCTAAACCACAATCAACCTGCACCCGTGGCACCTTCAGTCACAATAAACACCTAAATCGCGATGAAAAGTGTTCCAGCCTCCAGGAAATCGTTCTCTGTGGAAAAGGAGCCTCCAAAAGTCTCCCGGAATTCAGCCTTTCAGTAAAGTTACAGATTTTAGATTTCAATCCAGAGCGGGATTCCATCAATCCATAGAAATATCTCCAAGGGGTGCCAGAGGGTGATTCCGGATTCTTTTTGGTGGTGCCCAGCAACGGGACGAGGAGTAATTGCCATAAACTAAAACCCAACAAGTTTCGCCTCAACGTGAGACACAATTTCTTTAGGTGGAGGGCAGCAGAGCTCTGAACCTGCAGTGTCCCTCTCTGGAGATTCCAACCCCACCTGGATGTGTCCCTGTGTCACCTGCTCCAGGTGACCTTGCCTTGAATGATCTCCAGAAGTCCCTTCCAACCCAAACCATTCTGTGATTCTGTGATTTTTCACCCCAAAAAAGAAGCTAGATTCCCTCCTGCCCCCTCATCCCCACCCAGGGGCTGAGTCTCCTTGCTTTAGAGGCACTGTCTACATGGAGAAATAAATTTTAAATTAATTTATTAACTATTGTATTAATTAAGCTGTTTCTATACACAGCAGCAATGATAAGGGATACCACAGTCAACAGTTATGATAATTCATTACCTAAAAAATGGCTTGTTTGCAGTTTCTTCACTTATAAAGGAGGTGAAAGACCAGGCATTTCAACATCTTTTACATCAGGGGATGTAACTGTTGCCTGATGAAAGAAGTGCCAACATTGTCAGTTTGTAGAGCACAAGTACAGCTCAGAAAAGCAGTTGCTGACGAGAGAATTATCAGGAGATAAATACAAGTGATAAATCACGTTCAGAACAGGGACATCTGCAGAGGCTCAGACCACTGGTGTTGCTGCAGGAGCTCATCCCTGAGAACTTCTTCTTCCTGGCTCTTGGCCTCTCTCCATCAGAGCAAATCACAGCATAGAAAGCAGGAGTTATAATTTTGCTTTCATAGAGCTCTTAATGAGTGGGTTTTAATTAATAGTTTTCAATTCCCCCCTTCCTTTTTTTTTTTTTTTCCTGGCAGAGGGATTCTTGACGCTCGAAGTCCTTTTGCGGCCGCGTCCCTCTTGGATTTGTTTTGTTCTGCAGAACAATGAGGGCGGGATGGCACCGCCGGCGGGATGAATGCTGCCATTGTGCTTTGTCCCCCTGCTTTCCTTGGGAAAACTCCAGAGCTCCCTTCCGTCCCGGCTCACCCTCGCATCTGCTGGTGCCCACAGCGCACAAGGAGAACGAGTAGCTGGTGGCCATCCCAAAAATCAGCAATAATCGTGGCTGTGGGGATGTTTACAGCGAGCAAAGTTTGTTTTCAGCCGCCAGGACTTTTCTCTGGGTACTCCACAGGGATTCAGTGGTTCTTTAACCACCAGACAGGTGTTGATGCTGCTTATGGTGTGAAAGAAGGAAGATCCAGCCCTGATTTTGGGTCGTGTCCATCTGATTGTGACCCAGCCTGGCAGAACGCGATGCCAGAGCTGGGAAATAAGCGATGAAATCGCATTGCTCAAGTGCAAGGCTGAGCGAGCCCTGGGGGAATCCACCAGCAGCTGGTCCCGAGCCAAGCGGAGCACAAGGCTGTGCTGTGCGCTAGGAAAATCAAAGTTTTAATATTTTTCTTCTATCGTCTGTCCGAGTTAGACATCCCAGACAAGCTCGTGGTGAACTTAGGAAGTGCAACAGACCCTCTGCACACCAGATGGGCTCTGTGCGTCTGCAGGATGAGGGAGCTTGGCGTATTCTGGCCAAGACCATGGAAAAACTCACGGAGAACGGGGCTGAGGCTCACATCACCTTAGCTCCGGTGAAGTGACACATCATCCCTGAGGGTCAGGTCAGCCGTGAAGACTTTGATCGCGTTTTTCGGAACTGCCCAGCTTCTCCCGCACCCCAGATCTGAGGGGGGGAAAGCGAGGAAAAGCCCATTTTCCTGCAAGGAAAGCCCATTTTCCCGTAGGGAAAGCCCATTTTCCCGTAAGGAAAGCCCATTTTCCTGTAGGGAAAGCCCATTTTCCTGTAGGGAAAGCCCATTTTCCTGTAAGGAAAGCCCATTTTCCTGCAGGGAAAGCCCATTTTCCCGTAGAGAAAGCCCATTTTCCTGTAGGGAAAGCCCATTTTCCTGTAAGGAAAGCCCATTTTCCTGCAAGGAAAGCCCATTTTCCCGCTGCAATCCGCCGGGTCGGGGGCGTGAGGGGACTCTGCAGGGAGTCCCGGCGGCCGCCAGGCGGCGCTGTGCCACGCCCCCCTCCTCCGCCCAGGCCTGACGTGACGTCGTCGCGAGGCGCCACGTCCGGCGCTAGCGGCGAGGGGCGGGGCCAGAGCGGGGGGGGAAGGGGAGGGGGTTGTGGCGCGCCCGCCCGGCCGGCCAATGAGGGGCGCGCGCGCGTGCGGGGCGGGCCAATGAGGAGCGCGCGCGCGTGCGCGGGGCGGGGCGGCGTCGGGCGCGCGTCGCGGGCTGAGGCGGAGGGACGGGGCCAAGATGGCGGCGCCCGTCCTGCTGCGGGTGTCGGTGCCGCGCTGGGAGCGGGTGGCGCGCTCCGCCGTGTGCGCCGCCGGCATCCTGCTGTCCCTGTACGCCTGCCACCTGGAGCGCGAGAAGGGCCGCGACAGCCACTACCAGGCCCTGTGCGACCTCAGCGAGCGGGTGCGCTGCTCCGCCGCCATCACCTCCAGGTGAGGCGCGGGTGGGACCCGCCGCCGCCCCCGCAAGGGGAAGGGGCTGAGGGCTGCGGGAGCGGTGGGGACGGGTCTCAGAGTGCTGCCTCCGGTGCCTCGGGGAGCGCTGGGGGGCCGGGCCGGTGCTCGGAGGGGCTGCGGGCCGGGCGGGGGCACGGAGGGGCCGGGGCAGCCCGGGGAGGGTCAGCGCTCCCGGTGTGGGGCAGCCCCATCGCTGGAGATCCACTGTGGGAACCGGGATTTTCGGGATCACTACGGGCCGGAGGGTGAGGCACCCGCAATTGCTGTGTTGTAATCAGTGGCAATTAGGTGGAGTGACAAGCGGTTTAGAGGTAAAAGCTCGGGAGAGTGGAGTGTTGTAGCTGTGAGTAGTGGTTAAGGACGACATAAACCAGTGCAATTGCAGGTGGTTTGCTTTGTTAGTTTTAATTGCAGTATCTGTTTTGCGTTTTCATTGGAACGTCTCCTGGCAGCACAGGAGATGTTTTGGTGATACAGAGGAAGTGATTCCTTCAAGGGAGACTTGGATGCCTCTGCAGCACAAGCCCAGTCCAAACCCTGACTTATTTTGCAGACATCCAGCCGGTTCAGCAGTTGTTTTCTAAAGGCCAAGGGCCCTTATTCCTATTGGGACAGTCAGTGTATAAATCTTGTTCTTAAGCAAATCTATGTATTCAATCCTTCCTGTTTATTTTAATAAGAATTTTGTTATTATTGTGCTAGTGCCTTCAGCTGAATGAGTACTGGAGATTTGCTTTTTCCCCTCTCAGTGTAACCCATGCAAAAGCTGTCACTGTTTTTATAGAGGTCCTTGCTGTATCATCCTAACAAGCCAGTTTGAGGGAATATTCCCATCCTCTGCCAAGCTGGGAGCTGTGAAATTATTGAGGCAAAACATCCAGGAAGCTCTTTTTTCCTAAAACTTCTGCTGTGGTGACAGAAGTGAGATTGCGTGACAGAGATCTGTATCTCTGGCCACCTGAAATTGTGATTGAGTGAAGGCTTTAGTTCTGCATTTCTGTCTTGTGAGGGTGCTTGTTCATGTCTCTGCTTGAAAGGCTTCCTGAAATGAGGAGTTTGGATCTAACTAGGGAGGAGACATCAATAACTCACCAGGTAAATTCAAATAACATAAATTAAATTATCCTTAGGCTGCTGAGATTAAACCATGTGAGTCTCACCAGTAATTTAACTTTGATCACAGATGCTGGGGTAAAAAATGAGAATAACAGAGTTAAACATCACGAAGCCTGTTCTTATATAGAATTGGTTCTCCAGCAGCTTGTTGTTGCAGCAAATGCTGCTGTTGTGACAAGGAGTTGGATGTCACAGTTCTGATGCATGTTTACCAACGCTCAGGAGAAGGAAATTACCTAAAGATCTAATTGGAATTATTTCTAATTATGGAATCAAGCTCAGTAATTACAGCCTTCATTAGCAATGCTGCAGCTGACACGTTGAGTAAGAGCTGGGAATCCTTTGCTGTAGGAATTCCGTGTGATAATGTGAAGAGTTAGGGAGAAAATGCACTCAGATCTCCCAGCAGTTGCTAGGAGAGCCCTGCCTGGAGTGAAGCATTGCAAATGCCAGGAGAGCTCGTGATCATTGGAGCAGGTGGTAAAAGGAGTTTGTGCAAAAGGAACGTGCAAGTTCTGTTCACTCCAACCATATTTGGAGAAGAATTTGCTTTCCAGGCTGTGCAGGACACAGAGGGGGAGTTTTGCTTGAAAAGTAAGGCAGGAGGGCAAGGCATTAAAGTTGGGAAGGAATTAATCTTATTTTCCGTGTTGCCACAGCTCCCCATCCATCGTTCTCTCTCACTTTCTCCAGCTGAATGTTCCTTGTTCCCACATCACCAGAGTTGCTCAGAAACTTCATTTCTGAAAGGAACTTTTAACCACACTTTAGATTTCACTGGGGTTGTAGAGTTTCAGTTTTGTGTTCCAGCTTTTCCTCAGGTAATTCAGATTTAACTTTCATATTTCTTTTCTCATTAAGCTGTTACGCTGACAGTCAGAAATTAATTGATTAGCTAATTATTGGAGTTAACTGCAGAGTTAACTGGGTGAGAAACTTCTGCTTCTGCTTTGGCTTTTAGATGGTTCATTGGGTTATGTGACTTTTTATTCTAGCTGGATTTGCTGATGGAACTCGGAATGTTGCAATCTTCAGAGTTTTGACTCCAAGAGTGGGCTGAACTTTAAAAAGCACTTACTGCTGTTAGGGCTCATTTTAAATGCACAGAATAATTAGAATAAATCAGTTTATTCCTTTCTGAGCTGAATTTCTGCTATCTTGGGCGGAGTTTTTTTCACCAGCTGTTGGTATTTCCAAGTCTTGCTTTTAAGCCAGATTTGGCATTGGCACAACAAGAAGAACAGAAATGCAAAGACTGCCAGCATGCAGAGGGAGGAGCACAGAAAATCTCCTACCAGAGCCTGACTCATGCAGAAGATTATTTTGGAGAGATCCCCTCCCAGTATCCCTTACCCAAAACATGAATGGTCAGCATATTTTAAGTTTTTATCAAGGGGAAACTTCATGAAATAATTTTAAAATAAAAACTGATAAGAGCAGGTATTAGGGAAATACCTCATATCTCCATTGGCAATAGCTGTGTTTATTTTAAATTAATTGCTGTCTTATAGTTGAGTATAATTAAGTGTCAATAATGGCTTTATTTATATAATGAAACTGGCTAATAGCAGTTCCTGAAAAATACTTTTGGTCAGAGGGAATTAAAGTAATAAAACGCATTTCAACTCATACAGGTCGTGCTACAGCTCAAAATAAAATGTGACCTTTAAGTGGTAATGCAGAGACCCAGAGCCTTTGGCTTTGGTCTTTTCCACACCATATTATAACACATTCCTGCTTTCTGTCTTGATGAATTGGAGATGATCAATTAGTGGGTTTGAATGACTTTTGTAGGCTGGCATGCATTAATGAGTGCTGTACCCACTGTGCCAGAGCCTCAAGACAGCAGCACAAAGGAGCAAAGGGCACATGTCGTGACTATCTTTAGCAATATTTGCAGCTGCGTCACTGAAGAGGTTTGGCAATAGTCAATATTGATCTTTGCCCGATTGCCGAAGGAGTTCTGGAGTCAAAATGGCATTTCGAGAATCTGGATGTCATTGATGTTTTAGGAATTCCCTGTTCTGTTCATGGGCAAAGTCTGGGATTGGTGTCTTGTGTTTGAGACACTCTGAAGAGTTCTGGAAAAGTCTGATGTGAATTGTTTGAGTTGGAAGGGACCTTCAAGTTCTTGTTCCAGCCCCTGCCATGGGCAGGGACACCTTCCTCTAGACCAAGCTGCACATCCACCTTGTGTTTTCTGCTGGATGCACCAAAATATTCACCTGGCAGCTCCTGGAAGTGCCTGTTAAATTTGGGGTGTGTTGTGGGTGTGTCTGAAAGGGTGGCCTGTGACAGGTGTAGTGTTATTGTACAGTTCATAAATCACTTTAAACACTGAATTTCCACCCATTTCTGTTCTCTTTGGTGTTCCTGTGCAGAGTGGGTGTGAGTTTCCCCTAAGAGCTGCAGGTAAAAGTGCCCTGTGCTGGTTTCTGAGCAGAGCACACCTTGCTAGAGCTGTTCTGGTGCATCTTTACAGGGATCAAGGTGACAAGAGCAACCCCATTGTCCAAGGAAGTGGGACATGGAAAAAACTTTCCAGACCTTCCTAAGCTGATTTTTAAACAGGTTCCCACTGAGTTCTGTTGTGAGGCAGTTCTGTAAACTTCTCGTCTGTCAAGTTTGCCTAATTCCAAGTAAAGAACATTATATAGCAGTTGTCATTCATATTTATAATTATGAGTTCCTGATATCCCAGGAATTTTTTTCATTGCTGTACTGCAAGCAAATATCCAGATACGTGTGAGGTTTTCAGCTGCCGGTATTAGTGAGTGGTGTAACGTGTTAAAAGATGTAACAGGGCTGCTTCAGGGATTCTGGGTTTGCAGTCTGAGGGAAGCTTGGAAGATCTCTGGGTTGGAATTGGGCAAGGAGAAATTGGAGCAGCCAAATTCAGGCCACAGGGGAAGGGAGGGAATCCCACGGTCACTGCTCTGCTGAAGGGAAACCTGCCCTGTGAGCCAAGGATCTCTGTCCCTTGTCCCCAGCTGGGCTGGCACTGTGCAGACAGCACTCAGGACTGGCACAGTGGGGAGCAGGGGCTGAGCTGGGAGGATCCAGAGCTTATTCCATGGGCTGGAGAGGGGAGGTGTGCCAGGAACGTTGGTAGAAACCTGCTTGGAGTTTTAAAGTTCCTCTTAAAGCTGCAGAAGCTGGTAACTCCAGTGTTTTGGATTTTTTTTCCATCTTTCTAGTAAAAACGCTGATGATTTAATACTGATACAACACTTACTAACTGAGGCACATCTTTTATAAGACACAGCAGTGCCCTTGCTGTAGGAATCTTTTATTTTCCATTCTTACAGTGCTCACACAAACACTTTAATTTTAGCTTTTCATAAATATATAATTTCCAGCTTGACTAGAATTTGTAATAGGGCTAGGAATTATTTTGCCTGGTGCAAAGTAAATTTAACAAAGTGCTTATAATTCAGACTTTGGCTTCATTTATGGTAGCTTAATAGAAAAGATTATGTAGAAGGAATCAACACTGTTGGCTTGTATCTTGAATAGCCAGTGCTTCTGTAAAGGCTGCTGTAAAATAATTATCCACTCTCTGCTTAATATTTTGCTGATCTGGACACTGAGAGTTTTTACAGACTCTTTCTGAAGCAGAGCTGGAGAATATATAGAAGAAAACCTCATTTGGTTATCCTAAATGCTGCTAATAGATTTAAACATGAAATTAAGTGTATCAACATTTTTGAGCACTCCTGGCAAGTTTACAAATGGGAATTTTTATGTGGCTTTTTCCTTTTTTTGTGGCTTTTAATTGAAGGCTTTTACTTAATTTATTAAAACTCCTAGAGTGGCCTTGAAACCCTGAATTAGGTTTAATCCAAAATCCTCTGGTGAAGCTGGAAAGAAGTTGCAGCCAAAGTTTCTTAACATGCTCCAGATCCTTTGACCTTTATATGAGCTTTTCCCTGAAGGCAGGGGCTGAGCTCTGCTCTCCTCTCAGAACTTTAATTCTGGACCAGAAATTCCCTCAGAAGTCCAGTGGTGCTCCAGGAAATGTGCACATCACTTATCAAGTGTAGCCTTTTTTGATTTCTTTAGAAAATTAGATTTATTGTTTCCTCAGGGTTACAAAGTGATAAGGAGTGCTTGCTGTTGATAACAAAATAATGCTCATGGGATGGTAAATAATTCTGAAATGAAAGGCTTCAAGCAATCACTAGTACCCAAAAACCACCCAAACTTGAGTTCTTTTCTTGCAGTTTGAAGACAGAATCCTTTTTATTGTTTGCCCTTTTCACTGCACCGAACCCAACAACTGAGAGAGAATTGTGTTGGCAAAGCTGACAATGCAGAGATTTGGGCTCAGACATGCCTGGGAATAATCTGGTCCCCTGAAGGATTTGGTTGCATTTCCAAGCAGTCCTTGAGGACACTGGAATGTGACCTGGGAATTGTGTGCTCTGTTCAAGGCATCTGCTGCTGGCCCAGTGTGGTTCTTTCCCTGTTAAAATGAAAATATGGGGGTTACTTCAGTTCTGGGCATAAAAACTAAGGGGGTTACCAGGTGAAACTGAGGGGATGTGATTCTGCTCAGCACCAGGGGTTGTGGTGGAGGTCAAAAGTGCTCAGAAAGCATCTGGGACATGCAGGAAGGCTTCAGAGTAGGACACCAAGTGTCCTGGTGCAGGTGGAACCCCAGTCGAGAAGTTCCAGCTGATCCTTAAGGACAGTGGAGGCCAAGGAAAGCATCCTGGGGAATGATCTTTGACAAAATTGTTAATAATATCTGCAGGTAACTGGCACAGCTGGGGCTTGGCTGCAAAAACACTCCAGCATTCTTTACAAGAGCTGCAGGGGACACTAATCCAACTCCTGACTAAATAAACACTTTTTGGTTGGTTCGTTTGACTCGGTGTGTTTGGCAGGCTTGGAATTCTGCTGCTTTTGGAGCCAGTGCTGATCACTCATAGCTTGTAACCTGTTAAACTGGAAGGTTGTTTGCTTGTCCTCTAAAATATTTGAGAAACTGGGGGACTAAATGAGGTTTTTGTGTTCCCTTTTAGCTTTTTCTCTGCTGTATTGTGCTAAAATGTTTCAAGTGTGTCCCCTAATACACTGTTCTGGAACACAGAGGATGTTCATAATTGTGCAAAAGAGATTTAAGTGATTTTAATGATTTAAAATATTGGAGGTACATCACTTGTGGAGCACAGTGACCTCAGTTCTTTTTGTCTTCTCGTTAAGAAGTAACAATTGCACACAAATACTGCTTTAAACTTCTGAAAATGCAACATTGCTGAGCTTTGTGAAGTACCTCAAACCAAAAAGGGGCATTGTTTAGAGGGTGGATAGTAACTTTCAAAACCTTTTGATAAAAGACTGAAAATCACTGCAGTTTTCAATTGCAGATGTTGGGAAAGTAGATGAATCACTTTATTTTAGGTTTCTTGAATCACCATTTAAATTTTAAAGAACATTCAGAGTGTTACATGCAGATAGGGAGGGAAACTGAGTTCCAAAGATGTCTTAAAGGTTTGTTCCTTGTAATTAGCTCGGATTGCTTTTTATTCTTTAATAGCAGTGAAACTCGGGTGTGGTGAAAGTGGGTTTGGCACTGGTGTTTGTCAGAGTGCTCTGAGTCACCTCGAGTGACTTCGACCTGGATCTCAGCAGGAACTCCTGATCCTCAGGGATGGGAGCCACCAGTGAGAACCAGGAAAAACTTGGTGAAATCAGGCTGTGCTTTTATCTTCCTGTGCAAGGAGCTCTGTAGTTACTGCAGGTCATTTTGCTTAGCATTCTGTAGCCAAAAATTTGATGCAAATGAAAAACACTTCTAAATCACGTTTTTTTGTAAAATGTGGGTTACATGAAAGACTTCTGAGTTTATTTTTTGCAGCTTCTCTTGCTATAAGGGCTTTCTTCTTGCTATTTGTTTGCCGTAATTTTTTAGGCTTTCAAAGTTATCATCAATCAGGCAATTCACACCTGAGTTTGGTGTGAAAAGGAGCATTATCTACTCAATTTTTCTCCTTCCTCCACTTGCTGGCAGAAGTTCCTGGTTCATTGTGGGTTTTACAACCTTAATAAAATTAGGAGACGATTTGGATTTTTCAGTAGGGAAATGAGATGGGAAAGGGAGTATACAAAGTAAATATATAAAGTCTAAACACTTTGCTTTTCAGTTTGATGCGGAACACTTGCTCCCACTCCCAACCTTATAAGGCTGGGAAAAGTGTTCTGTGCTAAACTCCAGGCTGCTTGGCTGTCTCCAGGTGTGTGGAGTAAGATGTGAGATTAGACCTGAACTCCATGGGCTGAAATTTAATACTTGATGTCCTCAAAGCTGCTACAAAGCCAACAAGACACTTTAATGAACTCCTGCATGTGGAAAAAGCTTTCCCTGTGCTCTGACCTTGCAGCTGCGCACAGATCACTCCAGGACTCTGACTCTCAGGAGGGGCTGGAGTTCATTATCCTTCCACTGGTAACATTTTATTTATTCTCTTGCAGAACAACTGCAAGGGCCAGGTTCTGTAAAATGTAATTTCTGATGTTTTAAGCACAAGTTTGCTCTCAGACACCCCAGGAACTGCTGAGCATCACAAGTGAGAGCATTCAAGTAGGGATGGGTTCAGCATCCTGCAGTTATTTGGAGTTAGGCTGAGGCTGAACCTTTGCCCACTTTGGGTTGTGCAGGAAAACCTGAGTGCGTTCAAATATTTTAATGTTACCCTGCAAAGAATTCTCACTTGGAGCCCAGGACAATAAACTGAGCCTGTGGATGGCAGGCTGAAGCATCTCTAAATGTAGTAATACAGGAAAATAAATACAAACTATTAAATGTAAAAATGATCATTCCTTTAAGAGATTTGTGTGGCTCTTTAATACAGCCTTTGGAATTTGGACAACACAAGACAATTGTTACATGTGCTGTGACCAACTTATCAAAGGAAGGCTAAAAAATGAACAGTTCTCACTTAAAATCCAGATAACATTTGAGGTGTGGGATGAAATCTCACCGTAACTGAGCTTCTTTGTCATTTCCATAGCCCCAGAGTTGCCCTGGGATGAGAGCAGAGAGCCAGGCAGTTCTGCACTGCTTTTCCCTGCAAATCCATGTCTGGCAGCTCTGGGATGCTGAGGCTCTGTCCCCTGGAAAAGCATTGTCTGTGCTGCCTTGAAGCTTAATATTGGCAGTAATTAAAAGATTTGAGACTAAACTAGCTGAAAATATGTTTAATTTTTGACTGTTTATACAGCAAATCTGCTTTCTAAGAATTGAGACCTGCTGGGTTTCTTGGGGAGAAGAGCACAAGAGTATTAATAGTGAATTCAAACTTAGTCTGCAATTAAAATGATGAGTTTAAATGAGTTTTTGCACAGATGGCTGTGAGACTAGAAAGTGTTTTGGAGATGGTATTAAATTGCCTTCATTGTGGTGCTTCTTCCTATGAGAAAACTGCTTGTGGTGTGGTGATGGCAGGTCCCAGGTGAGTGACATCAGCAGCATTCCTGCCATTTGCAGGGACAAACCTGAGCTGCGTCTTGGTTCAGCAGGGCCAAGAAACTTCCTGAAAACTGCATTTTCCTTGGAGTTTCCTGCTGCAGCAGGATGAGGAATGGTACTTTTTAACCTTGCTGGTAATGTGAAGCAAGCCTTGTATTTGTGGAGTGCTTGGCTTGATGCTCCAAAACTCTGCTGGCAGATATCCCAACGTGCTCCTGTGAGTTAAATTACCTGTTGGAGTAGCAAAATAACTTCATATTTTCTAGTGACACTAATAAATAGGGTGCCCACTTTGCTCTTACAAATAATGGCATGCTCTGCCTTAGGGCATGGAATTAATGGTTTCTGGCACAACCACATTTGCTAATTTAATCTTTCCTCCTCCTTCCTGCAGCAGCAGTTTTGTAGGGCTTGTGCTGCTTTCTGCTTTATGACTGGAAAGTTGAAAGTCACTTTGTGGGGATTTCAGGTGTTGGTTCAAAGTGTCACACTGTGCAAGAGCTCCAACAAACCAGGGCTGGGAATCTTGTGATGGTGCTTGACAGATTTGGGTTCCTCCTGAGCTGTTGGACTGAGGAACAGATTTATGCCCTGATTCTCCGATGCAGAGAAGTGAGTGGAACAAATCCTTGCCTCAGCTTTGTAGTGACCTTGTGTCCAATTTACCGTGGTGCAGGGAGCTGCTAAAGTTGTCACTGGGGGAAGGAAGTGTTTATTTGGCAAAACAGCTCCAAACTCCAGCCCTGGGCAGCAGAGGTGGTGTTCAGGGAAGTTGCAGCTGTGTGAACTCAGTATTTCCTGGTGTGTCAAACAGCTTTCATCAGCAAGGTGTGGGATAAAGCTGTGCCCAGTGCTCCCCCTGTTGCTGCTTGGTTTTCCAGGAGAACTCCACCTCAGTCATATCAGAATATGTGTCCTTTTCTTTCCCCAACAGCCCTGAACTGAAAATGCTGCTGGAAAGCAGTAGGTGGCCAATTAAGAGTTAATTAGTTTCCCTGTTTTACAGATGGGGTCGAGGATTCGGTCTCTTGGGTTCCATCTTTGGGAAGGACAGTGCAATAAATCAGTCAAACAGTGTTTTTGGCCTGGTGTTTTATATACTACAAATGCTACTTGGTAAGTATTCATTCATTCAGAGCCTCTGGTGTACAGCAGGGCTGTGGGGATGAAGGAGGAGAGCAATATCCATTGCACAATCTGCAGGAAACCTGAGAAATGCTTCTGATTTTTATATCTTGGGGGTTTTTTTTAGCATCACTCTAATGATACATCTGTCCAAAGGGCTTAAAAACCCAACTGATAACAAGAGTAATTGCATTTTCTCCTGATATGCTATTAATAATCCGAGTGTGAAGACAGTTTCTGTGCTGGTATTTTCACTCCAGTATATTTGGCACTGGATTGCATGGTGGAAAAGAGATGGAATAAAAATGGAATGGGCAAGTTGTGCCGGAGTAATGGAGAGAGCAGGCAAAGAAGTGCATGAAATATAACTATATCTATTTCTTGGTAACTCCGTGGTTTGCTATAAAGCCGTTAATCCTGACAGAAATAACTTGACCACTAATTTTGCTATAACTCAGGAATATGAGCATGGTTAATCCTACACACAGCCCTTATCACAGAGCTGTCACACAGAGCCTGAGACACTCCCCTCCAAATACCCAAGGGTGGCATTGGAAGCAGAATTCCGTGTAACTGTTGCTGAGTTTGAATTCACTGTGTGCAGGGGGCTGAGTAACTCTGTCTCTCTTGTTGCAGGTATGACAGCAAGTGCAGTAGCAGCTCTAATCCTCATGACATCCTCCATAGTGTCTGTAGTAGGCTCCCTGTACTTGGCATACATTCTGTACTTCGTGCTGAAGGAATTTTGCATTGTCTTCGTGCTCACATATTTGCTGAACTTCATTCTCTTTATCATCAACTACAAACGACTAGTTTATTTGAACGAGGCCTGGAAGAGGCAACTCCAACCCAAACAGGAATAACCCCTGGTGGAACTTTTGACTGACAGTCTGAAGACCCAACTTCCATTAAGTTTATTTTGCAGTAATTTTTTTATTCTCCATATCAGACACTTTTTCCCCCCTTTCCCTGCCCCACCCCCCCCGAGAATCATAACAAAATTTGAATTATAAATTTCAAAGGGGCCCCAGATAATTTCTCTGTGCTAATCTTCAGTTTAAATGCGGTTATGAAAGAAAGCTCTATAACAATCAAAGACAAGCTTTAACTTTACTTTGAAGGAGTTTTAGCCACAGCAAAACCTAGATTCTCTCTCTCTTCCCCCTCCACTTGTGAAGTGGGTAACACTTGCTATGAAATATCCTGTATATAAATTCAGGTATAACAAGATGTGATCATGACATGAAATATTCTAGACTAGCATCACCATATTTAATGTTGCCATGTTTACAGTATGTGTATTTTTTTTTCCTTTTTTTTTTTTTTAATTTTTTTTTTTTTAGCTGATGAACTTAGATTTGACTAGGACTTATACTGTAAATAAAATTAGAGCTCTTGGTTTCATCCCTGGAGAACTCACTGTCCCATGGGTTTGGTTAGGAGCTGTCAGAGGATTCAGCTCATGGTCGACTGACACGATGGAAGAAGTGACCTCTAAAGAACGTGGAGTTGCTGCTTTCATTGTTATGCTTTCACAAGAATAATGCTTGGGGTTGGTTCCATTTTTTTTTTTCTTTTTCTTTTTTTTTTTTTCTTTTTCTTTTTTTTTTTTTTTTGTCTCCAGTAACAAAAATGGAATTAAAGCTGAAACCTGAAGTATGTTGATTGAACAACAACCTCATTAATTTCTGTACAGAACAAAAATAGCTTCATGTGGTCAATGAAAAGCTGATTTGCAGATTGGGGGTTGGATGAAATGTTCTTTGAAAAGGACTCCATTTCCAAGCAGGGCTGTTTCATTTGAAGCTGTGCTCAGCCAGCCAGTGTTACTAATGTTTGATGTTCTATGAATGCTGCAGTATAGAATTGCAATTTGCAGTGGAAACCACTGAGTGAGCAGGATAACCAAGCAGTGCACTGAAAAAGCAGTTCCTTAATTGATCTTGGTCAGGATCTTTGGTTTGTGCTATATTGGGAAATGAACTTTAGGCCTCACACACACAGAGAAGATCTCTTGGAAGGGCAGCTTGTTTAATGGGATAAATAAGTCAATGTGCTCCTGAAAATGAAATGTGATATAGTGCTATCATTGCTCTTTCTAAGAACTAATTGGGGAAAAAATATTAAACCGCAGATTTAAACAAAGGAACAAAATTGTACACGTTGTTTCTGCACTCAGTATTCTAAGGCTGAATGTTAAAAGTGCCTTCTGTCTTCAACTCTTAAACCAAATACTTTGTGTTGAACTTGGCAGGCAGAAGTGTCCTTGCTTTAAAAATGAACAAACAGAATTCCCAGCAAACTTGCTGGGAATGGAAGAGTATTAAGAGATCTGTTTTTAGTTTTTAGACTGAGAAGTGGTAGCAGTATTGTTTTCAGTTTAATTTAAAAGGTTGGTGTGATTTGGAAAAGTGAAATACTTGTGTTTCAGACTGTGTGACACCAAAATGTGTGGGTTCAGCTACTTTCTGTAATTAATGCTGTGCTGCTTTTTGCCCTTGTCAGTTCGAAATACGAAGAATTCCAACTGCATACCCATTTATTTAAAGAACTAATTTAACTCCTTTTAGCATTTTCAGTCTCAAACATGAACGTCAGAGAGACACTTCCATTGTAAGTGGATTTTAAACACTAAGGATAAACTTGACTGTGAAACGAGCAGTGTTTCCATAGAGCAAAACACGCTGGGAGCTTGGATTCACAAAATTAACACTTAAATTACTACTGAAGTCATTCTGGTTTGCACCAAGGGTGGAGGTGGAAACTGCTTTTCTGTACAGAGTTCTGTGGTGTGAGTAACATCTGTTGCATGTAACACTAAAATGATTTGTCCCTCGTCTGACAGTTTTAGCCAACAATTCATTAAATGAGTTTTGTACTGACTCGAGTATAGTTAAAGCTTGTCTTGATGTTTAGTTCTGTCTCTCAAATGCCTTCCACTTTGATATTAAGGGGAATGAATGATGTTGAATTGGTCCCTCAAGGCTTTGGCTTTGTTCTCTCCCAAGCCTTGAGGCAGTAGCAGTGTTTAATGTGTTGTATAGATTTGATTTCCATGCATTCCTGTGATCTACACTAAAAGCATCTCTTTTTTCACCCAAGGAAGAGGTGAACACCTGCTGCCTGAAAGTTGCTCCTCTCTCAGAGCAAGCAGCCATAGAGACAAGTCTAATCCATGAGTACTTGGTCCAGTTCCTGGGGAGGAAAAAAAGAGGAAAAAACAAACCCCATCAGCTGAAAGTGTTGGTATTGACTTAACTTCACTGTGTCTTGTGCTTGTTTGTGTGGGCATAGTCTGTTGATTCAGTTTGTTTAGTAAAAATGTTTAGGGCCAGATTTTCAGCAGTGGTGTCTGCAGTCCTTGTTTGTGTGCACATAGGGAGCAAATGGAGCTGGAGTTTGGGCTCTGGGAGAATTTGCAGTCACACTTTGTGCAGGACCTTGCAAATCTGATCCTTAATTGTTAACTCTCTTGTCTTGTGTGCATCCCTTGCAGTTACTTTTTACTGGAAGTGATTTGCTAGAAACGGCCCTCATTTCTTGTATTTCTCTCATGCTTCAGAAATGCAGCTGGCCTGAATAAAGGGCAGAATAATCTTAGGAGGAGAAATTTGGATCTTTCTGCTTCCAGTTCTTTTGACTCTTTCCTTGCTGCTCCCAATGATGGAAACAGCATCTTCCTTCCAGTGAAATGGGTTGTGATGGAAATCAGGAGTGCAGCTGTGCCCCTCTGCCTGCCCCAGCCAAAACCTGGTGGCAAATGTGTGCATGGTACTGGTTTTACCCTTACAAATCCAAAGGCAAATCCTAAAAATTCTCCAGGGTACAGGAGTCTGGGTAAAAGCAGGTAAATGATGTTTGGGCTGGCATTTTACAGAGATCCTTGTTGTGGTTTCAACACTCAGGAGAATGGACAGGATAAAATTCACAGTGTCTGAACAGAGATTCTGAATTTGGGCTCTTCCTGCCCCAATTTGCCTCTCTCAGAATCCCAGAATTCCTTTGGCATCACAGAATATTCTGAGTTGGAAGTTCCACAGCTAGGAGCGGATTGGAAAGGCAAAAAAAACCCTCATCCCAAACCTGCTTAGGAATTAAACATTCCTGAAATCCTCTTACTGTAAGGTACTTGCTACTCTTTAAGGCCAACAAAGCATTCGAGTCTTATGGAGGAACTGAATATTCTTGGAAGTTTCTTCCTCTAAAACATTTGTGACACTGAGGCCAGTGAAACATTCCTGAGCACCTTTGAGATGTGAAGTGACAACAAATCTCTGGTGAGGAGGTTTCTGAGTGCTGTAATTTGCATTTTTGTGCTGCTGTCGAGTCTCAGTTGTTGCAGGAGGTTGCTGAGGTGCTTCAGGCAGTTCTGCCCCTGATTTATGTGGGCTGAATCAGAGGTTGGATGGCTTTGGTTCTGCCAATGTTGGTTAAACTGATCCAGAAAAGATGAAGTATTCTGTTACCATAAATCTGTATTAAGCATGGCCTAAATATTCAGTGTTTGTTCTGTATAGTATGTTCCATCAACTATTTATTCCCAGTGCTTTCAACTCCAAATCCAGCACCCATTTAAAATGGAATCATTGGGCAGACGTTCCTTTTCTCAATACAGGCTGAGAGATTCTCTCTTGGAGGTTTAGGATACAATTTTGCTAACAGATAAAAAAAAAATCTCATGTAAATATGTACGAATTCTATTTGTTGCACATAACTTTTTTTGGTATTAAAAAAAAAAAAAAAGAAAAAAAAAAACCCCAACAAAAATAAATGTAGAAATTACCTGTGGATGTCTTGCTGCAATCATTCTTATGCTGCAATCATGCAGTCCAAACATAAGAGCTTGAATGAACCCAACCAGAGGCCTTTTTGGACTCAGTCTGAGCCTTAGAAACTGTTTTTAATGTCAGTACTGTAATTCTGTTTCTAGAAATTGTACCAAGTTGTGTGGTTTTTCGTTTTTTTTTTTTTCCTAAACCTTGTGTGTGTTTAGCAGTAGAAGGGTTAAAGCACTTGATTTCCCCTCAGCTCCCAGTTTTCCCAGTAGAATTCCTGCAGCTTTGTGTCTGGCTGAGCATTGTATGTAAAGGCTGAGCAGCGTTGACTTGAGGCTTTCACTGTTTACAGTTCTTTAAGTTGAAAAAAAAAAACCACACAGAAAACCAACCCAACATGGTGATTTTTATCACTTTCTGCTTTATCGGGGCTGCTCAAAGCTGATCCCACAGACCACAAACTCTCTGGAAACTGCTGGATGTGTCCCTGGATTTGGGGAGGGAGCTGCTGGGCAGGGTTGGGTTTGTTGAGAACAAGCAGGAATTAACCCTCCAATGTGTGCTCAGATTTTGGGGGGGCTGAGCTGAGCCCTGTGTTGTAAGGAGTGACCAATGTCAAATCCTCAGCTGTGGTTTGGTCAGGTCTGTTGAAACTGGGGAAGAAAATGAGTTTTTAAAGGATGATGGCTAGAGATGGAGAGGTTGAAATGACTTTCAAACACTGCTGGGGTGGGCTTAAATATGAGAATTGCTCATACCATGGTGTGTTTGAACAATTGTCTTTTTATTGTGCATAGAGTTTTATATTCTGGGGGTTTAGTTCTAGAGAAAATCTAGGCCTAGCACGGTGTGAGGAATGCTGTAGTGTTCTTTTCCCTTAAAAACACAAGAAAAATTGTTGTGGAGTCTGCAGTGAACATCTGTGTCCTTATTCTGCTGGGGCAGGGTGGAAGGTGCTGTTGATTCCTCGTGTACCACCTCTGAAAGGAGCAGAATTTGGCCACCACACAACAGAAAAGCAAATATTTTCTTTAAATCATCAGATTTGGTCACTCCCCTGAGCCACTGACAGCAGAGACAGCTGTAGGACAGGGAGTTGTGGCACCAGATTCACCCAGAACTTCTGAATTTCAGGAATCAAACTCCAGAATTGTAACTTCCCAAATGCACTGGGCAGCCTCTGGTTTTGTTCCTTCTGCTCCTTGTGATGCTGCTGCGAAGTTGGCAGACTAAATATTCCGAGTTTTTCTGTGAGTGCTAAAGCCTGGTCTGAGGCTGGTGTGCAGCCCTAAAGGGACAGCACTAGAGCAGCACAGGGATTTATTTATAAATAAATACCCCAGAGGGCTTCAGGCCACTCTCAGAAAGGTTTGGAACCCAATTTCTCTCTGGGCTGCTCTTCCTGTGGTGACATTGAATATGAAGGAAGCCCTTCCATGCTGGAAGTGGCATTGTTAGACACAGTTTGTGTCTAAGAGTGGCAGTTTTGGTACTGTAAAATAAATAGATTTAAAGTGGAATTGGTGTAGTCCCTCCCTCTCTAACACTCCACCTTGCTGCTGGAATAGGAATTCCAAACTCTCTGCTGGAGTGTGTTGGGTGGATCACACCCTTCCTGACTGCTGGGAATGCTCAGGATTTCTCACACATCCATCCTGTCAGGCCCCAGCAGCTGCACAAACTGAGCTCCTCTGCAATCCTGGGGGCAGCTTGCTGTGATCTCAGTAGTGTTAACTCTTAGGGGAGTTGAACTGGAAAACCTCATTTGCTTTAGAAGGATGTGATGTTCATTTAGAGTAACTTAGATTTTAAGTTCATTATTGAGTTGTACCATGTAATATTTGTAATTTTGTTTTGCCATAAACAGATACCTCAGTCAGGATTTCTTAACTTCAGCTCCTTGAAAGTGAACATTTGTTTTCCTGCCTGGAAACAGGAAGCCTCCAGACATGGCTGAGCAGAGGAAACAAAAGTTTCTGCTCTGCTTTGCATCACAGTAACTACTCCAGGTGGACTAGAAATCGCATTGGACTTGCAAGACTTGATTCAGGCACAAAACTTCTTTAAACAGAAATTTAATGACAAGTTCAACATAATCCCCAGCCACTAAACCCTTTGTTCTCATTTTAGGAAGAGGGAATGTGATGTTATTACAGGAGGAAGGCAGCTTGATTCATTTGCAATCTTCCAGTATCTGTCTCTAAGAACAAACGCAGCTGCTTTGGGCTGGCGCTGGCGGGTGAAGATTCCTTTCTTGTTCCCAAAAACTCGTGTGGTCCCTGCAGAGAAGTTAGAAAATAAAGAAATATTTAAGCCCAGCGCTTCCAGGCCATGCTGTGAGCTGTTACAATATAGGTACTAGATGATCAGGCCAGGTGGAAGAGGCCTCTGCACTTTCTTCTGCACAGTCAGGTACAACAGGGAAGCTTGGCAGGATCCAAGGCTGTGACAGAGCAACCCAGCTGCAATTCCTTGATTTTACAGCTGGGACACTGAACTGGGGTGTGCCCATTGATCAGTGTTAGATCTACAATAGATTGGCTCCACCTTCAGATCGGATGGAGGAAATGGTGATGATTATTTACTGTCCTCTGTAGTCTGGATCCTTTCTGCCTGTTTTAATTCTCATTGGAAATTAGAGAAAAAGATTGCAACACATAGACAGACTGGACCTGCAGCTGTGTGTGACCTTGTCTACATTTTCTCTGTCCTTTTTGATGCAGCTTTTCTGGCCACTGCCATCCCTGAGCCTTCTAATGCCTGTGCTGGTGCTGTGCAGGGCACTTTAGTGCTGTTCCTCCCTCTCACTGACTGCTCACCACCCCAACCCACTGCAGGTGGCAGAAGCAGAGCAGGTTCATTATTAGGTTGTGATTGTTTCATTTCTGTGGGACTGCACTGTAAATGAAGGAATTTCCCTTCCTTTGTGACTGCACTTGTCTGTTAATAATGGGTGGAGTGTTACGGTGAGGCAGCTGTGTGCCAGTGTGGCATCTGCTCATCCACTGCTAAACCTCTGCCAAGTTCATGGTGATGATTTAAGGTGCTCTGTTCCCAGGGCAGCAGTAGGTGACACCTGAATCAAGAGAGGTGTCCCTCACAGCTGCCTGAAGCTCTGAATTGAGGGTGGCCAAAAACCAGGAACTATCTGGGTCCCTCACAAGCTTCCCCTGTACATGGCCTCACATTCCTGGGAGCACCTGTGCAGGAGAAAGGATGAATTAACAGGCAGGACCTTCCCTCTTGGCTCTGGTCATGCTGGATTTGGGGACCAAAGCAGCTGTGCTCTGTCCTGGTGAACAGAGGGCAGCACAGTACTTGTGTGGCACCAACTGCTGACCTCCCAGGGAGGATGGAGAGGTGTTCAGAAAAGAAATAAAAGCTCACCTTGACTGGTCATGAAATCAGCAAAATTCCAGATGAGCTCCCCGATCACATACTCCTTCCTCTTCTTGTCAAAGACAGAGTGGTACTCCCTGAGCATGGCCTGCTGGTACTCCTCACTGAACATCACAGGGGGGTCCTACAGCCACAACAACAGCCTCAGGGGACAAATGATCCCAGCAAAGCCATTCCCACTGACTGAGGAACTATTCCTGAACAGAAACCCTGTGGCTGCCTGCTCTGCCAGTTGTGCTGCATTAACTTGGCTGTTGTGACCGTTAGCAAACACAAAATTCCAGGTATTCCCAGGGGGAATTCCCCTGGTGGCCTTTGGCATGACATGGACAGGAGTGCCACCCCCCCTGCATGGGAAGCACCACACAACCTCCATTCTCCAGGGTTTGCATTCATTGGAGCATTTTGCACCACTGCCAAGGACAGATTTTGTCTCTTTAGGCAGAGTGGCAAAGCTCACTGGGTTTGGAGGAGCAGGATCCCAATCAAAGCCTGCAAAGCCAGGCCCAGGGCTGCCACCCTCTCCCAGTTACACTGTGCTGCCCTGTAGGAGCTGTTCCCACCTGGCAAACACCACAACACTCACGCTGTGCAGCCCAGGCACTGCATCTGCTCCATATTCACTCTGGATTATGGGTTTCTGGTAGGTTTTGTACCAGTTCTCAAACTGGGCTGTGAGCTGGAGTGGGATCACTTCCAGGTGGCCTGGATCATGGTACCAGGAAAAGTAGCTGTTGACACAAATCACATCCACGTAGGGAGCCTGCAAAAACCAAGGTGAGAGTGTTTTGGCATAGATTTCAACCTTCTCTTGTAAACCTAAATCTTCCTTTGGGTTCATTTAATGGAATCCAGGTTTATTACATGTATAATGAATTATTTCCCCCATCACTCAGGCCCTCCAAACATCATTATCTTCCCCAGGAAAAAAAAAAAGGCAGGACAAATTAGAATTTTAATAAGCTAACAGCATTAATCAGGCATTTTTCTTAAAGATTAGGAAATTACAGCAAAGAGTTAGACAAGATCAACATGTTTCATTCTCAGGTTTGTTAGAAGGTTTTTTTGTTTTTCTTTGTTTCCAAGATGTCTCTGGCTTGCTGGTACATTTAGATGTACTTTTTCTTTTTGAGTATTGGAATGTGATTATCAAGTGAGTGGTCAAATATTTTGACTAGCAACTAAATTTTGTGCATCAATGGTGCAATACTAAGACTAAAGCATTCTGCAAGTTATTTGCCATTTCTACCACATGGACAGTGTGATAAAAGGGCACAAAGCCCCCTCAAGATAAAGTGATGTTGTATGTAACTTGTTCAATGTTCTCTTAACATGTTTTGTAATAAAAAAAGAAAAAGTTCTAATATCACATCAGTGTGTGAGATCTGTTCTTTGGGTTTGTTTGCCTGAGCTCCTCCAGTTGGGCAGAGTGGGAATGGGATATCCAAAAGAAGATTGCTGTTGGGCTCCTTCAGATTTAAAGCCATCAGAAATTGTTTTTGTTTTTTTTTTTCTGGAGTGGGGAGGAAAACCCTCAGAGCTGCAGCCATTCCTGCTAATTAGAGGACATTTTAAAAGAATTCCAGAGTGTAACCTGGAGCAGGGATGTGTGGCAGCACCAGCTCACCTGCCAGAAGTGATTACTGTACAATGATCTACCCTGGAAACAAATACAGTGTTAAAAATCTATGCTCTGAAAGGCCCAAAAATCCAAGGAAAGTGCCTTTTGGTTATTTATCCAGCTCTAGGGCTTTAATTACTGAGCTGGAGGAGCTTTTAGATTATTCAACACAAACAGACATCTGCCAAAGAAGATCCAGAGCAGTTTAAAGCAGGAATTAAAGCTTCCTTCCTTTAGACTTCCACAAGGGTTGTGAGGATTTGAAAGAGGTTTAAGCTTTGGCTTAATTGCAAGTGAAAATCCTGAGCATTAGTAAAGACAATCAATGGCATGGCAAAGCATGACAATATTAATGGAATCCAGGGGCATAATCCTGCAAACAAAGAATTATTCCCTCTTAAAGATCTTTTTTTTCTTTTTCAGCTAGACTACAAGTTTCTACTAGAAACAAAAATGTAATTCTTCTTTAGTCTTTCCCTGCTAAATACTTCCAGTAAGTTTAGGGCGGGGGGGAAGAACTATAAAACAAATGACAAGAGGAGGAAATTTAATGTATGAATTTAAAAAAAAAAAAAAAAAAAAAAGAAAAAAAGGAAAAGCTAGAAAATAAAGCAAACTTACACCATGATCAAGAGCGTAATTAGCATCTGTCACAAAGGTGACTGGTCTGGAGGGGTCGAGAGCTTTAGTGTGAGCTATCACTGTCCTGTTTGCAAACAGTAAAGCAAGAGTTCAACAACAGCATGGAGCAGCACAGCCCTCTCTCCCCAGGCTCTCTGTCCTTCCACCCCCCAGACAGAGCTGCTTTTCATTCAGCAGGCAGCGCTTTCATGAAATAAAAGAGAATTTCTGTCACCACGTAGTTGCTACGCCACCTGGAAAAGAGCAGAGTGAAAGCACACCAAGCACACGCACACGGGGCGGTGCCAGCAGCTCAGAAGTTGAAGGGACAGTTGAGTTTGAGGACAACACTGTAAAAAGGGCAAGGGGAAGTTTGTGAACAACTCCTGGGATGTGTTCTTGAGGCCCTGTGCCACAGCAGGCAGAGGCTGGATGCTTTTAAGGAAGCCCTGAGTGAGGGAGAGGGGACAGAATGGGATGGTCAAGCTCTGCTGCTGCCCTGACATTGCAGGAGGGTGGTGGAACATCCTGAAGTATGAAACTTCACAGTTCTCTCTTAATGCACCTACAGCACCCAGGGACAGTCTGCTGCCCATCACAGAGCTGCCTCTGGGCTATCCAAAGCTTAAATCTCTTTAGAAATAAAACCAAGAGGGCTGCAGGGACTCAAAGCAGTGACACAGAACAAATAAGCAGCATTAACTGGAGAGCCTTGTGTTCAGAATGAAAGGACAGTTATTTTACAGCTTTGCTGTAACTCTCAAAGGATTCAGCACTCATCTTCCAGTGCTCACAAGGAATATTCCATTCTCACCAGGATTTTACTTAACCCTTTGCTCAAGAAGAGCTGCTCAAACCAAGTGGACTCCTGGTAGTTTTGTGGAATTTTGGCAGTTCAGAACCAACACGTTGGGACAGTTCTGAGCATCAGCTGGACACAGTGCAGCAGGTCCATTTCAGTTTCAGTGTTCCCAAAAAAAATGCTTGCCCTCACTTTACTACCTCTCTGTGCCATCCCCAAGTAAGAAGAGGCATCATCTGCCCAGAGGTGAGGAGCAGAGGCACTTACTTGAAGTAGTAAGCAGCCAGGGGCAGCTCTGATGCCGGCTCGTTGGCCACTGACCACATCACCACCGAGGGCCTGTTCTTATCCCTGCGCACCAGCTCCTCCATCACCGCCAGGTGATGCTGCAGGGACTTGTTCCCAAAGCTCTCCCTGGAAGACACAAGGAGGTGAGGGTGTAAAATCCATCCCCTCTGCCTTTCCCTGGGAAAACTCAGCCTCTAGGCACAGCACAGCCTTGATGCTGGCTCAGGATGGCTTCTGCCCTATTTCCCCAAAGTTTGCTGCACAGTTCAGGGCCGTGCTTTGGGCTCGTTAATGGAGCCGTGTGGCAAAATGTGGCAAAATGCCCTCGGGTTGCCCAACATTATCAGGCACCGGTGGCGCAAGGAGAGATTTCCAAAGAGAGCAAAGTGCTCTCATTATCAGCACAACGGGTGGGACACCGAGGACAAAAGTGTCAAGAGGATACTGGGACACTTGGAAGCAGCTCAGAGAGGAGCAGAGGAGGAGGGGCAGGGCGTGCTGGGCACTTCTTACGGCAGTTTGATGCCCACCCCCGGGCTCTCGTCGATGACCACGATGCCGTAGGCGTCGCACAGGTCCATGATCTCCTCGGCGTACGGGTAGTGGCTGGTGCGGAAGGAGTTGGCCCCCAGCCAGCGCAGCAGGTTGAAGTCCTTCACAATCAGGGGCCAGTCCAGGCCTTTGCCACGGATCTGGGGAAAGAGGAATCACCCCATTGAACACAGCTTCCCTCTTGATCCAGCTCCGGAGCTGCCTGTGACCGGCGCTGCCCGGGGTGGGGAACCCGACAGCCACTGTCACAGTCACAGGGGTTTGGGTTGGAGGGGACCTTAGAGCTCATCCCATCCCACCCCCTGCCATGGGCAGGGACACCTCCCACCAGCCCAGGTTGCTCCAAGCCCTGTCCAATGGTCTGGAACATTTGCAGGGATGGGGCAGCGACAGCTTCTCTGGGCAACCTGTGCCA
>VZSR01002145.1:5040604-5101875 GCA_013398615.1 Brachypodius melanocephalos | reverse complement strand
GACAGGACCCTGAGTGCACCAGGCTGCCCCAGAGGAGGGGACTGTGAGCCCTTGAGCAGTCCCAGGAGCACAAACACATATAGTGGGGGTTTTGTTATGATCCCAGACAGGCAGAGTCCAGCAGGGGTGGCTCTTCTTCCTCCCACCTCACTGGTACCGAAAATCCCAGAAAATGGAAGGCTCTGGCTGCAGGATGGGGCATTTTGGTGCCATTCCCTCCCTCCCAGGTGTGACAGGTGCTCCCATGCCCCTCAGGCCCTGGAGAACATTTACCACTGCGCAGCATCTCTCTATCGATTTCCACAGGGTTCCCAGCCAGAGCTCCACTGCCAGGGGAGAAAAAACAGAAATCAGCAATCCTCCCTTCATATCCCCCCAAAGCTGAGCTCTGGGAAGCAGGGAAGGCACCCCTGAAGACTCTGCAGAGCAAAGCAAGGCCCAGTGGTCACATTTGCAGTAGATCTTACCTTCCCAAAGGCAAGACATTGATCCTCTTTTTTATCTCTCCCAGGCGCTCAGAATCGCGGGTCAGAGCCACAGCATGGCTGGGGAAGGACAAGGAGAGAAAGCCCATGAAGCCAGGGAATGGCTCTGTCCTTTCCAGTCATTATCCTGCCATGCCTGGAGCCTGGGATCCCCCCTCAAACATGAGGTTGGAGTGGAGCCTGGTCAGAGCCAGGGCACACAGGGAATTCCTGTTGCAGTGTGCAAGGCTCCCTCTGGTTTGTCACCAGCCCTGGCTGTCCCCTCAGCAGAGCAGAGGGTGGGAGGTGCTCACCTGAGCAGGAACTGGCTCCATCGGATGGGCTGAGCTTTCTGCAGGTGGGTGTAGCCAGGCAGGATCACATCGATTTCTCTGGGAAGGGAAGGACACAGAGGTGAGCAGCAGGGACAGGAGAGAGGGCAGGGACAGGGACACACCAGGGCTCCTGGCAAGGTAACAAACTGAGCATCTTTAGCCTGTGTTGTGCTGAAGCTGGTCCATCATGGCAGCTTTCAAGCCAAGCACATGAGATTTAACTATTCCAGAGTGGTGAATCTGCCCTGAGCCCCCCTGGAAAATCACCCGGAGCAGCAACCCCTCTGTGGCAGGCTGGGACTCCCCAGCCCAGCCCAGGTTTGGGATGTGAGGAGCAGAGCTGGACAGGGAGGTGACACAGCTGAGCTTTTTCTCACACAGAAAAACCTGAAACATTTTCCCCACTCCTTCAGCTGGGTTTGGTGCCTTCCAAAATCTTGTGTGGACCTCCCACCTGAACTCCTTTGCCAGGCATGAAGGGAAGTGTCTCTGAGGGATGAGGAAAGTTTCTGTGAAGTGAACTCTGGGGAAAAAGAGGCTGTTGTGTCCCCTGGGCTACCCCAAACTGCCTGGCTGTACCTCCCTGCACAGGAGAGACCCTGCTGCTGCCCAGTGGGGTCAGACAAAGACAAACCAAGGAGTGTCCTACTCCCAAAAAGGCCGAAGTTATGGGAAACAGGGATTGTGGACAAGGACTCACATGGCAGCACGTTCCACCAGGGTCTTGATGAGCTGCAGGAGGTGTGAGGAGATGATGGAGAGGGAATTCTTCATGAACAGCTTCAGGTCAGTCACAACCTGGGGGAGATTGGCCAGTCAGGCCACAAAGAATGTCACACATGCAGTGACAGCAGGGTAAACCCCTCCTTGTCCTGTGTGATGGGAAGGTGCATCTTCTTCTCATCTCTTGGTTGTATTTATGTGGTAATGCCACAGTTTCTTGCTCTCCAGGAAGAGTTACAGAGGCCACTCTGGACTAAGGTCTCCTGAAATTAGGCAGGGGAGGAATACAGCAGGAGAAAAAAAGATTCTGTCCCTACCTGATCATTCCTGCTCCTGCCAGTGTGCAGCTTCCCAGCCACATCTCCAATCAGCTCCTGAGGACAAGAGCAGGGTTTGTGTCAGCATCTCTGTGCTCCAAACAGGACAATCCACACGAGCAGATCCCCCTGTCTGGAAGGGACTCCAGGATCCTGTCAGGAGCCGTGGGATGTGTTCTGGGGAGGGGCAGCTTTGGGCTCTGTGCTTGTCCAGCCCCAAAAGGGGGTGTGGAGAGCTCCAAAGGGATTTCACAGAGGGACAGAGGGACAAGCCCTGAACATCAGGCAGATGTGGAAGAACAGGAACAAGGGGTTAGAGGAGCCAAACCTTCAGCCTGCGCTCGTTGGCAGTGTGGATGTCCTCATCAGTCTGGATCACACCAAAGACTCCCTTGGACCATTCCTCAGAGATCTGCAAACAGCACAGACACCACAGTTACCCTGCTGTGTTTGGGGCTGAGAGTGTCCCCAGAAAATCCCAGCAAAATCTGGCACTCAGGCTGCCCACTGCATCCTGATATTCCAAACTGTTGGTGGGATTCACCTCTATCCATGATAATCCTGCAGGGTTATGGAGGATTTAAGCGTTGCAAGGAAAGATTGAGTTTAAATCTCAGTGATTTTTTCAGCATCAGCCATAAAGCTTTTCCTATAAAACATTGCCCAGAGTCACTGTTGTCCAGCGTGGGTGAGCAACAACAATGGATATTCTATAAAACCATTTTTCTGCTGCCTCCTCTTTCCCCCTACACCTGCTATGCATTGCCTCCTGTCAGTCAGCCAGACCCAAAATTCCACATGCCAGCAGGAAAAGGGTGTTTTTACTTCACCCTGAAGTAAACCCTTCACCCTGAAATGATTCCTAGTGACTGCTCAGTCTGAAGAGGACATGAGGACATTGAAAAAATGAAACAGCAAGGTGCTGCCAGGTAAGGAAAGATTCACTCCAGCCCACATGAGAGGATGTGAAGGGAAGAAGAAATACCTTTTCCAGGCCACTCAGGATCTTCTCCAGCTCGGTTTTGGACAGGATTCCAGCCTTCTCCAAGGCTTTGGCATAAGCCATGCTGCCCTGGATGTCCACCTCAGACAGTCTCTGATCAACAGTAATGGAAGCGCTGAGCATCTCCATGATGGGATCTGTGCTCCCCACAAACCTTCCTGCCATCATTTTGTCCCCCTGCAAGAAATGAAGGGAAGAGACACAGATTTATGGATATATCCCCTAAAACTCAGCTTCATGTCCATCTCAGTCCAGGAATGGTTTTATACCAGCAAATCCCCGGACTTTAGAGCATGTCACTGTCACTAGAATTTAGCCCTTGACGTTATAAGTCTGGCTTGGGGACCCCTCAAGATATTTGACTTCTGCGGGACTCTCTGAAAATAAGCATCAAGGCATGTGGCCAAGACCAGCATGGAACTCTCTTTTTAAAAAAGAAAAAGTAAAAGAGTCAGGGATATAACGAAAGCTGTTTCCCAATCCTTGAAATAATAAAAAATCCCACTCTTTTAGGGAAATTAGAAGAAAATATTCCCCTGACAAGGAGCTGTGGGCCAGCACAAGCCGCACGCTCTAAAACATTCCTGTGACCATGAAGTGTCTGAAGTCACCGTTTGAAGCAACTCCAGAGCCCACAGCGTTGTCGTGTAAAATCAGAATAAAACCGGCAAAGGTGCAGGTTACAGAAAGGGTGCCTGGGTGCCTTTCAGTGTCCCAAACGCTCGAATGAGATGAAAAGGGAAGAGAAAACCCCAAAGCAGCCCCAAAGGGCTCGGCGGGTGCGCGGGGCCGGGCGGGCAGCGGAGCTACCATGGACAGCGGGCAGGGAGAGCAACATCAGCGGCCTTTTCCCAAAGGATTGACGCAGGGAAGAGCAGGAGGGAGCCTGCGGGGGCACGATGGAGGCTCGGATCTGCGTTTCCGGGGGCTCTGTCCGCAGCAGCTGCCGCCGCCGGGAAATGGGGGGAAAACCTAAAAGTTTGGAGCTCCTGGCTGGACAGCCCGTGATGGGCAGAGGGGACGGGGAGTGATGGGGACAGGGCTGGGATGGGAAGAGGCGTCCAGGGACATCTTTGCTGCCAGGATCACAGGTGGGACGCTGGATTATTGCAGCAAAGCGTTCGCTGTCCCCTTCTCTATAGAAAATCCAGGAAAACCACTCACGGAATCATTAAGGTTGGAAAAGACCTCCGAGATCAGCGAGTCCAACACTGCCAGGACCACCCCTAACCCACGTCCCTTCCCGCACCCTCCCAGGGATGGATCCCACCCGTTCCAAACGGAGCAGAGAAGGACACGGAACAAATCCAAGCTTCACCTCACCTCGGCTGCCATTTCGGACGACGTTTTGCTCGTTTGTGCAGCGATCCTGGCACCTGGTGCAACCTGCGGGACAGCGCGGAGATGCTCAGCTGCGGCGGTGTGCGCTCCCGGTTCCTGGGGCATCCCTCCCTGTCCCGCTCCCGGTTCCTGAGGCATCGCTCCCTGCTCCGCTCCCGGTTCCTGAGGCATCCCTCCCTGCCCCGCTCCCGGTTCCTGGGGCATCCCTCCCCGTCCTGCTCTCGGTGCACTCTCGGTTCTTGGAGCATCACTCCCTGCCCCGCTTCAGGTGTGTTCCCGGTTCCTCGGGCATCGTTCCCGGTGCGCTCCCAATTCCCCGGACATCGCTCCAGGTGATCTCCCGGTTTCTGGAGCATCGCTCCCTGCCCCGCTCCCAGTTCCCCGGGTATAGTTCCCGGTGCGCTCCCCGTTCCTGGAGCACCGCTCCCTGCCCCGCTCCCGGTTCCTGGGGCATCACTCCCTGCCCCGCTCCCGGTGCGCTCGCTGTTCCCCGGGCACGGCTCACCTGCTCCGCACGCAGCTCCTGCCGCTCTGTGGCTCGCTGCTCCCCGGCCCCGCTGCCCCGCTTTTACAGCCCTCGGCTCGGGGCTGGCGGCTCGGCCCGCCCCGCTGGGGCGGGGTGTGCCCGGGGCCGGCCCCGCTCGGGTCCCCCCCGTGTCCCCTGTGTCCCTTCCCACCCCTGCCCGGCGGCTCGGGGGCACGGGGTGCTTTGGAGAGGAGAGGCTTGGGAGAGATGCTCCAGTGATGCTTCTTACCCGGGGTAGCTCCTGCGCTGTGTACAGGTCAGGAATGTCCTTGGAATGCTTTGCCGGGAATATCCCGTCACTCTGTGTCACACCGCTCTCATGAGCAATCTTTAAGAGAAATATAAATAATATAAATATAACTGGTCCAGGGCGCTGTCCCCATTGCCGCCCCAGCAAACACAAACAATGGATGGGAGCCCCTCGCTCTTTCCCATCTCTAAACGGATCAAACAGCTCACCCCACCCAGAAAGAGGCTGCAGCCCCACATTTGGGGCTCCCCTGCTGTCCCCAGGTTGTGGGGTCACCTGAGAGTGTCAAGCAATGAGGCTTGGAGTTATTATGGCAATAACCTCTACCTTAAACTCATCACACCCTAAATATAATGGAATTAAGTGACTGATGTAAAGCACAGGAGAGCTTTGAGAGCAGCAGAGCTGTGGCTCAGCACGAATTTCCCATTAACTCCTCAGACAGAGCACTTTCTGCAGCCCCTCCACTGAAAGCTGAATATTTGCTGCTTCTTCCATGTGAGCTCCTGCAGTGCGTTATTTTTCCATGTGCATTGTCCAAACCTCTCACAGAGTTCAGGAAACATATTCCAGCTTTCTCATTCACATCTTTGTTGGATTTTCCTCCCTTAAACCGACCCTATTGTTCTTTTTCTACTGTTCTCTCAGTTCTACAACTTATCCCCTTTTCATTTTTCCACCGGGAAACCAAAACAGTTCTCGATCCTTTTGCAGTCCTGTTCCTTCCTCTTGTGAAATCCCTCATTTTTTACCACATTTCTTGTCTCTTTCACCTTTTCAGAGTGTCCTTGACAGGAGATTGTCAATGTGTTGTGAAGACATTAAGCACTGGGTTTTAAACTAGAGTGAATGGGTGTAAATAAGATTTTGCTCCCCCGTGCCTGATATTACATGTGACAGGGGATATTCCATCCACATGGGATCTGTCAGCAATGCCACTGTGGATTTAGCAAACTTTCCAGGGATTAGCTGGCTTGGAGCGCTCTGCTCAGCTCCTGCCTCAGTGTGTATCTAGGAAATGATGAATTCTCTCTTTATTTTTAGATCAAACAGGCAACAACTATTTTTTTTTTGCATAATAAACAATGTAGAATGTAGATTAATATTTTTATAATGAGAGTAAAATGGAAGTAAAAACACAAGCAGAATTCCTCAACTTAAGATGAACATTGAATAAATAAGATTTCTTAAAGATGCTTGGAGATGGAGAGTTGAACTTTTTTGAGGGGAAAACAGTAAAACAGCAAGGCAAAATATACTTTAATGCAATAAAATATACTTTCTAATGCAAACTGAAGTGCATTCTCATTACTATTGTCTCCATTTGGATGTCTCTCCACTTCCCATCATCGCCTTTCAGTGTTTTATTTGAAACAGAAACATTAACCTCAAAATCCTCACCCCACAGTTAATATTGAGGAAGTTTTGGAGGGAAAGTCTTCCACTTATTTTCCTTTCTGGCACGGGGGATGGCAAATTATTCCCACATCAATATTTCCTGCTCCACTTTTTTTGAGATGAAAATAAGTACTACAGAGTAAATTGGCAATTCTGCAGCACAGAGGAGTTTAATTAAATATATTTGAATGTTCTCGAAGATCTGAACTTTGTTTGTACTTTTTGTAATCAGAGTCTTTCTCTACTATTTCACTTTTTTTTTGCTGGAAGTGTGCAATGCTGACGGAGTGCAGCTCCAAAGGAGCTTTGGTGGCTCTGGAAATCCGCTTTTCACAACAGGACTGCAGAGGAGAAGGATGGCAGAAACAGCTACACTGCACCTTCTTTTAAAAACATCTTTTTTTCTTTTTTTTTGTTAGCTGCCTTTTCACTTTGGAGAAAGAAAACAGCTCCGTGGGCTGAACGTGCCGTGCAAACGCATCGTCAGCTTGGCTGAAGCAGAGCCATGCTGACATTTTTTTGTTCAAAAAAAAAAACAAAGCAAAAAAAAACCCCCAGTTTTGTTTTTTAACCAATTTTTGAATGTAAAAGGCCCTCAAAAAAAGAGAGAAAAAAAAAATAGACACCAGCGAAACGCTGAACACAATAAACATCTTTCATGACAAAGAACAGGAACACCCAGCAGATCTGCTGTCAATAGCAAGTCCTAGGCCCCCTGCTTTCAATAGTTAATACTGAGGCCCCTCTCTCCCCCAAGCCTTGCTGGCAACAATCACAGAGTTAAAATGTTGACATGCTAAGCACATTTGGAAAAAAAAAAAAAACCCATGTCTGCATTCCCTATGGATGGTGTAGCATCGCTGTCTAACACCTAAAGAGCAGCAATTCCAGCCAAAGTGACCTTCTCACCTCACCCCCTGCCCAGCTGGTTCTCTCTTGAAATTCCCTTTCCTGGTGTGAGCAGAGCTGGAGCTGACCCATATTTGTATTTATAACCTACCAGGCTTCCTATCTCCGCTGGGAAATGGGGTTTTTTCCTAATCTCAATTAAGGAAAAAAAGCTGTTGGAAGAGGTGTTTGTGTCGTGCTCCTTCATCCCCGGCTGTGTCTTCGTCGTGGGTTGGGAAGAGCAGCATTGAATGGAAAAGCGTGTCAGGAAAGGGAAATTTTGGGGAAAGGGTGGAAAAAATGTGGCAGGAAAGCAAAATTTTGGGGAAACGGTGGGAAAAATGTATCAGGAAAGTGAAATTTTGGGGAAAGGAAGGAAAAAATATGTCAGGGAAATGAAATTTTGGGGAAAGGAAGGAAAAAAATGTGTCAGGGAAGTGAAATTTTGGGGAAGGTGGGAAAAAATGTACCAGGAAAGTGAAATTTTGGAGAAAGGGTGGGAAAAATATATCAGGAAAGCAAAATTTTGGGGAAAAGGTGGAAAAACGTATCAGGAAAGTGAAATTTTGGGGAAAGGGTGGGAAAAATGTGTCAGGAAAATGAAATGTTGGGGAAAGGGTGGGAAAAAAGTGTCAGAGAAGTGAAATTTTGGGGAAAACGTGTCAGGAAAGTGAAATTTTGGGGAACTGGTGGAAATAAGTACAATAATTTGCTGCTGGGAGAAAGATATAAAGAGATATAAATGGGAATTAAGATTATCGTGCTGAAGTTCTGAACCCTTATCTGAAGAGAGTGGTGAGGGGCAGACAAGGATTAGCAGATTTCTGGAATGAAACCCTGAAATTTGTTTGTCTGGAAATAACGCTATTTTCACACGAAACCTGGCATCCTCTCCCTTCTTTCAGGCAGCTGCATGTGGAGGGTTTGGGACGTGCCAGAGCACTCACAGAGCTTTTGCTGTGCCAGTTTTGGCCAACTCACAAGGCCAGTTAATCCTGACATGAAAAAGGGCAGCATCCATCACATCCTGTGCCCTGAGTCACACCAGCAGCTCTCACTCTGCCTTTGGAGATCTCTCTCCTGGCTTTTTTTTTTTTTTTTTATTCCACAGGACTCCACAATAAATTATTTAGAAGCCTAAGTACATTTCTATCTGTACTACAACCCGTCTGTGATGGGGTGCACTTTTTAAAACTTTTTCTTAGGGGTTTTCAAATTAAAAGGGCTGAAAAGCCTTTGCAGTTGGCTTTTAAATTTTGCCCAGCACTTCTGTATCCGGTGATGAAAATTCCTGGAAAACTGGAAGCTGCTCCTTGCCCAGTGTCCTGGAGGCTGTTCCTAAAGCACTGCAGTTTGCTCCTGTTACTCTGAATTGATTTAGCATTTGCAACACCCCGAGGAGAAGAAAAGGCTTCATTTTGTCTGGTTTGGTCGTGGAGGAAAAAAAGTGGCTGGTGGGTTTTGTGCTGGAATTGCAAGGCAGAGGTTGCAGGCACAAGGCTGACCCATTCAGTTCCCTAAATCCCTAGAATGTTCTTAAATCCCAGCTGCAAGCAAGCAAATATATCTGTATTACACTCTTTAGGGAGTTAGAGGTGCTGTATCTGCATATAAAATGTGTCTGTATCTGTATATAAAATTTTCCCTGATGGATAATGTCAAAATTAAAGGATTTCTATTTTCCTTGCTGTTGCCGCCAGGATTTTCAGCTGTTTGCACTCATTGAAGTGTCACTGGTTTTCTTGAGGATGAAAAGGGCACTTGGAAAATTTAATAGCACATGGTTTAGATGGGAAAGAGTCACAGCGGTGGTTGGGAAAGACACGATGCTGATGAATTTGATGGATGCATGTTTGTGGGTTTAAAAGACAACAGCAGTATTACACAGCTGCTTCAGCCCCGCAGCACTCCGCGCATGGTTAAAGATTTGATTCGAAGGTGCTTTCGCGACACTGTTTTGCCTTTGTCACAGCTAACAGCAGCTAATTGCCAATCTGGATTATTTCAGACCGAAATTACACGGTTTTTACCTGACACATGCAGAAATGTTGTGACAGCGGCATTTCTCCCATCACTGGCATTGGTGGTTCAGTGGTAGAATTCTCGCCTGCCACGCGGGAGGCCCGGGTTCGATTCCCGGCCAATGCAGTTGACTTTTTCCGGCCTCTCTTTTTTTTTTTTTTTTTTTTTTGTTTTTTTTTTTTTTTTTAAGTTCCTTATTTCTCCTTCCTTTTCCGCTTCCGTCGCGGCCGCCGAATCTTCCTCCATCTCCACCGGGGCTGTTTCCCCGCCGTGTCCCGCCGGGCTGCCCGCGGTAGCGGGAGGATCCTCGGAGAGGCCGCGCCGGCGAGGACAAGATGGAGGTGTAAGGAAGGGCCTGAGGGGGGGAGCAGAGGGCACGGCCTCGGAGAGCCACCCTGTGTGCCCACAGCGCGTCTCTGTGGGGTTTCTGTGGGGTAGATCTCTATGGGGTGTGTGGGTACATCTCTGTGGGAGTGAGGTGTGTGCGGGTACGTCTGTATGTGGGGTGTGGGGGGGGTACAGCCATGTCGGCTTGTGCGTGAGGGTGCGGTAAATCCGTGAGGGGGTTACTGCCCCCAGCAGTGAGTTCAGGCGTTCTGGTCAAGGTTTGAGGGATTTATTTTCTTTAAAACTCCTGCCGGAAAAGCTGTTGGGGCGAAAAGCGACGTGAATTTCTGCTCTCCTGTCCCCTCCCGTCCGCTCCCATCCCCTCCTGCTCCCTCTGCTCTGGGAGAGGCAAAATGGGAATTTTTCATTATTCCCGTGAAATTTTCATTATTCCTCATATTGTATAGGAGCTGGAAATGCTGGGGAAGGAAAAAAAAACAAAAAAAAAACCAAAAAAACCAAAAACAAACCTGAGGGGTTTGTGCCAGCGATTGCAAATACAGCAAGAGAGTCGGAATTTTGGCTGCTCGCTATTTCAGGGCTGTCTGTGTGTTTGGGGCACAAAACCGTAAGATTTTTCCTATTTTGAAGCTTAAAATCTCACGAGTTCTGTGGAGCTGGTTACGTTTCTAGTTTTCATTTAATTTTAATTTCTCTAATGGGTGGGGGCACTGATGGGATGTATCCCCCAAAGTCACTGAGCTCCTGCAGCCGTGTCATCCAGGGATGCTTTATTATCATTAAATCTTCTCTGCTATGAGCATGAAAATCAAAAATTGATTAAAAATATGAAACATCTGCTGAAGTACAAGTTTGTGTGATGGTGTAGCAGCCTGCAGAGAAATGAGTTGTTCTGGCTGTTGTACACTGAGAAAGATGCTTTTGATACCATTAATAATAATTTTTAAAATCTGTGATGCTTCTTATACACCCACCAAGTTTTTATTAATCTTCTTTTGCCTCCTGCCTGATTTGGAAGGGGAGCTTTGCAACTCTCCAAGTTCTTACTATGGATTTTTCTTACCAGAATTATTCTGTATTTCTTACCAGAATTCTCTGTTATTAGAGGAAAGAACTCTCAGAAACTGTGTGGTTTAAATAGACAACACAGCAGACTTAAAAACGTAAAATGTCAGTGCTATTTGTAAAAGTATGATGCCCTGTACTAAGATATTTTTGATATATGCAGCCCTATTCGAGAGTATTTTGATTCAGACTAAAATTCGGGCAAATCTTAGCTATTTAAAGACTCTAAAAAGTGTTTATATTTTTGCTGTTACCGTGAAAATTTTTATCTTTCTGCTCAAGTCTTAATCACATAAAAATTAAGCAAGGTGTCAAGCTGGCTACTTAAAAATATACATTAGAACTCAGTATTCTAATTATACATTAGAATTCAGTATTTCTTGTTGTAAAATTGGTAGCTGTGAGACTGGACTGAAGGAAATTTTATTTCTACTGCAAACGTTGATCAGTTTATAATTTTAGTATTTCAGCACAGCAGAGCTGTTGAAGATTTGAGAATGACTCGTTGGCAGAAGTGGAGGGGAGGAAAAAAAGCATTTTTCTGAATGGCAGAGTGGATAGGCGTGAAAAAGCAAAGCCAGTCGCCTTAAATAATTTCATCCTTAACCTTCAATTGCCTCTTTTGCGTGGCGGTGTATTTATTTCCACCCCCTCTCAGCCGAGCGATTCCATACGTCATTCTCCCTATAGAATGTCTTTGATCCGCGGGGATTTTCCGCGGGGCCCGGCTGAATCCAAACATTCTGAAGACTCGCATTCACCTCCCGAACAAAAGCCACATATGGCTTGTAAAACATGAATGAAAAACTAATGCGTGCCTGAGCTCACTTGCTGAACTTTCACTCGGCTCAGCGAAATGGAAGTTGAAGTTCATCTCAGCGTATTTTAGGAGGTGCTTTTCATTTAAAAACAATGCTAGAAACCTGTGGAAGTTTGTGGGCGCTTTTAGCATTTGAAAGTGATGAACGTGACAGTTCTATTCAGGCGGCTCGCCGTGCTTAACAACACATTGTACCTTTTTTTGTTGGTTTTGGTTCTTTTTTTTTTCCTTTCTTTCCTGCACAGACCTGAGAAAGGCCTTTTTTTTTTTTCCTTTTGTATGGAAACTTTCTGTTGTTGCGGCTGCTGACTGCTCAGCAGAATGTGTTGTTCAGGGAATAGAGGATGTTTGGGGCAGGTTTTCTCCCTCTTTTTTAACTTTAAATTTATAAATTTGCAACATCCAGGAGGAATAAAGGCACTCTGCAGTCACCCTGGGTAAGGATTCACGCTTAATGAGGACGGAGGAAATGGAAAATGGGAAACTCAGCCTTGCCTTTCTAATATAGGAACAGGCACATAAAGATGGGAAGGATAAATAAAGAGGAAATGCAATAAATTGGTGTTTTTTTCACTCAGTACAACACATAACATTTAAAACCCTCTTTAAATACACACACACACACGTGTCCCTGGTACTGAAATACTCGGGGTGCTTTTGACAGATAAAGAAAATAGTGCTTGTAATCTGAATTGTTTTTCCCATAAGTCTTTATGTGAATAAAATCAGAGGCATTTTTTTTCTAAGGAAGAAGCAAAGCAATTTGGTTTGAGTGTGTGAAATGTGGTGAGTGAGTAAAAATAGGGTGACTGAGTGAGGAGTGTGTTGTACAAGTGTATCGTGATTCATGGGGCAAACTGTGCAAAATATACTCATTATTTATGTCATCATTTTACTGACAGCATGGAAAATATTTTGCAGAGATGGCAATTGTAGAATCACCAAAATAAGATGTCTTGGGGCTTTTTTGTTTGGTTGGTTTGGTTTGGTTTTTTTGTTTTGTTTTTTTTTTTTTTTTAACTTTATATTCTTTCTGTGTCTGTGATGGGGCAAAGAGAAGCTTCAAACAGTTTCACTTGGAACATAATTAATTGTTCTCATTTTGCCTTTTAGGAAAGATGCAAATGCTGCATTGCTGAGTAACTTTGAGGTAAGTTTGTCTTCATTCTGCTTTTCAAGCAGCAATTTCAAGCTGTCATCAGTGCCTTATATAATCTTTGGAAGCTCAAACCTGGCAGTGGCAATCAGCAAAACCTACAGGGGATTCACTCTTCCTTGCATTTGGTTAGTTTTCAAGAAAAAAAAAAAAAAGCTTTTTAAAGAAGATTTGGAAATGATTTTGCTAGTAACGGGTACTGTACTATTGTTTGTTTGAGACCATTCTGAAGTAGGAATTTACCTCTCTTATTTTAAGAGAGGTGGAAAGAAATTTCATGTCCTTGTTGGTTTAATTTAAGCCAGGTAATGGGAATATTTTGCTTTGCTTATTAATGTAATTTTTGGAACAGTTTTAATAACCCCGGTGGTTTTGTCTGTGTTATTGTATTGTTGAAGGAGATCTTGACTGAAGCCAGGTAAAAATGACGGGATCAACAGTGAGAAGAGCTCAGTTGCTTTGCTCTGGGTATTAATTCTGAATATACTGCATAGCCTGAAGCAAAACAACTGAAAAAATTCCATTCATGTGTTTAAAACAGTCACAGCTTTTAAAAAACATTTTACATCCTTGTTCCTCACTCTGGGGCCAAAACCGTTTTCATTTCAGTTGCTGGTCCATCCACTAAAACAACCACACCTTTTCTGTTGTTTGGCTGATGAGAATTTCCTGTTCATCTATGATTTCCTGCTGTAATATTTTCAGGATAAAATGCTCTCAGATGCTCTAAACCACTTTATTTTTTTTTTTTTAAATCTTTAGGTGTACCAGTTACTCACTGACCTCAAGCAGCAGCGTAAAGAGAGTGGAAAAACCAAGCAGAGCTCTGGGCAGCAGAACTTGAACACAATCATGTATGAGGTGAGCAGCACTGGGAAAATCCATTTACCTGTTAGCTCAAACTGCACTAGTTCAATCCTTAGAGCTGTGTATTAATAATTTGTTGTCAAAATTCCCCTAATTCAAACCATAATAAAATGTTTTAGCTGCCACTTTTCTGTGGTCAGGGTAACTGTGCTGTCAGGGCAGAGTTAGGCAGCTGCTGTTCTTAAAATCCAGAAAAGAATTTCAGGCTTTCAAACCTCCTGGTTTTCAGCTGTTTAGTTTTGTTGGGATTTTTTTTCTTTTTTAAATTCTAGGTATTCCATCCTTTTGAGACACAGGGCAGAGCTCGCTATCATCTGATGAATTTATATCACCCAATGTGATAATTAAGATGATGATTTCAAAGCTGAGGCACAGATTACATGGTATTTTTTTATTAATAGAATTAAATTAATAATTCCCAGCCAAAACAGATAATTTAAATTGGATTTTTGATCTAAAGAAAAGCCAAACCACACGTACAGATAAACATCACTTGGATGCCAGGTTGGGAATAAACATTTCATCCCTTGCTGGGACAGAATTCTAAAATCTGACAGTACAAATAGCAATATTTAAAATAAATGAGCAACTTCCCAGAGCCTTGCAGTGAGAGCCATTGCGTGTGTGCTGGAATTAATAATTCCCAGCCAAAACAGATGATGAAAATTGGATTTTTGATCCAAAGAAAAGCCAAACCACACGTACAGATAACATCACTTGGATGCCAGGTTGGGAATAAATATTTAATCCCTTGCTGGGACAGAATTCTAAAATCTTACAGTACAAATAGCAATATTTAAAATAAATGAGCAACTTCCCAGAGCCTTGCAGTGAGAGGCATGGTGTGTGTGCTGGAGAATTGCATGGGCAGCACCACGAGTGACAGGCAGCTCAAAGCACTTTGCCTTTGCTTGCATGAGTGATTCTGTTGAGCCCCTGAAACGACTCATGTGGATAAGATCTGGCCTGGGCTTTGGTTTTTTGTTTTAGTTCTGCCTTTGTTTGAAAAAGGTAAAGGGGTTTTGATTCCTGAGCCTTGCATTCAACAAAATAGGGGCTTACCAAAACTGGGAATTAAATCTTCATGGAGACTGACAGTCTCTTCCTGCACCTCTGGGAAACAGCTGAGGAAGATCCTGTAAGTCAATTTTATCAGGATGCACCTGAAATCTTGAATTGCTTTGTTATTCTATATGTTAAATACCTATAGGATGCTTGGGGGTGTAGCTGCTGTCAGTTCTGGGTGTACTTTCTATGTTCGACTGAAAGAAAAGCAGAATTTGATTTTACAGGATTGTCTTTGGATTTCTTGACAAGCTCCCTCCAGACTTGGGTCCATTTGCACTGAAGTAACTCCATGAAAGGAGCTTTGTTTTCCTGTATATTTGGCTTTTTCATTGATATGAAATTGCAAAAAAAAAGATGAGCCTGAAAGAGAAATTACTCCTGTGAAATAATTACTTTACATGACAATATAATAATTTCATTTCAATCACTGGTGGTGAATAACAGCTTCATTTTATCTGGACAGGGCTTAAAGAAAGGAATAATAAATTATAATTATTTCCAACTCTTCATTTTGGGGTTTAATTCAAGCAACAATAAATATTTAGGAAGATTTTAAGTTACTACCAGTGAAAAGTCAGCTGTGAACTGGAATTTTTGTGAGGTTTTTTATCAACAAATTGGTTTTTTATTCAGGTCAGATTACTTTGTGTAAGGCAATTTCATTATCCACCTGCTCAGTGTTGTTATTTTAAATAAAGCAAATAAATTAATTGCTGTCAAAGTCAGTTGAGGAAAAAATTGATCAAAGTTTAATTGTCTCAATTTTTAATAGCAAAATATTCTTGTAGGTTTCATAACATTTCACTTAATCCGCTTCTAATCAACTTTAAATTGCCAAAAATGCAGGTAAAGGATAAAAACAAGGATAGATTAGAGATCTTAAAGGAGGATTTCTGGGCTGGCAGGGAGAATATTCCTGGCACTGAGCACATGAAAATTTGGGTTTAGGGACGAATTCAACTTTCCTATGTGCTTTTAAGAGAGAAAAACCACACAAGGAGCAAACCAAAGTAGCAAATGTCTGTCACAAACAGCAAGAGGGTTTTGTTTTTAGCAGGCAGAGCTAAAACTCAGTCCTTTCCTGTATTCTTCATCTTGCAGTTTTGGGTTTTGAACAGCTCAGATAAAATTGATTTCCAAACTTGAATTGATTTTCCAATTTTTCTCAGAGACTTTTCAGAGTTACTTGTTCAATACACAACTGGCAGAGCAAGTGTTAAGTGTGAAATAATTGATATTTTCTTTCTGTCCTTTGCAGACACTGAAGTACATTTCAAAAACACCCTGCAGGTACCAGAGTCCTGAGACTGTAAGGGAGTTCCTGGTAGCGATGAAAGACCATAAATTAACCAAGTAAGTGGAGCTGTGCATCTGAACAGGAGTAAAAACTCAATTAATGCTGAAAAACTGATCCCTGTGGACAGTGTGATGATCCGATTAATGCATTTTAAGTATTTTCCGCCATTGTTTAAAATGCTCAGCCAAACATATTTTCCTTCACTCCTGGGTGAGCATTTCCATCTTCTCTTTATGTGCTGTTTGTCCAGGAGCTCTGAGATCTGCACTTCATTTATTTAAATATTGGATCAACCGACCTTCCCTCCTCCCCCAGCAGTTTCCAGTGAAGTTGAACATCCCAGTTGTTATTTTGGGAAGTTCTGCTTGGAAAAGAAAAGATTTCCTGTGCAGTTCCAAGTCTCCAAGGGCTTTTTTCCTCTCTGGCAGTGCCGTGAGTGCCTGTTCTTGAGGCACATAATCCTCTTGGAGCTCTGCAGAGTGAGAGTAGAGCCTGATGTAAATAGAAATGGAATCAGCTCTGATCACTCCTCTGATTTCTAAAGCAGAATAAAACCAACATTTAGCTGCTTCTAAATGTTTCCTCCTTCACTTCTGAGGAGTTTACGCTGGATAAACGCTTGAGTGTGTTTTTATTCCCTTCTGGAAGGACTCCCAAGGAGTTGATCCTCTGGGAATAAAGGCCTTTCATTCATTTGGCTGTGCCACAAAATGCACAGTGAGAGCTCTGGAGTGCTGCAGGACAAGTTTTGAGCCTGTGCAGAGCAGGGAAAGCAGATTGTCAGCTTTTTGTTAGACTTTCAGTGCCCCTTCTCTACAGCCAGGCACATCCTGGTTTTCAGCTGTTTGGTTTTGTTAGGATTTTTTTTTTTTTAATTCTGAGTATTCCATCCTTTGAGACACAGGGCAGAGCTCGCTATCATCTGATGAATTTATGATATCACCCAATGTGATAGTTAAGAGGGTGATTTCAAAGCTGAGGCAGAGATTACATGGTCCTTTTTTTATTAACAGAATTAAATTAATAATTCCCAGCCCAAACAGATCACGTAAATTGGCACATCCAGCACAGCAGCAGCTCTGCACAAAGGGGTGCTGCTCCTTGGGAATTCTGGCCTGGAATTGTGCTTGGAATGGTGCTTTCTGTGCCAGGGCACTAAGTCAGTATTTAACCCTCCTGCAGCTCATTTTATACATTTTATACTCATTTATTTATCCTAATTATTTTCTGGAGGTGTTGGAGCATGGAGAAAAGGAAATACTCTGCAATAAAAATACTGGAGGTGTACAGAGGTGGTAATGTGGCATTGAGAGGGTCTTAAGATTGGCAGCAAACATTTCTTGAGTAGTGGTGAGTATCCTTCCCTTCAGGTGATGTGAGCCAGCCCTTTTTGAAAAGAAACGAGCTTTGCTGTGTGTTCAGGGCAGCAGTTCAGATAGAACCAGCAGATGTAGCACAGCAAAAAGGCAGAGGAGGATTTTGCAGAGTAAAAGGAACTGAACGATGCTGGTATAAAACTCCCATTGAAAATCAAAGGGTTTGTTTTTGTTTAAAGCTCATTTCTAAACTCCTTTCAGGTAGAATTTGGCCATAACCTGAGGGTTAACTCTTCATGTTACCACTTTAGGTACCTTGACTGCAAACTGCTCCCCTGGATTGGATCTCCAAGAGCGAAATACTAAACAAATTATAACAGAGAAACTTCCAACTACAGTTTCTCTGTCTCCCACAGTGCTGAGCACTTTGGTAGAAGATCTACCCCAATATTCACCTTCCACACCTGCTTGTTCAGTGAGCTGGAAAGGTTGGAACAATTACAAGCTTTAAAAGAGCTTTTGGAGTGTTTAATTATTTATGGATGCTCTGTGGTGCCTTTGGGGTTAGATATTATCTTGTGTGTCCTTGTCCTGAGGGAGTGAAGCAAGGGAACCATTCCCAAATCATTTCTTGTTCATAGTGGCAGCAGGATTAGAGTGCAGAGTGGTGTAGGTGACAAATTTACTCAGTCAGAATTCAGATTTGTTCTGTGAGGATCTTGTACAACTTTTAATTTTTTAATCCCTATCTGATCTAGTAAAGAGCTTCCAGAAGAAAACTTTACAGAATAAAAAGCAGAATTGTTTTGTGTGATCCTGGCACTTCTATTTTTTGATTTTTTTTCTGATTTTCTTCCATGCAGCCACTTGAAGGCAGGAGTGTCAGGGCCCATGTGGCAGCCCCTTCACCCCAAACCACAGGGAGCACACGGGGTGCAGTTCCTCTTGAAGCTCTTTATGTTAAACCAGTTAAAACAGCAATTCCTCCAGGGCAGTTTGGAGCTCCCCTTTGATTCCTAACCGAGGTCATTTCAACACTGCTTCTCTTGCTCATGAAAAGGCTTTGATGGTTTCCATTCTGTGCATGGAGGTGGTGCTCAGGGATTTCATTCCAGCTGTCTGCCCTTGGAGAGGAAGGACCTGCAGTGTTTGCTCTTCCAGGACCTTGCTTGTGTGATCCCTGTAATGACCTTTCCTCCCACCAAGGGTAATGAACTCCAGACTCTGTTTGCTGCTTCCTTTCTGGGTGAGGCACCCCAAAATGTGCTCTCTGAGCTGCTCAGGCACTGACTGTGCTGCTACCAGCTCTCTCTAATCAGATAATCTGATTGAAATACATTTGTGTTAATTGGGGTCTGTCTTCAGACACTCCAATCTGGTTAAAGGGTCACAAACACCCCATTTTGCTTCCCTGCCCTTGAAATTCCTGTCATGACTCCACCTCTGCTCAGAGGGGGAACAATTAAGCAGCGTGTTCATGCTCTTAATTAGGCTCAGCTAATTTCCTAGGAGGAGGAGTTTGAAGATGAGGATTTGCAGCCGTGCCTCGGGATGTGCCATTCCCTGCTCAGGCTGTGATTGCTGCCCTCGGCACTAGGCTGTGCTCGTGGATGGGAGAATCCCCAGCTGGGAAGAGCCAGCAGCCAGGGAAACACCGGGAACTGAGGCACAGCAGAGCCTTGAATCGAGGGGCAATATTGTTATTTTTCTTTCCACAAGCCCTGCAGGACGTCTCTGCTCCAAGTGAGAGAACTGATAACATAATTCTGGCAAATTCTGCAGATCTTGGAAGATAAATCACCTCAAATCTTTCTGTTACCACTGATTTTTGCCACTCAAAATACCAGGTTAACAGACCACCATCCATTTTGTGATGGATTTGTGTCTTTATTGTTACAGACACGCAAAAAGAAAAGCTTCCTAAAAGGCAGATTTTGAAAATAAACACCCAAGGTGTGCAAACAAAAATTCCAGAGTCATTTCAGAAAGCTGCCTTGCTGAATGGAGCAAATTCAAAGGCAGATATTTCACTGATATAGTTAAGCTGTGGTGAAACAGTTTTTCCCATCGTTTTTAATCATTACTTTGGTAAAATTCAAACTGTAGAACTGAGAAATTTTTTTTAGAACTAAAGCTCTGAACCCACATAATGAATTTTATTATTACCTTGTTGAGGCCTCAAGCTCTGGCTGGAGCTCCAGTTCAGTGAGCCATGTTGTACTTGGAAATAGAGTTTGCCACTAGCAGCTAATTTTCCAGTTTTAGTGCTGGAATGGCTTCATATTTGTAGGGTCTAGTGAACTGCATTGCATGAAAAGAACATTTATTAAGCTGGAGCTCTGTAATTATGAGTCAATGAGAACTGGCTCTGCTTGTGCTTCTTCCTGTTACTGATAGCCTATCTTGGATCTCATTTTGGGATCACCAAATTTCCAGTCAGTTATTTCCAGCCTATTATTATAATTTATAAAAAAACTGGTCAGGAACATTGCTCTTTTTGTCTTTAAATCAACATAGTCGAGGAAGTGTTGAGCTGAAAATCTTCAGGACTTGTAGAAAGTATTTTCCCTCGTGGCTGCCAAAAACTACAACAGATGCAAACCTCTGCGATATTGAAGGCTGAAGGGTTTGCTTGGTAATTTTTGTCTCCTCCAGAGCTTTCAAAATGAATATTCAGCAGCAAGTCAGGATCGTGCTCATTGAACAGCAGCATCGTTTAAAGAGATTTTAAAAAGATTATTCTCAGCTTTTCCAGTGGGGGTCTCTGTGGAGAATTGCAGCACCCACTGGGGCTGTGATTTCCCATTTTGGGAAAATCTTCCCTGTGCTCACGATTCAGGCATTAAAAGTTGCCCTGGTTGATTCAGGACAATTTATATTTTGTGATTTATATTTCTATGATTTATATTTCCAGCAGGAATCAAACCCCTGCTTGTGTGTCCAGCTGTTACTTCATGGTTTTCCTAGCAACTCTCAAACATCCATTCCTGAGGATGAATTTGCTTCTGCTCAGGCCCAGATGTTTGAAAGGGATTTTTTTTAAGCTCTCTGTGCTGGATCTTGGCACTGTTCTCTCCTTACCCAGACCTCTTGCTGGAAAAACACTCTGGGAGTTCAGCAGATTAATAAAAGGGCAATACCAACATACACAGGAGATTTTGGTTCAAATACAAACTCCAAACTTTTGCTTAGTGCTGACAGAAAATGGTGCATTTTGTCTGGATTTCCACGAGAGCATGGAAGTATTTTTATTATTCTTTAGAATGGATGTATCAATGTAGGAACGTGCTGTCTGTTCTGTCTGTGATTTTGAACGTGACCCAGAGGTGGTTTTTGTCTTGCAGAAATGTTTTTTAGGATTTTTTGGATCTTCACCTCCTCCAGCACTCTCCTCTTATCCAGACCCGTTTTACCCCCCGTAACTGCACAGGTTTTTGTCCCTTGCAGCCCGAGTTTTGTGTGTGTCCCCAAAGCCACTCCAGAGCATTTTTCCATCCTGGAGAAGCTGCTGCTGGCTCCAGCTGAGCCCCAGAGCTGCAGGATGTGGGATAGGCTCAGCCCCACAGCAGGAATTGCCATTTTGGGGGTTTCTCAGCAGGCAGGTCCTGTACGAGTCTGCAGCACGGCCCATTAACTCTGATTAGTGGAATCTTGCTTTCATGTGAGAAAATTGCTTTCAGCTGTCACTCATCTTCTGTATGGATTCTCCTCTTGAATGAGCAGCTTTCGTGTTCCAAACTGTTCCAAACTAAAATCCAGGCAGAGCAGGGAAAATGCAGATGCTGAAGTTTGGGGGCAGTGAAGCTGAAAATGTTCTTCACCTTCTGTTTGGATGAATGGGACAATTCCCCTTTTTATTTAACAAGCATCAGCGTGCCATGCAAGCTGTAGAAAGTAAAGATGAATTCATGGGAGCTGGAAAAAGTCAATTTTACTTTTTAGATTTAATGGAGCATGAACTAAATTCAGGCTGAAGTCTGTGCCCAAGCCAAACACTGCAGTCAGGGCTGATCCTAATGCATGGTTGCCTTGCTTTGAGTTAATCTCTGATGAAATTGTGGTTATTCAGGTTTTAATTTGTGCATGTGCTGTCAGGAAACTCCAGGTACACAGAGAGCCTGATCCCAGCAGTGAAATTTTGGGATCAGACACAGAGAGCCTGATCCCAGCAGTGAAATTTTGGGATCAGACACAGAGAGCCTGATCCCAGCAGTGAAATTTTGGGATCAGACACAGAGAGCCTGATCCCAGCAGTGAAATTTTGGGATCAGACACAGAGAGCCTGATCCCAGCAGTGAAATTTTGGGATCAGACACAGAGAGCCTGATCCCAGCAGTGAAATTTTGGGATCAGACATGGAGCCTGATCCTAGCAGTGAAATTTTGGGATCAGACACAGAGAGCCTGATCCCAGCAGTCAGTTTTTGGGACCACTGTTAAAAAGGTTCAGTGAGCACTAAGCTCCATCTCAAACCTCTGCCTTCTGCTGCTGCTGAGGGCTGAGCAATCCAATTTCCTATTAAATGAAATTTAGGGATGTTTTGGGAGTGTTTGTTTCATTGCTTACCTCATAATTACATATTAGCATGTCTAAAGATCGTTATGTCGGGCTGTTAATTAGTGCTCATGCTGCACAAGCAGCTCTAGATGAATCGTGCCATTTATGCAGCTTTTGGGGTTTTTTTGTTTGGTTTTTTTTTTTGGTTTTTTGGGGTTTTTTTCACCCTGCTGCTGGTTCCTTTGTGTTGTTCTGCATCATTTTCCGGTGGGGAGCTTTGCTGATCAAAACCAGCCATGAAATCCTTCAGATTACACATCTGAATCACTTACAAGTGTTAATCACTTGTAAATTCTCTCTCATTCTTCTGTACACATTTTTTAAAAACTGCAAATACCCCGAAATGATGCTTTTAGGATCTGTTTGGCCTGACTGCAATATTTCTGTCTATCCCTAATGAGTTGGAGTGACGTTTGTGGCTTCTAAGCAAAAACTCTTGGAGAAGTGACCTTTTTTTTTGCTGTGCCCTCTACTTCTTCAGGAAACATGAGCAGTTGCACTAATTGATTGTTTTAGTCACGATGTGTAATTGGTGTTAATTTATTTCTGCTTGCTGCTGGGGCCAGTAATCTTCCTGTGATAAACACAGCTCTACCTCCTTGAAAAGAGCTCTGGGTAAATCAAGTTTGCATTTTTCAGCTCAGGCATGAAATGGCTTTTGCTGTTTGATCCTCTTTATTTGGCTCTGGGGTTTTGCTGGCAAGGAATTTCAAGGATATTACTCTGCAAAGAAGAAGAGGAGGAAATTTCTTTCATAAAAGTCAGATAAATGTGCTTTGTGTGGAGGAGTGGTGGAGCTGTAGGGTTGGGATGAGTCTGGCTGCAGAAGAGTTGTTTGAGAAGGCTCTGATCTCAGAAGTGGCATGTGAGAGAAACTTGGGTAAAATCTGAATTCATCACAGCCTGTCCTTGTGGGTAGGGCTGGGGGAGGAGGAGGAGGAGGGAGGATTTTACAAGGAGGAGCCTCAGAGAAGCAGTTGGAGAGCTGTGGGAACTTGAGGCACCAACACTGGCTTGGCCAAAAGCAAAGAGCACTGAAACCACCAGCTCTGTGCCTCCATCAGGCACCAAGGCAGGGAATTTCCCAGCTCTGGAGGAAAAATCTTTCAAAAATCCAGCTGAATTGGCCAGATTTTTATAGAGTAAAGATACTATTTAATATTCTTTGCCAAGCTCTGCATGGCTGTGCTGCTTTTAGCTTCGCTTTTACACAAGGGACTTTTGTCTCTCATTGATTCCTTAAATCCCCTGCTTTTCCTGTAAAGGATCTGAGTGCTCCTCTCCTGTCATTATTGGGGTTTTATTCCTGCTTTTTATGACAGTGGTAGATGGCAGCAGTTGTAAACACCTCATCTTCACTGCCAGTAAAGTGCTCTGAGTTCAGAGCAAAATCCAGCCACGCTCTCCATAAAGCCTCGTGTTGGAAACACCAAATAAATTGGAGTGATTAACATAGGAGGTGCACTCCCTGCTTCCCATCACCAGTGGAAACTTATTTTGACTCTCCAAAAGCAAAGCAAACTAATAAAAAATAAATAAATAGGAGGATTTCCTGGAGCTTTCTGTTTGGAATTGTTGATATCTCACAAATGCTCTATTGAAAACGTACGAACTTTTCTTCTGAAGCTGAAAGCAATGATTAAAATGGACATTTTTAGCTGGATCATCCAGCAGCCATTGGCAGAGGCCATTTGAAATTAAATTATATCACTGAGGTATCTCCAGACACACAGAAATTGTTGGTTGTAAACATGGAGTGATCTGTATTCTCTTAAAAGCTGTGAGGTTTCCTTTCTAAAGAACCTCTGGGGGAAAACCCTCCAGAATCACTTTAAATATGCTTTAAACCCTCCAGAATCAGTTGAAATATGCTTTAACCCCTCCAGAATCAGGTTAAATATGCTTTAAACCCTCCAGAATCACTTTAAATATTCTTTAAACCCTCCAGAATCAGGTTAAATATGCTTTAAACCCTCCAGAATCACTTTAAATATTCTTTAAACCCTCCAGAATCAGGTTAAATATGCTTTAAAGCATATTTATGCCTTTTTGATGCCCTATAAATGGCAATAAATGCCAAGATTACGTTTTTCCAAATTGTAGTTCCCTACAGTTTGGAAACTGGAACTTTGTGTTTGCAATGAGCTAAAAGGATAAAGAAGTTGCTGCCATTTGATGGGATTGTAACTCCTTAGGTATGAAAATTGTTCATGTGGTTGTGTGTTCATAGCAGAAGTTTTTAATGTCTGGTGAGTTGTTGAACATTTCTGCAGAGCTTTAACAAAGCAGCAGTTAATTAATGCTTGCACAGTAATGATCTAAGGGTCTCTGCTTGCCACCTTGGGCTAGAGGTGCTCACAGCTGAACACAGGAAAATCCCCAAATCATCAAAATATCCAAATTATGGCCCTTCAGCCACGCTGCAAACCCAGCCAGGATTATTCCTGGCAGTGACATCTCATCCCTCAGTTATCAGGAATGTGTTTGCATCACTGCAGGCATTGACGGGATCCTCAAACCACCCAGTAATGTGGATTTTTCTTCCCCTGTGCCTTTACCAGGGCAGAGAAGCTGCAGCTGCTGAACCACAGGCCTGTAACTGCAGTGGAGATCCAGCTGGTGAGTAACAATGCCTGGGCCTGTTCAAAGCTTTAACTGGAAGCAGCTTTAACCTTGGAGATCAATTGAATAATTGCTTTCTCATGGGCCAGTGATTGAATGTATCCCTTTATGCACGTTTTACATCCAGGGGTTTAAATCCACTCAGCTTCCTGTCAGAGCTCTCTCAGACAGATTCTCCACCTCTGTTTGCTCCAGTGGCACACCTTTAAAATGCCCAATGCGGTCATTAAAGGTGATTTATGAAAGTATTGCAAATAAGAATGTATTTCATCTTTTTGCTCTGCAGCTCTTTGATGGAATACTTTATTTTATTTTTGGGCATCTTCCCTGATTGTTTTAATGGTGGAGTTACACTAAAATCACAAATTCCAACAAGAAACGAGCTCAGTAATGCAGGATGAGAAATGGGTGTAAACTTTCTGATGGAAAGGAGCCATTGTCAGGCTAAGAATAATTCAGCTGTAAAGAGAGATTGCCACTAAATAGAAATAGATGCTTCTATTCTCTCAAGCATCTCCTCAGGAGTACAAACCCCTGTGGTAATAAAGAGACTGTTAGAATGAGGATATTATTTCAATAAAGATCTCCTGCATTAAGAACATCTGTTTGCAATCTTCCCCTGGAACCAAGCTGAGGAGGAACAGGATCATATTTTGCTGCACAAAAAGGGAAGGATTAAAGAGGGACCAGTAGGACAATTCTTCTGTCACCAAGAAGCAGAGATCAGAATGCTGAAGGAGTCTCAGAAGAATGATCCCAGCTGAGGAATTAATGCTGTGCTCTGTGGCTCGGGAGACCAGTGCCCAAGCAGGAGCTTTAAGGCTTTAAGTTAATCAGAAACCACAATTTGGAGCCTGTCTCACACCTTTGTTAGCTTCATGTGCTTAGACAGATTTATTTTATTGCCATCTGCAGCCTTTTCTTCCCTTCTTTAAATGCAATCATCTTTTGGGGCTCTGAGGTGACTGCATGGCTTTGTCTGTCCCTCCCCTTCTGTCCTACCTGCTTCTTTGTTATCCTCCCTTCCCATAAAATCTTGAAAATGGTTTGCTCCTGTGTCATGTTTGAAGAAAAGAAGAATTTTGGACCTTTCTATTAGAAGTCAGCTCTCTGTAGAGTGCCATATATTAGATATTCTAAGTTTGGTAGGGTCAAAGTTGAATCAAACTCGTTGGAGCTTGCAGACCACAGACACAAGATTTGAGTTCAGTGTCAGTTCATTATTGATCCAGTAATGATCAATTATTTAACTCTAAATTATCTAAATTATCTTCTCTAATGATCTAAATCAACTTGTGTAAAGTTGAATATCTGTGCATTTGGGGGGTTAGCCTGAATTTGTATCTTCAAGGAGGCATTGGGGATGCAATTCCTGTTCCATTGGGATTCTCCTGTAATTCCCAGGGCACATTTCCCCAAAATCAGCATGGCAGTGGTGTGGTGTCCTGGATTGTTCACCCTGTGTCAGATGAGCCCTCCCCAGGGCTGCAGCATGTTTAAAAGTGCTTCAATCAAAGCTTTTGGAGCTCAGAGGGTGCTGGGGAGCTGCAGGTTGGTGTCACTGAAATCCAGAGCTGGGACAAGCAAGGAGATGATTTTGCTGTTCCATTGGTGGCTTGGATCCTGTTTTTGGTGAGGACAGAGGTTCCAGCAGTCACTGAACACACAAAATCTGCCTTTTCTGGCTGTAAAATAACCCAGAGGTCACCCATGCACAGATTCCCTGCAGTGATGGATGAGACACAACCTGCTGAGAGGTAAATTTGAGCTCTAAAATGGCCTCGATTCTCTCCTCACTGAACTTGCCCCTGAATCAGAAATAAATGCTGGGGAGAAGTTCTGAGCACTTCCTGGAATGGAGGCACATCAATCTTATTTTTTTCAGAAAGCTTTAAACAAAATGCCAGCCAAGTGCAAGCTGGCTCTCACTTGCTGAGTTTTGATGTCTCCAACTTTTACTCAGTGCAGCCTGGCCGTGGAATGGAGCCTGATTTACCTGGCAGGCTTTGAGAGAGGATATTTATAATTATCATTTTAATTATTGCTGCTTTTTACCTTTCCACCTTTTGAGTTTTTTTACTCTCCCCCTACAAATTTCCTTGTTTTTAGCTGTATGCAAACAACAAATTCATTTTGATAAAATTATTTTGCAGCTAAAAAGCAAATTTCCGTTGTGATCTTTTGGTCTTAATGCATAAATTGCTGCCTTTGGCCGTCTTTGCCTTTTCCAACCTCGGTGCCAGGATTTCTTTTCTAACAACAAAAGCAACAAAAAGAGCATGAAATCCAAATTCTTACCCCACAGAGTAAAACATTGTACACATTGCAGCTATCTTGACCTCCTGTTTTAATCTTTGACATCAATTGGGCCTGGCTCAGTGATTCCCAAAAGGAGGAAATAAAAAGTCAGGGATGTTCAGCTTTACTTGATGCTCGAGATTAAGCCTCACCTTTTTTAAGGAACAAATTGCTCCACGTTTTTCTCTCTGAGTGGAAAAGCAGATTTTGATTTTGTGCTTTTTAAAAATGCATTTCTACCTTGGAGAATTTCATACTTGTGTGCATAAGCAGGCTGGCACATTGTTTTTTATACTGGAAAAGAATAATGAAAAGTATTTTGGAGAATGAAAGATCTTAAGAGGGTTTGAACATTTTATTTTCTCAACAGTGCATTTTTCCTTGCCCTTGGTTAATTATCTCTGAGGGACATTAATTCAATCATTCAGTCTTTTACTTTATTTCTTTTTTTTTAATGTGCTGCTTTTTTTTTTCCTTTATTAATGTGGTGGCTGAGCAATTTCAAATCACTGCTCAAAGGAGGAAATAACAGTGATTTTCTCATCAAACATCTCCCTCCTCCACTGGAGTTAAATGATGTACTTGATTGCTTTGGGAATGATCAGAGCCCCTATTTCCTTTATTACTGTACTTTACTGATTATTTTAAAATCCAACTCTTAGCTTATTATTCCAATAAACAATAGCTTTTAACCCACAGGTTGTTCATCAAATACTGAGAGAATTTCTCACTTCTTTCAGGACTTTTGGGGGTTCTTCAGTGTGGCTTTATTTATTCTTCCTTCTTGATTTATTGTTATGTCTCAGGAGACTAAACCAAATAAACATTAGCATTGAAAACAGCACGGGGAGGAGGATGAAGCCTCTTAAATTCTGCTTTTATTTGGGTAAGCACAAAAGATAGGTATGGTTTGAATTAAGGATGTTTGTCCTTGTTTCACTGAGTAAAAACTGGAATTCAGACAGCCCTGAGTGATTCTGTGCTTCCATTTGTCCAGGGCACTGTGACCATAGATTTGCACCTTAATTTTTGAATAAACACTTTAATCCCTGAGATTGTCTTCATGGGCTGGCTGTGAATTTCTGAGAATTCAATTTGAGCTGCAGGGGGAACGTGCTGCTTTTCCTTTGAGCTGGGAGAATTTTCTGCCAATTAATTTATCGAGTTTTCCCGATTGCCTCTTTGATTAGATGCAGAGCATTGTGGAAACCAAACGGGAGCATTGCTGACTTTAAAAATACATTGCAATGGAAACTGAGTACCAAACTGCTTTAATTTGGGTGAAATCGAGATTATTAGTGAGTGAATGATCACATTTCACAGGTAACACACACTGGCTGGGTTTAGGAGTGCTATGGATGTGCTGCAGCAATTTTTCCTAAACCCCTGCAGTTATTTTGGGGCAGCACAGCCTTGAATGCTGAAAAGCAGCAGTGAGAATGATTTATGACATCAGGGGGCTTTTTATGCATAAATTGTATTTCTGTCACTCTGCCCACTTCTGCTCCTCACCCAAATCTCCAAATATTGAGGCACTTTGGTCAGAAATACCCCAAACTTTTCATCATCTGAGAGGGGAAACTGTTCCCATTTGGGCTGGGTGGCACTGCCAACATCAACATCTGAGCTCATCCCCTCCCTTCCAACATTTGCATTTTTGTTTTCTTTACTCTAAACTTTGCATTCCTGGCTGCTTATGGGCTCAGTCTGGCTCTTGAGCAGTTTCAGCCAGTGCAGGGCTTTTTGCTGGAGATTTTCTCCAAGATTGGTAAAATTCCTGCTGGAAAAGGAGGTACCTGAATCCAACTGGGGGTTTTTTTTGCCTCTTAGGCTGCTTCTTGCACCTCATTTCTCTTCTCAGCACCAGATTTCTCAGTGCTCTCAGCATCAAAGGTGTTTTGTCTTGCAGCTGTAAATCACAGGGCTGAGAACATCTGCTGAATGTAGAACGAGCCTGGGAGTGACCCCCTGTTCCCCCTGAGATCTGTTTTCTTTTAGGACAGTTTCATTTGCCTCTTTATCTGCGTGCTGTCTGTGCTTAATTCTAGAATTTTGCCTTCTGGCTTGTTGCTTTGCTGCTTCCTCACTGCTTATGTTTTCATAAATCAGGCTCAGGCTGTTTTTTTCACTTCCTGAAAGAGTGGAAAAAATTGATTTTTACAGTTTGTGCTTTTGATCCTTTGAAATCTCAGATAATATTACAACAAAATAAGGCTGAACCATCAACTTGACTAAGAAGCTGTCTGTCCATCTTGCTAAATGTTGATTTGTGTCTGTTGGTGGTTCCTGGGAGCTGCTGGAGAGGCACCAAGAGGTGAATTTGCTGCAGGAATTCCCACTTCCCTCTGGATCTGTCAGCAGGAGGGCATTTGGGAGCTCCATCCCCTCCTCAGTGCAGGGTCTGGCATCTCTAAAAACGCTTTGCACAACATTTTAATGAGACATCACAAACACCAGAGATGATTTCCTTTCATTTCTGGCATTTCTGGGGCCGCCAGAGCAACCCCCAGAGCTGCTGTGTCTGTCCCTGCAGTTTGTCAGCCTCGTGCTGTGCCACTAAAAATGACATCAGAAGGGTTGTTCATGCTGGGAGTTCTGGGGCATTACTCATTTGGAGTCACTGGGGAGCAGGGAAGAAAACGGGGATTAGAATTCACTTGTTTTGCCTTAAAATCAGGAGTTGATAAGAGCTGGTGCTGGTCAGAAATCCCTGGGTTTTGTTCGAGTTCTGATTTCATCAGAGCAAGCACCTAAAGGAGAAAGTGGAGGGGAAAAAAGGGAGAGGAGATATAGATAGAGATAAAACTAAAATGGGAGGAGGGTTGGGCTTTATGTCAGGCAACAAATCACATCTGCACAAGGCCAAGTGCTCTTTTTCTGAGGGATGGTAACAAATCTGGGAGATTTGTTCTTCAGTCGTCCTACCTGGAGTAATCCCTTCATCCAAAACACCTGGGCTGGTTCTTTGACCAGCTCCTGCTCCTACAGCACCTACCCCACCTTGAAAATTCAGTGTAACAGCCATGAAAAACCCCATAATCCAGTCTGAAAGCCAGGCTGATAATCCTCTGGGAAACTGAATAGCAAAGGTCATCTGGAGACGAGGGATTTGTCAGCAGCACCAAGGAGTGGATGGAGCAGGTTTGATCATGGAATCACAATCCCAGAATAGTCTGGGCTGGGAGAGACCTGAAAGAACATTTAGTACCAGGGACATCTTCCACACTTGGTGTGGTGCTGATGCTCCAGGGTGTGCTGGGATGATTCCCTGGGGGAATTGCTTGGCAGGAATCAGCTGCCAGGGCTTCTCCCAGGCAGGGAAGGAGGATTTGGGGTGTGTTTGAGCACAGGGTGAGCAGTGGAGCAGCTGCTGGGAAGCTGAGCCAGGGCTGCTGTTCAAGCCAGTGTCCCACAGTAGTTGCTGAGCTAACAGTGCTTGGAAAACCTCTCCACAGGGATTTCCATCCTTTGATGGGGATAGTCCCCAGAAAGTCATTTACAAATGGAAATTCACTGTCTGCCTTTTGGTGAGGAGTGGATTCTCTGTGTGTGTGCAGATCTGTGGATGATCCTGATGAAAGATGATCAGATTGTGCAAAGAGAGTTCAGAGGACTCTGAAGAAAAACAGAAGCGAATTGAAGGTCCCACTCTGCTTTTCGGAAGAGCTGGCAATTTACAGCTTGAGCTGATTAAACCTGCTCTGACTTGGAACCATCATTCAAATAAATCACTCCTCTTCAAAGGCCATTTTCAAGGACTTGGTGTAAAAAAAGAAAACTCAAACCCCACAGCCCTAATTGGTTTCATTTGTGTTTGAAGAGTTCTTCTGACTTGCTTTTCCAGTCCTCTGACAAGCTTTTTTCCCCCTTTTTAACAGCTGCCTATAAATTAGGGCAGTTGTTTTACTGGTAGCAATGATATGAAAGCTGCCACAGCTCCACAGTGGGAGTAGGTCCATAATTAATCTCATGGAATCCTGGAGTTGATTCATGACAGCGTTTTTGATGTTGCTCAGAGCTTTGAAATGTCTTTATATCCAGGAATCTCCCAATTCAAGCCAATTCCAGCTGCTGTAGGGTGAGGTGGTTTCTTTTATGGGCTGGTGATTTCGTGTAGGTACTGGATGAGATGCCAAGGTCCAGGGAATCCCTCTCAGGACATCCCCTGGAAACACAGAAACTTGGGAAAAAGGTCAAGAATGTGAGGCTGCATCTGAGCTAAAGGAAGAGCCTGGCTCAGGACATGGATGTGGAGGTTGGGAGAAGCTTTGGGATAAACCAGGCTGTTCCCAGGGTGGTGTTTTCCTTGCTGGAAGGAAAGCAGGATCTCATTACACAGTGCCAATTGTCGTGGGGAACAATAGACTTCTTTCTTTTATTTTTTTCCCAATATTCCAAGAGTTCTGCTTTGTCAAATGCTTTTGTGATGAGCTCAGGCCGTGCCTTGACAAAGTCTTCCCTGCTGAGCTGAGTCCTTCTCTCTGAGGGAGGAAGTGTGGATTTCATGATGCCAATGGGGGGTTTTTTTTGGTTTTTGGGTTTTTTTTTTTTGACCTGCAGATGGTGGAAGAAAGCGAGGAGAGGCTGACAGAGGAGGAGATCGAGTCCCTGCTGCAGACAGTCACCAGCATCCTGCCAGGGGATCCAGAGGAGCAGCACAGAGACTCAGCAATGGCAGCAGAAGACAAAGGTGACCAGGCATAGCAGGCAGCACTTCCAGAAGAGAACCAGCTGCTGTTAGTCTGGCTTTGATACCAGTTCAATCCTGCACTGGACATAACTGTAAAATATATTCAATTTTTTATGATTTGGAGGTGATGAGGGAACCAATTGTTCTCAAGCAAGCAGGGAACAGGACACCATTGTTTGGGTGTTTTGTCATCCACAGGGGGGGCAGTGCCAGAGTTTGCAGTGGAGCAGCCTGGGGAATGCTGGGGCTCAGCATCTTTGGGGATTTTTTCAGTCCCCACAAAGAGAATTCCTTTTAGAAGCTTTTGGAGTTGCCCAAGTGGCTTCCAGAGCAGTGCAAAGCCAATTTGGGGGCTGTTCACAGGGGTGTACAGGAGCTCCTGGCCAGGCACTCCCAAATCTTGGCATCATGGAATGGAGGGGATCTGTGGGAAGGCAGCTCAAGGATGTCTGATAGTCCCTTCTAAATAAAAGAGATCCAGATTCAGCAAATTGCACTGAAACCAGGGAGCTGGGGGGGTTCAAGCTGTAAAATCAGAGCTGGGAGTGCCCAAACAGCAGAATATTCCGGTGTCTCTTTGCCCTCTGAAGGTTTATTCCAATATTTACACACAGATGAGGCACTCCTGTGATGGAGGAATAAATGAGGCAACACTGAGCTCTTGATCTGGTTTGGTAAAATGACAGTCAGGCGTGGATGAGGCAGAATTTCCTGAGCTTTTTTTGTCTGATGAAGGATTTCAGCATCAAGTATTTCATGTTGAAAGCCTTCGTGATAATAATAAATCATCTGTGTGTGAACATCCACACAAAGTCAGCCCCTGGTTTAAATTGTGGCTGCAGACCACAGAGTCTTTAATAATTATTATGATCTACTGGAAATAGAAATAAAATTTTAAGCGCATCCCGGGAGTTTCGTGCCTTACAGGCGAGATCAAATCACAATATCTGACTTTTTTTCCCCCCCTTCAGCTCTGTCATGGGTTTATTTTGTGTTTTTATGCAGAGAATTTGTGCTTTCTGAGCTTCAGTTGTGCAGGGTATGAAAAGGACTGATAAATTCCAGTGTCTGGGGGATTTGTCATATTCGTTTCCATGGTATTTAAGCTTCTTTGCTGTCTGGAGAGGAAAGAAAATTATTGGAAAAGTGTATTTGTCGCCTCTTAAAGATAATTTATCATACATTAAATGCCTTGCAAGGCTGGAGACTAAAGGCACATTTAGACTGGGTTTGTTTAGTGTTGAAGGGGGAAAGTCCTTGATGGGGTTGTGATCCATCAGTGTAGATTTTTCTCTCCAAAAGGGAAAGAAAACAAAAGATAAGTGGATCAGAGCATGGAAAGACGCACAATTAATTTTAAAATTAACATTTTTTTATTCACAGCAACCACCGATGCTGTTTGACAAGCTGCAGGTGTTTACATTTTGATCTGCCCTTCCCTAAAATGAAGTTATTGAGATTTGCTCTGAACATATCAGAAGCAGCTGGAATCAGACTGTAAATATCTTCAGCCAACAAGAGCAGCTCCACAGCTCCCTGAGTTTGGATGTTCCGTCCTGGGCATGGATTTGTTGCTGGGATGGATTTTTGCCAGCAGCTGTGCTGTTCTGGGGATGCTGTGCAGGATGCAGGAGCTCCTCACTTGCTGTTGGAGTGAGCCTTGCTATTAGTATCAGTTCCAGATGTTGACAGCTGTTAGCCCTCTGCAAATGCATGGAGGGCTTGTAAACAATAATTCCCCTAAAAATCCCATGCTGAGCAGCATTTGAAAGGCTCTGGGCTTGTGGCATGGGCAGGACATCAAGGGATGGATTTTAAACCTGCTGCCTGGAAATTCAGGGGAGGATTTACCCTGAGCACAGCTTGGAGTTGTGCTGTTTGATCTTTTCTGTGCCAGAACCCCCAGAGCAGAAATGATTTCTGGAGAGCTGATACCATCTTGCTGATGTGGCACCGTTTCCCAGCGTCCTGAATGTCACACAGAAGATCTGCCAGTCTCCCACATAGCTTTTTATTCCCTTAATTATTCCCTTAATTAACCATTCCCTACCACAGGAGATGGACCCTCCTAATTCTTGGAACAGAGAAGGTGGCACCGAGTGGCTCTGGGGGTGCAAGAAAGGTAAATGTGTGTCCTGAGAAGGCACTGAGCACTCAGCACTTCCTGAGTGTTTAAGAAGTGGAAATTACTTTTCATTTTCTCATTTCTTACCTTTTCCTCTGTTGTGTGTGTTTGGCTCTGCTCAGGGCTGCTCTTGTGCCGAGAAAGGGGAACGAGCTGCCACAATTCCTGATCTGATCCTTCAAAACACCTGGGCATTCTCTTCCCATAAATCCAGATTTCTTGAGGATCCTTTGGCAGTCCCTGCTGGAGAAGTTTTATTAGCAGAAGCTTTGTTCTATGGGAGAAGAAGGAGCTACTGCTCCTACCTGGCGGTTGGCAAAGGAAATGGATCTGCTGGAAGCAGATGTGCACCAGGAATTTTGAAGAAGATCCAGGAAATCCCTGCTGCTGAGCTGAGCAGCTTCGGTGGAGCTCAGTGTGTGAGGCTGTGCTCACCACTGAGTGCAGAATGGGACAAGCAGGGAGCAAAATTCATCTGGTTTGTTTGTGGGGGTATTCATTAGCTAAAGGTGAGGCAGGAAAAGCAAAGCCACGGAATTTGGAGCTTTGGGATTTTTTTGGAAGCAGATTGACTTCAAACAGCACTGGAATGGCTCTCACCTGATTAATTCATACTTCCCACTCCATTGGAAGTTTGTGGTTTTTCCCAGTTGATGGTTGGAGGGGGAGGATTTGGTTGACCCTGCTGGAGCTGGGGGTTTTGCTCTGTGATCTCCAGAGCTCCCATCCTTTCTGGCAGTGCTTTCCCTTCCTCCAGCCATGGATTCAGTGTTTCCATCTCGCTCAGGCAGCTCTCATTAAGGACTGGGATGCAGAAATTTGGGATTTGCTCCCTGTCCCCCTTCCCATCCCTGCTTGGCCCCTTGGCAAGTGGGAGCCTGACTCTGGCACAGTGCAAACCCTTCATTTCTGGGATGTGGGCACAGGGCAGGGGACAGGCTGACAGGGCTTGCAGCAGGATTTGGGATCGTGCTTGTGGGTTCAGCCCATCCTTGGGGCTGGAATTGGGGTTCGTGGGCAGCTGAGGCTGTTCCAGAAGAGGCTGCTCTGGTGTGAGGGATGAGTCCCAGGATGCTGCTGGGATAAGGTGGAGTTTCAGGGTGATCTTAACCACAGTTTTCTCTTGAAGTTTTCTTAATTTGGGCAAAATGACTCCACTGCCTTAAATTTGGCCCAGTCCAGCACCATTCCCTGCTGCACCCTGGCTGTGCTGGGCCCCTCCAAGCTCAATCCATCCCAGCCCAAACTGGGATTTTTCTGGATCTTGCTTTTCAAACACACACACACAGAGATTTTTCTTTGTTGCATTTTCTCTGATGAAACTTCTTTATTGCCTCTGCCTGCCCTGGGGTGGCAGCTGTGCCAGGGCAATGTGCAGACAGCACGTTCTGCATCCCAGAATTTCCCTGAGCTCCACAGGCTTCGGAAGCAGCAGCCTCAGCTGGGAGTTAAACTTGGGAAACTTCGGGTTTTGGCAGAGAGGAGTCAGGAAAAGCTTTGTGCACCTCAGCCTGGCCAATATCAGGCTTTTCCTATTTTTATTTTTTTATTGCTACCCATAAGCAGAGTGGAATTTAACCCCTGGGGATGTGCTGGAGGCTCTAAACATGGACTGGAGAGATTTTGCCAGATCTGAAAGCATCTCCCAAGTTTTTTTGCTGCCTGTGAAGGAGGGAGAAGAACCTGAGGGCTTTTATTGGCAGCTGTGGGTCAAGTGTACAGGGCTGAGACAGTTTCAAAAAGTTGCCTTTTTTAAAAATTGATTTGTTGTTTTCAGTTTTCTGAGTGCCCCAGACCAGGACAGGGGTGAGCAACACATACTGAGCTCTGGAATGTGGGTGGACAAAGGGCAGGTGGGGTTTGGAGAAATGTGCAGAACAGGCACCTTGGGTGCTCTGCAAACATCATGCCAGTCCCCATCTGAGTGCACTGGTGTCCCTTATCCTCTGGGGACAGTGGGATAGGGCTCACCTTGCTGGGGCTGGGCTGAGCCCAGGCAGCCCTGGAGCCCTTCCAGCCTCACCAGCTGCAGTGTTCAATCTCAATCCTCTCTATCATCTGCCAGTTTTAAAATACTCTTCAAATTCATCTGTATTTTCCCTTCTGTGTGGTTTCCTGGATCTCCTGACACAAAGCTCTGGCTCGGGGGTGCAGCAGCCAGGAGGGAGAGAGGGAAAAGGAAGAGCTGGAAACACCCACACAAAACCTGATGAGATCCAGCTCTTCCTCCCTGCAGGTTTGCTGTTCATCCCCCACTCCAAAGGGATCCAGCTCTTCCTCCCTGCAGGTTTGCTGCTCATTCCTCACTCCAAAGGGATCCAGCTCTTCCTCCCTGCAGGTTTGTTCCTTCATCACCCACTCCAAAGGGATCCAGCTCTTCCTCCCTGCAGGTTTGCTGTTCATTCCTCACTCCAAAGGGATCCAGCTCTTCCTCCCTGCAGGTTTGCTGTTCATCACCCTGAAACTCCCTCAAAAGCTGCTGCTTGCCACTGCCCACACTGGGGGGTGGAAGTGCGAATCCAGGCCAATTTGAACATTGTCCCTCTTCAGCACCCTGCCTCCAAGCATGGAACTTCCTTCCAGCAGGAAGTTGCCTCTTTCCCATCCCCATGGGCTGCTCCAAGTGGAACAGGAGCTCCTGTCCTGTGTCACCACCTCAGGTGAGCCTCAGCAGTTGAAGCCACAGGGAAAAGCTGCTCAAACTACTGGAAATGGCCCTAAATCCCCCCTCGTGCTCCCAAGAGCTGCTGGAGGGTCTCCATGGGTAACCCATCCCTGTCTGCTGGGGTTGGCACCATTGGAACCCAGCAGGTTTAGTGGGATGAGATGGGATGTGCAGGTTTTCACCCCAAAATGTGACTGACTCTCCAAACGCCTCTTCTTCCTCTTTGAATTTTGAGTTTTCCCCAGCCTTTTCCTCCTGCTTTTCCACTGCTCTGGAGCTGAAATCTTCCCCCCCAGTGCCAGCTGAGCTGGTTGGAGCAGGCCAGGAGCAGCAAGGAAAACCACAATATTTTGGGAGCAGTGGTGAGGCAAGGGAGAGTCGGAGGGAGCCTTTGGATTTGGCATTTTCTGCTGGGGCCTCAGCAGAGCCCAGGAGTTAATCATTCAAATATGCTTATGTGTAACTAATCTCTGCAGGACAATGAGCTGAGGAATTACTGAATGCAATTGAAATGGGGCACAGTGGTTGCTGTAAAAAGGGTGTCCCGAGCCAATGGGAGCCAGCAGGCTCCTATAAAAGCGGGTGGGGAAGGAAAAGCAGCTGGTGGGAAGAGATCCCCAAAATCCCCAAAAGCGTGTCCTGAGCTGCCTCTGCTTGGGCAGAGATCCTTCTGAGCTGCTGGAAATCAGGCTGAGCCCTTCTCCCAACACTTGTGGGGTCAGTGGATGTGGTGGGATCTGCCCAGAGTCACCTGGTGGAGCCTAAAAAGATGAAATCCAGCAGTGCCGTGAGTTGGGGTTGGATTTGGGGGGCGATTGGGATGCTCTGCCAGGAGCTAGGTGGGATCCATGGAAGGAAAAGCAGCTGGTGGGAGGAGCTCCCCAAAATCCCAAAGTGTGTCCTGAGCTGCCCCTGCTTGGGGCTGATCCCCGTGGGGTCAGGGGAAGTGGTGGGAAGGACGGGATCTGCCTGGAATCCCCTGGTGGAGCTGAAAAAGATGGAACCTAACAGTGCAGTGAGTTGGGGTTGGATTTTCGGGGGGAGGAGGATGCTCTGCCAGGAGCTGGGTGGGATCCATGGATGTGGAAGCCCAGGTGAGGCTGGATTTTGGGAGCTGTGAGGGTGTTCAGCAGCGTTATCCCATGGGATAGCCATGGAGCAGGTGCTGCTGCAGCAGGAATAGGGAGGTGGGGAAGGGGTGGGAATGGAATTTAGTGGATTTAGGGATTAGATCAGCTGGGCTGACCCCGATGACCATCTCAGGGCTTGTCCTGCACACTCATCCCTTGGCTCCCAGCCGTCCCACCAACAGGTTTTGGCTTTATCCCTGATGTTGTTTGGATCCATGCTCCGGGTGCCATTGGTGAGCTCAGCACTGGCCAGGGCTGGCAGGAGAAAATTCCTCCTGGAGCTTTCTGCCAGCCTTCAATTCCCCCAAAGAGGTGTTAAGTGCAGCTGTTTCCAGCTCCAGGGCACAGACGTTTATTCCTCCCGTGATGCCACTGCCAATCCTTCCAAAAGCAGGAAATCCCAACATCTCCAGGCATCACATTCCTCCTGCTGCTCATTTTTTCTCTCCAAGCTTTTAGTTTAATAATATTTTATCTGTCTCCCTTTGTGACTTTTCTGCCTTTTGGCCCATTTGAAGCCACAAACAGATGATTTACACCAACACCCCATGAAATCAGCCTTCAGCCCCCTTTTTCTGCTTGCAAATCAGCAAATGGGTGTGAGGAGTTTTGGATGGGATCATCCCTGTCCCAGCCAGCTGCTCTCCCATCCAGAAAACGAAGAGCGCAGCCTGTTTCCTGTTAAATCTTGCTGCTTGTATTGGTTTACATTGTTTGTCTGATGTTTTACAGCTTCCAAGCCGATGTTGCATTAAAGCTGGCTGGAGCTGAGGCAAGAAATCAGATGCAGGCACTGGCAGGGTTCCCCAAATGCATTCACGAGGGTTGATCCCACAGTCACATTTTCTCAGTCCTTGCAAGAGCTGGGTCCTGGCTGAGCCTTCAAAAGGTGTTTTGGGGATAATTTGGGAGTTTTAATCGCAGGGCAAGAGGTGGAGGGGCTGTGCCTGCTCCTCCTCCAGCCGGGTTTGCTGTCTCTGGGGTGGCTCCTGAGTTTCTCTTGACCCCTGAGCTTTGTTTTCAATTTCTCTTCCTTGCTGTCCTGCTGAGGAGGGGAGTGAAGGAGGCTGGGTGGGCACAAAGCAAAATTTTTATTATATTTAGATTTAATTTATTTATGTGTGTGAGCGTTTATAGAACAAGATACGGAATCATAGGATAGATTTGAGTTTAAAAGGATCCCTAAGGATCATTGAGTCCAATTCCCTGCTCTTCACCCCCACCTAAAGTTAACCATGTGAGCAGGAGAATCCAGATCCCCCTTGAACTCTGATGAGCTCCCTTCCCTGGGGAACCTCTTCCAGAGCTTTTTATGTGGAGGTTATGGATATAAAAATGTGTTTTAAGCAAAGCAGGATGAGTCTCTCATGCCCTTGCACAGATGAACAGGACAGGGCTGATTTGGGGTGGCAGATCCAGATCCCCCATGGTTTGCTGGTCTTGTCCTTGATGCATCCACCAAAAAAAACCCCAAAACACTGAATCCAGCTGCTTTCCATCCATTCATCCCAGGTCAGCCAGAGGCTTCCTGAAGGGCAAGGCAAGGATTTCTGCCTAAAGGAACCAGAAGTTTTTGGAATCCAAAAACCCTGATGTAAGGGGAAAGCTTCTTGGTGGCTACAGGAGTGCAGGAAGTTTTTAATGTGGCTTTAGGAGCACCAGCAGAGGTTGGCTGGGGAGTTCTGCCCTTTGTGGGCACCATCCCATCAGCAGCATTAATGATCTCCCTTCAGAGCTTTGGTCCTGTGTCTTTGGCAGTGGGGTTTTGTTTTATTTTTTAGATGCTGGGGTTTGTGAGCTGCTTTGTGCCATTTTCCAGGCTCAGATGAGATCATTCCTCGATGATCTCTTTATTAATGAGCTGATGGATATTTATCTCATTAGGAGGTTGGTGTGCTAAAGCTTTACAAATTCAGTCCTTGATCTGGCCAATCTCTAGGAATTTTCAGCCATTTAAACCTCATGGGACAAGAAATAAGAAATAAATAAGAAATAAGAAATCTCTCTTCTTTTAAGGGCCAACCAAGAGCATCACACATCTCCCAAAGCCTTCAGCAGAGACTTTTAAAAAACTCCAGCTTAGCCAGTCTCTGTGATACTGATTTGGGGGGTTCTTAGAGTGTTTTCTTCCTTCAGGAAAACCTAAAGAAGGGAAAGGAATTAGGCAATGGGTTATTCTGGGATGTCTCCATGCTGGAGATGAGCTCTCCTCCCTCACACGTCCTCGTGCCACATCAGCAGCTGTCTGCAAGCCAAGGACACGGGGAGATGCCTATGGCTGGAAAAACAGCTCCTTCTGTATTTATTGGACTTCCTAGCAGCTGGAAAATCCCAAAGATCTGCCCCTCCAGGGGCTCCTGCAGCTGGGGGAAAAAGTCTTCCTGTGAAATAAATTTTTAATGGCTAAAGCACCTCTCCTGTGATGAGGGCAGCATGGAGGTGTCCCTACCCCCATAATTATTTTTCCAGACACGTGGCAAGGTCAGTTTGTAGCTGTCCCATCTAAAAACCAGCAGGGATCAGGCAGAGGTGGGGAATATGGAGCTATTTATCAGAAAATGCTGCTTTTTGGGGTCGGAGCAAAAATCACCTTGATTCTCTCTGAGCCACAAGCGAGTGAAGGTCAGGTTGTAAAAAATTAAGTCTGTGTCCTTGGACTTTATTTTTAAATGAAGTTTAAATCCTTCTGAAATGGTGCTTGCAGCAGGAAAACCCTGCTTGGTGATGGAGCAGGATGAGTCCAAAACCTGCAGGAGCCAGGGATCCCTGCCAGGGAATCCAGGGAAAAGCTGGAGGTGCTCTCAGGTTTGCACGAGGGTGATGCTGATGCAGATTTGGGGGATCCCTGTGCTGGCACCTGAGGGGCTTTGCTGGCAAACACTGGGAAAGGCATTTGTGCTCCCACAGGGATTCCCATGGCTTGGTTTGGGTGGCTTTGGACAAACCTTGCAGGCTCTGCACGGGCACTGCCATCGCTGCACGAGGGCCAGAAAAATCTCAGTAGCAGGGAAAAGCAATAAAAATGAGTGTTCTCTGGGAAAAGCTGAGCCAGACACGAACATCCTTCCAAGTGAACCAATGTCCTGGCTGGTTGTGTGGCTGAAGGGTTTGCTCTGCTCATAAAATCATCTCTGTGAGGCTCAAGGCAAGATCTGAGTGCAGGAACATCTGATTCTTCTGGGATGCAGCAAAATGTCATCAGCTTCGAGTCTTGTGGGGGCCTGTTTCCCCTAAACTCAAAGCCTTGTGGACACAACCCTTGGATTTTCTCCTCCTCTGGGAATTTGAAGCCAAGGAAGCTCTTGGGGCTGCGGGAAGAGGGAAGGGTGCCCAGCACAGGACACACGGGGCTTGAGATTTTGGGATTTCACCCAAAAGCCAAAGGAATTCCCACAGGACAAGCTGAAATCCAACCTTGCTGCTTTGTGTGTGCTTTATCATATCCTCCAAATCCCTCCCTTCAGTTCCTTCTGTGAGGGCTCCAAACTTCTACAACAGAGATTTTTTTTTTTGAGCCCCTCAGCCCTCCCTGCCTTTCCAAACTCCTTTTAGTGACCTCAGATACAAAACCCACAAGCGCTGAACCTCCTCCGTGCAGGAGAGATCAGAGATCCTTCTCACGTGAGACAGAAAATGGGGTTGTGCCATCGCTGCTGAGGTTTTTGAGGAAAAAGAATCGCATTTAACAGTTCTGGCAAAGCCAGCGAGCACAGCTCACCCTGCCCCGGGCTGCTGCAGTGAGCTGGACAGAGCCAGGGGGAAATTCTTTACATTCTTGGGATTGGGAGGTGGAATTAAGGTAAAACGCTCCTGGATAAGGGCCAGGCTCTCTGGAGTAGCAAAGCTTTTAAATATCACACTGGACTTGAATTCAGGGGTGCTTTTGGAGTGGAGTTGGTGGCAGGAAGAGCGTTGGATTGAGAGTCCAGGGAAGAGCAAAAAGCCTCATTTTTTTTGGCCGGTGAATGAGGCAGAGTGCAGCTAGCAGAGGTCAGGGCAGCAGGGCTGGGTGAGCCTTTGCTGGCTCAGCAGCTCGGGTGATGTGGCAGCGGAGGTGCCGCTCCCCAGAGGGGCCCTGGGGTGGGTGCCAGGCAGCCGAATCTGTCCGTGCTGCTGCGGCTGGCACAGTCTGAGCTGCCCGGGGCTGTGCAGGGTGTTCCTGGCTCCTGCCCTGCCCTACAACGGGTACTGACATCCAGCTGGGCTCTGCCGTGTGCAGGAGAAGGCCGGTTGGTGCTGTGGCTCACATCTGGACATGAGATGGAGAAAAAAAGTGATTTAAGCTCCTTTATAGCACCAGAACTCAGGGATGCTCCTTCCTCCTCCCACCAGCAATCCCAGACACAGCTGGAGCTGAGAGCACGGCAACGTGCATAAACCGTAACAGTGATGAGGGAAAACAGGGAAAAACAGGGGAAAAACAAGGAAAAACGGGAGAACAGCCACCAGCAGCCACTTTTGCTCCTCTCAGAGCCCAGCAAAGCCCAGACTGTGACCCTGCAGCACCGTCCTGCTGCACCTCTGTCCCTGGGCTCCTCCTTCCTCCTTGCTGAGCCCAGCGAGGGGAATCATTCCCAACACCCTGGAACAAAACAGGGACCAGCCAATGCAGATGTCCCAGCTGAGCCATTCACCGCTGCCCCTTCTCGGGGTGTTTATCTGCATCCAGCCATGCCTTGGTGCAATATTTGTGCAATATTTGCTGCGTTATTTGATCTCTGGCTGCCGGGTGAGCATTGATTAAAGCAGAGCCCAGCGTGGGGCAGCCTCTGCATCCTGGATTTCCATCTGCTCCATCCAGCAGCGTTGTTTTCCCCCTCTCCCCTCGGAGAACAGCGTTTCCCCCAGCCCGGAGGCACCGTTTGATTGGAAGGCTTTAAAAGGGACAATCTGTGTGAGTCACAGTGCAGGCCATAAAAGAAAAACCAATAAAGCCATCTGAAAAGTGCTGTTTAATGGATCGAGGCAAAGTTACTGGAAACAGGAGACAGATTGTTTCATCTTGAAATCGTTGCTTCAAATCCGTCTGCATTTGGGAGCAAAGGACATTTATTCCTCATCAATAGCTGTCAGGGAAAAGAGATTTGAAAGGGATTTTGCCACCTTTGAAAGGCGTTGTGGGTTTCTCCCGGCTCTCAGCAGTTCTCTGAGCACATTTAAAAGCCTTTCAAGTGCTGGGTGCTCTGGAAATTCAGTCCTTCCAGGGCAGAGCTTTTCAGAGAATGAAAATAATTGTCCCTGTCATGGGCACAGGTATCTGCTTGCATGGCAAATATTGATTTTCTTCGCAAATAAAACGCACCTGAGCTCAGCCACATTCACCTCTGGAGAGGAATGCTGCTCCAGTCTCCCTGTGGCTTTTTCCAGACTGAATTTTGGGACGTTGAATCCCTTTGGCTGATTTTTTTCCCCTCGCACTTGGCAGGCAACACAAATGTGGGGAACGTCCTGTGGGATTGTTCCCTTTGCTGTGACCCTGCAGCAGCACTGACATCTCTGCAGGCTGTTTGTCTGCAGCTGGGCTGCTCTTTGTGAAGAAGAAATGTGTTTTCAGTTGGATTTAGCTTTTGTATATCGGTGTGTTAACCTCAGCAAGTCCAACTCCAGGAGTTTTCCTGCTCTTGAGGAATTAGACCTGGCTTTCCACACGGAGCACTGGGAGTGAAGGGGTCAGGATGGCCTCAGGCCATGCTTTTTAAGAGGTGAGTTCATCTAGAGATGTGAATTTCCTTATAAAGCTGCACCTCCAGGGACAGAGTCACCCTCACTCCTTTCCTGGCTGCTTCATCCAGCCGTGGGTTGGGGTTGGGGTTTGTGCCAGCAGCTGCTGCAGGCTCCGGCTCGTGCTCCAGCCTGACGCTGTTCCAGATGTTTTCCCAGATGCACACGTGGTGGGCACATGGCTGGAGCTTCCCCGTGTGCTGCACAGCAGGTGTGTGAGCCCAGGGATCACCTGAGCCCTGAGCCGGGCTCTCAGCACCGCCTGCCTCTCAAAGCCTTCCCAGTTTCTCTCAATTGGACGGCACAGCTGGAGCGCTGCACTTTCACCGCTCGCCCCGCTCAGCTGGGCTGTGTGTTTTGGGTGGTTTCACCTCTGCAGGCCAGGCCATGGGGCAGAGTTCGGGACAGGGTTTTGTCTGTGGAATGTTCAAGGATAATTTTGGGTTAACAGGGGGGGCTGTGAGCTGTGCCGGGCTCCGCGCCGCCAACATCTGCCTGGCACATCTGGCCAGACGCTGGCGCACGTGGGGTCCCCGCTCCAGACGCTCGCGCGGCGCCGCCGCCCAGATGTGCGCGCGCGCGCGCCCCGCTCGCCGCCAGCTGTGCGCGCCAGATGTGCAGGGAGGGGCGGGGACAGCTCCGAGGCCACGCCCTCTCTCGCTGTCAATCATCGGCGGCGACCCAATGACGGCCCGCGACACATCGAGGCCCGCGACCAATCAGGGCGTGGTTGTGATTTCCATGGCAGCCGCAGCCGCGCGGCTGAGGGGAGGTGGCGGCGCGGCCGCTCCCGGTGCTGCTCCCGTTCCTTATCCCGTTCCCGTTTCTCATCCCGTTCCCGTTTCTCATCCCGCTCCCTGCCCACTGCCATGGTGCCCGAGCGGAGCCGCGGCGGCGGAGGGGCGGCCGTGCCGCTGCTGCGCGGCTCCAGCCCGGCGCGGGGGCGGCGACAGCAGCAACAGCAGCGCAGGTGAGGGAGGGGCCGCGCCCTCAGCGCACCTGAGGCGGGCCCGGGGCGGCTCCGTGCCCGCCGCTCCCCGTGCCCGCCGCGCTCCGCCCGGCCCCGCCCGCGGCCCTGCCGTGCTCAGGGTGGCGGAGCCGCGGCCTGAGGCGGCGGCAGGAGCGGGTGGGTCCCCTCGGGGGAGCCGGGCTGGGCAGTCCCGCAGTGCAGCCCAGGATGAGCGGAGGGGCGGGCGCGCTGCTCCCCGCGGCCGAGCCCAGCCGGGTAATTCGCAAAGTTTCCCCTGCGGGCGGGAGAAGTGGCGGGCGGGGGCTCCCGGCGCTCCGGGTGCCTTTATTCGGTCTCGGGGAGGGCCGGGAGTGCCCGCGGTGGGGCAGGGGGACACCGGGGATGGTGCCGGAGCGCTGGGTTGGTACCTGCGGACAGGTGTGGAATGGCTTGGCTGGGAAGCGATCTCTCCTTCCACGGGCAGTGACACCTTCCCTACACCGGGCTGTTCCAAGCCCCATCAATTTTATAGTTTCACAGCTTTATAGTTTTATAGCAGGAGATTGAATCTGTCCCTTAGCTGGAAGTGGGTTTGCTGCCGCTGTTTCCGTTTGTTTTTGTGAGTGTGCCGTGCAGATTTTTGTGGATCTGGATGGTTTTGCTGCTGTTACGGGATTTGGTTCTCTGCAGTACCTCAGTGTATAACGGAGTGCTGAAATCCCTCTGAGTGGCACGCAGAGAAAAGCACAGAACAGGAGCTCATCTGCTCTCAGTGTGACGTTTTTCCTCTCTTTTCCCCTTTTTTCTTCTTTTATGCATAACTTTAGAGAGCTCGAAGCCTCTGTGTGTCGCCAGTAAAATTCCTTTTGTTGAATTGTTCTTCAGCAGGAACTGTAGAACTTAACAAATACTGTTTGTTCTTGCATAACCAGGAGCATGTTGGTAACTCCTTTTGGACCATTCTCTATGCAAATCCTGATAATTTGCTGTATATATTATAGATGTAAGTAGAGCAAAATAGGTGAAGATATTTCTTTTCATTTGAAGCAGAACTTTTTAATTATGTCGGTTTTAAAGTGGTTTTAGAGGCCCTAACTGTTGAAAAGCCTAAAAGTGTTGAATTTTGAGAGCCTGGATAACAAAATGAAAATGAGAAGTGTGAGTATATCTATTTTTACTCTTTATAATGTGGTTGTAATAGAAATCATGAAATGATTGCACAGTTGTGTGCTGTATTCCCTGCTATGGAAACTTTAGATTCAGCAGTCTGTGCCAATGAAGGTTAATTTGGTGGTTTAAATTTTTCAGGGCTTTAGATTAAAAATAAAAAAAAAGACAAACAAAAATCCCAACCAAACAAACAAAAACCCAAAAAAACCCAAACCTCCAAAAATGTAGGTTCAAGGAATTCAGGTGTGTGACGAACATTTCCATGATTCCTGCAGCCTGAGCTGTAGGGGAGAGTTGTTCTCACATCTGCATTCCCTGGTATTAATCCTGTCCAATTTTGTTCTGTCTTTCTAGGAGTTGGCTGGCTTTCATTCCAGGTGTTTGCGTGCCAGGTGATTTACTCCTTATTTATTTGTGGGCTCCTTGTTGCTTTGTAGAGGTGAATAAAAAAATACTTCTTCTATTTTATCATCCTTTTAAAAAATTTTACGCTAGGATTAATGGGAGGAGAAATCTGGGGCAAACAGCTGCAGGGTTTGAAGTCCACAAGGGCTTAAATAGCTGGAGATGGACTTGCAACTCAAGACTTTGTGATTTTTATTTTTAGCTTTGAGTTTTTTGCTTGGGATTTGCTTCCTTATGCAGATTCTGATCCGTGAATTGTGGTGGCACAGAGCCAGTTTTGAGGGGATCATTAAGGTGATTGTGCAGAGGGATAAAAATGCTTCCTGATCATTCAAATTCTGTTGGGAACAGTCTGCTGAATGAGGCTGTGGTGGTTTGGGTGGATATTTCAGTGCTGTTCCCTGGTGCTGTGCTCAGCCATTACCATGTGGTGAACACACAGAAACAACCACAGTCAAACAGCTCCTTGAAGGAAAACTTTTATGGGATTCCTTCCTCAAACTTTCATTTAGGGATGCTGAAAGAGCTTAGGATAGAAGTTCCTCTAAGGAATACCTGTTCAGTTTCTAAATCTGTGTTGTTTTGAGGGTGATTCTTGGGAATTCCCATCATCTGCTGCCTTTCCAGTATTTATTTTAAGAGAGAAGTGAAGGGTGCAGGAAGAGGCAGGGAGGAAACTGATAGAGTTGACATTTACTTTTTAAATTCCTAGCAGCATTTTCATTTCTCCTTCTCCAAGAGAGTGAGGATGGATAACAGCACTTTGGGATATTTTTCCATTCAATTTAGCCACTGTAAAATGAATTTCCTTTGTAGTTTTAGGTGCAGTAGTCAGGCTGTGCATTAGAATCTCCGCAGGGTGTATTTTGGACTCTGTCCCATAAAGCCTTAGGCAGGGAAGAGGTGTTGTCATAGCCCCAGAGAATCAGGGATTGAGCAGATCTTCTGAAAAGGAAAAGGAATCATAAAAACCTGGTGGGAAGACATGAGGGTATAGACAATTTTCCAATGGTATGAACTCTTCCCCTACTTCTTCTTGTTCGTACTTTTTGGCACAAAAAGCTCCTTTTTTTTGCTTTTTGTTTTGAGGATGCCTGTGGAGCCTCATGGCCTGTTGACACAGAGCTGAGTGTGGCCTTTCCTCCCAGCAAAGTTCTCCAGAAGAGCTGAGCTCAAACTCTGGCCCTTTACATTTTTCAGAGCTTGAGATTTAAGCCAACCCATCAGAAAAGCCTGAGTTCAAGGGAATGCAAATGTCTGAAAACATTTCTGTTGTTCTTGCAGTGGGAACAGCAAGGGGAATTTGTTCACTGCACTTGGAACGAATCAGGAACAAAACAAATCCCAGAAAATCTAAGCTGGGCTCTTCCTAGAGAGAAATCCTGATCTGATTCTGATGGTCAGAATCTGAGCCAGGAGCTCAGGCCATGGAAGCAGAGGACAAGTTAATCACTGAAAAATGCTTTACATATATTTGGGCTTGTGGTTTATTTTGGGATGGATGATGCCATCGTCACTGCCCTCTCAGTTTAGCCCTGGAAAAGCTCTGCTTGAACAGGAGAAGGGAGGTTTTCCCTTTGCAGCCTCCCAAGAAACGCTGAGCTCTGGAAATCCAGAGGATTCCTCGTTACTGCCTGGGAATGCATCTTTTATTCCTCTGGCAGGGAATATCTGAAACACCAACAAACCCCAAACTGTTCGAGCATGAAATACAAATGGATGAGTTGCCTCTTGATTAAGCTAAAAATTTTCAACATTTTTTGATGAACTTGAGGAAAAAGGCCTTGACCTGCTGCGTGGAAGGGGAGGGCAGGAGAATGAAGTGTGTGCAGAAGGAAACAAAGCAGGGCAGTCAGTTTTGCTGTGCTAACATCATCTGGGGCTGACTCATAGGCCTGACTTTTCTGGGCAGAAAATTTACTTACAGACAATTCTGCTTGGCTGCACTGTCTTGTGATGAAACTTGTTCATCCTAATTTTTTTTTCAATTTTTTTTTAGTACCACATAAATTTTTATGGGAATTCTTTTTTTTTTTTTTTTTCCCTGGCACTTGAAACTTGCTGCCAAAGGCCTCTCTAGCATTGTAGTCTTCTACAACTTCCTCAGCTCGTGTTTTGGGTTTGTTTGGGTGATTGTGGGGTTTGTTTTGGGATATTTTTAATAGAAGCTGTCCGTGCTTGTAAGGTGAGTGGCACTGTGATCTTCTCAGGTTAAAAACCCCACAGCATTTCAAAGCTCAGCTTAAACGTCTTGCTGATTGCCCTGCTGTGATTTTGAAACGCTGGCAATTGAATTCCTGTTAACAGCAGAGCAATAATAACTTTTATAATCCTCCAGGCTGACAGATGTGCTCCAGAGCACTTACTCATGGGGAGGAGGGGAAGGTGGGGTTTGTTTGCAGAAGGGCAGCAGCTTCCATCTGTCATCCTTAGCCCAAAGAGCTCTCCTTGGAACTTCAGGCACAGAAGGGAGTTTGCTGGCTTGGATAAGAAATTAATTTTGTGAGAGGAGCTGTTTGTGACTGCTCCTCTCTGGCTTTCCTGGCACACAAAGCCGCTGTCTTTATGGCACTGCATGTTCCAGGTATTGCTTCCAGGTGAAAAACCAGGACAGGAGGTTGTAGGACACTTATATCCTGATTCTTTATGGTCTTGCAGCCTTGGGCAACTTTGAACTTCCCAGAACAAATTACTGCACCAAATGAAAGTGTTTGTGGGTGATTGATGAGGGGTTTTGTCACATGGGTGGGATTTTGGTGGTGTAGGTGAGTCAATACTCACAGAAATTTAGGAAACCTCCTCACAGTCTGCAGCATTAATTGGAATTCACGGCTGGAATTGTGCCCAGAGGGACTCATCACTTGCTTTACCCAACCTGCGAATTAAAGATTTCAGCCTTCAGTCACCAGCTTTCCTCCAGTACTGAGAGTTCTTCAGCCTTGTTGGTAAAGCTGGGTTTATTTTATCTTATATAAATCTTAAATCTTAATATGCTTTTCTCCAGTGATCATCTATCTACTTTTTGCATTTGGGGAATGTTGGTGTATCTTCAAGGAGTAGTTTTTAGTTTGGAAGATGAAGGTTTTTATGGAGGATTTTTTTTCTTCCTGAGGAAATTAGTTTTGTGGAATTTACTCAAACTGAGTAATGGTAGGGATCGTAGAAAATGTAAATATTTGTAGGGTTTGTGTGTTCTGTGCTGAAATGCTCTTTCACTTGTGTTAACTCTTCTCTCCAGTGGGTACTTGATCTAAAGAATTTTAAAAGATTCTGTATTATTTATTAGCTTTAAGCAGAACCATTTCCCTTCCCTAATTTCAAGTTAGGTCTGCACGCTGAATCTTTCAGAAGGGAAACTTTGACTTTTGGTGCTGTGGAAATATAAACTGCATGATTTATTTTCTTTTTTGAGATGACCTCCACTTAAATTTCTGGGAATTCGAGGGTGTTTTTTTTAATGTTCAGGTATTTAAAGTCCAGTTAAAGCAAGGAGAGGTATGTGAGTAGAATGAAAGTTGTCACAGAGGATGAATTGTTCCTGTGAGTGGTGTTCTGGCCAGAGAGTGTTGGCCACTTCACAGGAAAAGAAGGGAATTAATCTTTGAGTTATATTTGAGTTTCATTTTGGTAACAGAGACTGTTAAAAGCTGAACTTTGAGTGGAGTATTGTGACAGCTGTTGATTGGAATAAGCTTTGTTAATGTGGAGGGCAAAACCTTCTCTTGGATGCCCTGCCAGACAAAAGCACTGCTGGGACAGATTCCTGCAGGAGGAATTCCCTTCCTTTCCCCACTGCTAAGTGGGAATTCTATCCTCTGGCTGCTGCCTGCCTGCACATTCCCATAAAACAGGCACAGGGCTGAAGAGCTTTGCTCCAATCAGGAATTTCTGAGTTACCAAGTGGATTTCAGGAGGAAAAGGTTAAGTGGATAATGCTCTGGAGAGAAGCAGGGAGCAAGCAGAAGGATCTTCTCCACTCAGGGATGGGTCCTGCAGTGCTGACAGGGATGGAAAATCCTGGAGGAAGCCAATCATCGAGAATGTTGGCGATACCTCCGTGCTTGGAGCTCCTCCCAATTAAAAGCATCTGTGATTCTGAATGCTCAGTGAACTATTTCAGCCCTGAACAGCCAACTCCTCCTTAAAAATTCCAGTAGAGTACTGATTTCATTGGAGTTTTGGGAAGAAGAGTCAGTTTTGGGAAGAAGAGTTGGTTTTCAGCCTACATGATCTGAAAACTCAAAGCAGATGAACTACAGAAGAACACAGGTAAATGATTGTCTCCACATTCACTGTTAGAATTGGGAAAAATAAAGATACAGGTGGAGCCATCCAGCAGCAGAATAAAGATTTATCTAAGCCAGTGTTTGATATAATCCTCTGATACTCACTATAAAACATGGCATGTTCTTGGTCCTTCTTGGAAATGGAATTCAACAGATTTTGAAACTATTTCCTATCTAAAAGTTTTGTTGAGACTCTTATGTACATCTAGAAATCATCTAATTTTTTTTTTTCTTCTCATCTGTAGAAATGAGAATTACTTTTGAATAGTGCAATTTTACAAAGCTGCACCGAAAAAGAAATAATGAGTCTGAAACCCCAAAATACCCCAAATAAAAGCAAGGTTTCTCATTATTTCTTTTTATAAATAAAGGTAATTTCTGTGTTGATTTATTGTAAAAAAAATTCTAATTTTTTTTTTCAATCTTTTCTCCACTTGCCAGACCTTAATTTCTTTGGGCTTAGGATTCCCATGGCATGTGAGCTAGAGGCTGATTTGGAGTAGGAGCTCTCTCTACGCTGCCCAAGATGGTGGGGAAGCTGAAGCAGAACCTGCTGCTGGCGTGCCTGGTGATCAGCTCGGTGACAGTGTTCTACCTGGGCCAGCACGCCATGGAGTGCCACCACCGCATGGAGCAGCATGGGCAGCCCCCACGGGGGGACAGTGCCACGCTGAGGACGGTCCCCAGTGCCACCTCCAACAGGAGCCTGCCCTACAGCAAGGACATGCCCCTGATCTTCATCGGGGGCGTGCCCCGCAGCGGCACCACGCTGATGCGCGCCATGCTGGACGCGCACCCCGACATCCGCTGCGGGGAGGAGACCAGGGTGATCCCCAGGATCCTGGCCGTGAAGCAGATGTGGGCCAGGTCCAGCAAGGAGAAAATCCGCCTGGACGAGGCCGGGGTCACGGATGAGGTGCTGGACTCGGCCATGCAGGCGTTCCTCTTGGAGATCATCGTCAAACACGGCGAGCCCGCTCCTTACCTGTGCAACAAGGATCCCTTCGCTTTAAAATCCTTGACTTACCTGGCCAGGATCTTCCCCAATGCCAAATTCCTACTAATGGTCCGGGATGGCCGTGCCTCCGTGCATTCCATGATCTCCAGGAAGGTGACAATAGCTGGCTTTGACCTCAACAGCTACAGGGACTGCCTGACCAAGTGGAACAGGGCCATAGAAACCATGTACAACCAGTGCATGGAGGTGGGCTTTGAGAGGTGCATGCTGGTGCACTATGAACAGCTGGTGCTGCACCCAGAGAGGTGGATGAGGACTCTGCTCAAGTTCCTGCACATCCCGTGGAACCAGGCAGTGCTGCACCATGAGGAGATGATTGGAAAAGCAGGGGGCGTTTCTCTGTCCAAGTGAGTATGAGCTCTCATCCTTCACCTCATGCTGTTCATTTTGTATGTAAAAATCACAGCTTGGTTTTGGTTTCTCCTTTGGGCTACATCTTGAAAAGAAATCATTGCTAATTAACGATTTGCAATCTCAAATTTGTTATGTGTGTGATGTGAACAAACTTAATGGTCAAGTGTCTCTATTTTACACCACAACAACGCAGACTCTGAGATTCAGAAGGCTGAAAATTGACTCTTTTATTTTTGGGATTTGTCTCCCTTTTATACTATTTTGCACAGACCACTGTGATTGGTGAAACAAAGGCAAACCTCTTCAATCACATTGGTCAAACCAGAGGGACATCAAAGAGAAGCTCCTCTTAGAAGAAAAGAATGCACAACATGGTACAGTTAGAAAAACATTTGTCCTGTTTACAGAAAATTCCCTGGGAAAGGAATTTTAAAAACCAAAACATTTTAGACAAGAAACTAGAGCTACAGTCAAGGCTAACTCGAATTTGAATATCTGATACCAGCTTTGCTTTTCTCTGTGCCCCAAAATAAACCTGAGCTGTTTTATCTAGACTGGTGTTACCCATCCTAGCCAGATCATCCATTTGATTTCAGCAACAATATTGTTCTCAATGCAAGAATGGCCTTGGAGCTGAGTTTGCCAAGAACATCCTCTTTCAGGAAACTGGAGAAACTGCTCCAAGAGAATAGAAAGCACAGTTGGCAGCTTTTCTCCTGGCATGTGCTCCTAAAAGAACAAGCATTTTGATGAAAATTAACCTTGTTGTAAGCAAATCTTTCACTATTCTGTTGGGCCATCTGTGCACCTGATTCAGCTGCTTTCAGAATCCAAAATTCAGCTCTGCTTAGAAAAACTAGATGGGTGGTGTTAAAAGAAAATCTGATTTATTCTCTGGTTAAGCTACTCTGGTTTCTTTGTCACTGTTCACAGCTGAACAACTGAACTAGAGATGCTGTTTCATCTTTACACTGAGAGAGAAAAATATCAGGTTTTGACACTCCTCCTATCTTTGAATCCGCCAGTTTAATTTTTAAAACACTGAATAAGAAGCCCTATTCCAGCAGAAAGGGCTGCCCAGTTAAATTACTCAGCATTGGCCAAGTGCTTCTGGGTGAGAGGCACCTTGCACAGCAAGCACATGCAGGCTGTTACAGAGTCATTCTATTTATTTAAACTCCAGTTTTGAGAAATAAAAATGAGGAGATTTCCTTTATTTAATGCCTAGGAACACAGCTGTGGATTTTCTAATATATCATTAGGGCATTTGATTTAAAGCAAATACAAAATTATTATCAGTGATTACAAAGAGAACTTAAAAACTCGGGTAACAATTTGATATTTCCACTGTGGAGGTTTCACATCACCATTCCTACTGAAGAAACAGCTTCCACTGTGTTCCCAGGGTTATCAGGAAGGGATCTCACCCCTTTTTTTTTTTGGCAGTGTTGTTTGCCAGCAGATTGAAAATGTGGAAATGTTACCCTGGAGCGGGGGACTGTGATACCTCCCTGGAAGCTGATCCACGTGGGAACTTCTCCCTAATTCCTGGGGTTTATTGCTGCTTCAGCAGCACCTGAGTTGGGGGTAACTTATTTTTACTAAGATAAATGGGTGCTTGCCAAGCTTTAAGTGGCTTGTTTAAAAAAAAAAAAAGTGTATAAGGCCATTTCTAGTAAAATATTAGTGCCTTACATCTTCCAGATCGGTGTTTTTAAAAATTAATGGACCTTTATACTGAAAAACTCAATAACCTCACTGAATTCTCACTAATACTTCTTACTAAATCTGGTGGAATTGAGTGTGAGGAGTTGAGATATTTGTTGCTAAAAATGAAGGAAATTGATTGTTCAAAGTCAAGTGTGGCCTCGTGTTTATTTTGTTAGTAAAACCTTCACATTTAAGACAAATGTGGCCATGTTCTTGTGACTCTCAATGCAGTGTGGTCCCAGAGTTCTTTATGCTTTTATTATCTGTCAGGAGACGATCTGGGGAAGCAATTTCTGATTTCAGGAGGCTCTGGCAGTGATGGAAAAAGACTGAGAAATGGGTGTTATGTCTGGAGTGGGTTTATCTAATCAAATCCCCTTGCAGCAGGTGGTGACATTTGGTTTTCAGTTGCAGGGTTTGATGATTTCAGTGCCTCAGGCTTTCAAGGGCTGCAGAAAACCCAGTGAAGATCAAACCCTTCAATGCCTGTGTTGTGTGTTTATGGAATTCCAGTTGAAACTGGGCAGGGGGACCTTGAGATTCCCCAATTTGATGCCCTTGCTCCAGTTAAAACCTGCTGGGTTTGGCCTTCCCAGCTGTGATATTGGGTAAAAACGTCTGGAAACCAGCAGAGCCCCCTGCTTTAATCACCTTTCACTGACCTGAAGGACCTCCAGATCCTGCAGACAGGCTCAGCATCCACTTCACATTCATGCTGCAGGCTCAGCTCCAGCCTAGGATGCCTGGAGGTGTTTTCATTGCTGGAGGTATTTTTTGAGACAAGGGGTTTTTTTGTCATCTTGAGATATTTAAAAACATTTTGAGAAAGAGATCACGGTGCCACTTAGAAGATCTTTATAACAATGCAATTACCTCCTAATAAAGGTTTAGAATTTATTTCTCACCTCTTATTTTGATTTTTTTTCTTTTTCCAGGAACACTGCAAGGGCTGTAGGGATGTGCAGTGCAGGGTTTGTAGGAGTGGGAATTTTCTGTGGTTTGAAGTCCCTGCCAACGTGGCTGTTGAAGAAATGCATTATGGACTCCATGCTCTAACCAGGATTGTTAATTGAGCTCTGGCATTTGCCTAAGTGAAAGCAGCTGTGCTGACCACTGATGTAAAGAAATGTCAACCCCTCTAGAGCAATTTTTATTAGGTTTATTATGGAAATAGCTGTCCAGGCAGAATTACTTCAGAATCTACTATATTTAGTACCTAGCTCTCGTTTGATTCTGGTACAGATGCAGAATTATTTGGGGTTAGTCCTGTGTGCTTCCAGCTGCTCCCAAAGCTGAAACTCTTCCTAGAGCTGGAATCACTGCCATATAATTAATTTTCCCAAGAATTGGTATTTCCTTGTTTTTCTGTTTGGATTTTTACATTTTTCTTTCCTGCTGTCCCTAGTCTGTCTTCCCTTATTACTTTTCACTTAACAGCTCTTGGGCTTTCTCTGCTGCTTTCATGGAATAAGGAAGTTGTTCCAGCACAGTGTGAGAGCCTAAACCAGGCAGTATCTGCAAATATTGTGCAAATTATTCTCATTAAATCTTCACTTCCCATCAGCTCTGTAGAAAACATGAAAATTTGAGAGGGAGCGAAGAAAAATGGGAGAAAAAAACCCAAACAAAACAAACTAAAGGTCTTAATGCTATTGAAGAATAATTGGTTGGAATGGAAAACATAATTTTTTTTTCTCCTTCCCCAGGGTTGAAAGATCCACAGACCAAGTGATCAAGCCAGTGAATGTGGAAGCCCTGTCCAAGTGGGTCGGGAAGATCCCAGCTGATGTCCTGCAGGACATGCCAGTGATTGCCCCCATGCTGGCCAAGCTGGGCTATGACCCCTATGCCAACCCCCCCAACTATGGGAAACCAGATCAGAAAGTGGTGGAAAACACCAGGAGGGTAAGACTGTGTGTGTTCAATTCTTGACTGAGTGGATGTGGGCTCTAGAGCAGCAGTCTTGTGTCTGCAGTCTGTTCCTGATGCCTTTTGCTGCTTCACAATGCGTTTTCTTTGGGGGGAAATGGAAGAACTCTTTGGAGCCTTGAGCTGTGCTCCTTGGTGTGTGGAGCTGAACCTCCTGAGAGCTGCCCAGAAAGTTGGGGAACTGGTTAACAGTAGGAAAAACTTTCTTGTCTGGATTTCAAACTTGATGGACAAGCTCAGCTTTTTATATATGAGGGCTGGCAGAAGCTCTGTCACAAAATTACACCCCAAACACTTGGTAGAGTTTGAAAAATGCCCCATAGAAAACAGCCCACGATGACCAAAATGTCTGATTTTCCAATTCTTTGGAGAACAACCCAAAGATGGACAAAGGTCTGGTGCTAATTAACCTAAACTTAAGGATTTTTGTCTGGATTTAATGTTGTTGCAATTTGAGTAGTTGTGCTGCAGAGCTGTTTATCCCTGGAGGTATCCGTTGAAAAACTCATTACCATTGTTGGAAAAAGAATTAATAACTCTGCTTCTGTTCTTTGGGCATGTACAGTTTATTAAAAGAAGGTGACTTTTCCTGCTGCAGCAGAGTAATCAGGGGGAAAAGAACTGAATTAAACAATTTAAAAGGACTGTCTTCCACCAGCCTTCTGATTTTGAAAAAACTGCTTGGAATACTGATGGGATAGATAGGAATGAAAAAGTAATTGGGGTCTGTGAAGTCTCTAAACATTTTGCATTATTTCTTTTTAGAAAAAAAAAATCATTAATTATTAATCAGATATAAAGATATCATTAATTATTATTATTATGGCAGGTTGATTGTTTTAATTCATAACTGACAGCTCAGCATGGAAAAAGTAACCCACCCTTTTTGGTTACAATTTATAAGTTCCCTGTTTAAAAGTCTCACAAGCAAATGAACTTTTCTGCCCTCAGTTAAAATAAATGTTCAAGACTACAAATTGCAGATTATATTGGTTGTCTCACTGATAAAAGTGACACAAGTTTTTACAGCCTGTTGACCTTTCTGGGACCTCCACCTGTGTGGAGCAAGCTCAGGCCAAGCTGTAATAAATGTCTGGATTTCTGTCTCTTCTTGAAATGGATTTGATTTGATTTCAAACTAAAAGGGAGGAATTCAGGTAATAAACAAAGCCGGGAGCATCTCTGTAAAGAAATGAAAGCCTAATTTCAAAGGCTGACTGAGGCTTTTCCCGAGTTTGCTTTGAAGGATAATTTGTTTACTGATGCTAAGAGCAGCTGTTAAAAACTGAAGCTGATCTAAATATCACAGACATATGGAACACTCATTAATATTTTGGCTGCTATTTTAATTTAATAGCTTTACTTACAGCCCCAGACAGCATTTTAATTGTGTTGTTTATTGTAGTACCCAGTATATATTTTTCTAGTCACTCGTTCTTTGCCAAAATTCCATTTGCGTGTGTGGTTTGTACAGATAAAATGAGGGAGGTCTGAATGAATGCTAAAAGCAGGAGAGTTCAAGATGGTTCGTCTTCAAAACTTAGAATATTTCTTTAAAAATAGAGCAACATAAAGATTTCAAACTGTTTCAGGCTCTGATGTGTGAGTTTGGCCCATCATGGACAGCTTTTGTGGGATTTCCTTTCTCCTGCAGGAACCTGTGCTCATTTATTGCTGCTGCAGCCTGGAGAAAAAAAAAGCATTTATTTAAAGGGATAAAATAAATAAATCTGGGGTTTTCCAGCCTTTTGGAGCTGGCACTTGGCAAGTTAAATGTGTTCCTGTGTACTCTGAGCTGGTGGATTTGTAAATCACTGTAGCACAACTTTTGCTCATGCTTGCTTTCAATTTCTTCACCTGGGATAGCCTTTCGCAGAGTTTTGTACTGGATTTCTGCAATATGGAATGTGGATGAAGCTGGCCAAAGAAAATCTTTCCAGAATTGCTTTTCAGTGCATTGTAAGAATATCTGGATCTTGTTTGTAGCCATTTATTGGCTCATTTTGTGTTTGGAAGCAGCTCCCTCATATTTATATTTATATTTGTGGTCTCTAAGACTTTAAAGTGAACACAGAACTTGAATTGTATTCATTGAAAACAGATAAAGTTTAGACTTCTAAAGCTGAGCAAAATCTGTCCCTTCTTGGAAAAGACCACAAATTGCACTTAACAGTAAAAATAATGCCTAGCAATTTCAAGCTGCTGCTCTTAATCATGAAAGTGAGAACCAGCAGGGTAAAAATTCCTAAAACAAGAGCTGGTACTGAAAAAAAATTGAAAGAAATGGCTGGTGTGGTGCAAAATACTAGTTTTCCTAAGCTTTCTGAACAATCTAGTGCTGTTCTTTATTTCTCTTTTCTCCTTTTCTGTCCCCTGCTGGTGACTTCCATATGTACAGCTTCAATATCTTGTTTTTTTAATTCAGTCTGGAGACAAAATTATTATTTTCTCCAGCTGAAGGACAGTGCTTCAATTAGAAATGCTGTTTCCTTGTAGGTAATGCAAGGGAAGCAATGCTCTCTGCTAAATTTGGATTTTTCGCTAGTACCTGTGTAGGACACCAAAATGCTGAGCTTTGGTTTCTGTGCTCCTGCAGCACAAAAATAACAAGAAGCAACCTGGGTTTGTACTTTGCTACCTCTGCTTTTGTTTGAGGGACTAACAGAGCATGAAGGGACCTTCATCTCTTATGGTGTTGCTCTCCCAGTGCTGTGCTAGGAAATAAAACATCTCTGACAGGATCTGCGCTGGGCGAGCCACGAGTTCAACAGATTTTTCTGCTGTTTTCACTACCAAAGCCATTAACTTTTTGTTTATCTGTTTTCTGTTAAGCCTGACGATATTATCTTTCCTGACAGTTTCTCTTGTCTCAGTTAAGGAATGCAGAGCAGAGAGAGCAAGGTCTGGCCAGGGTTGTGCTGTTCAGCAGATCTCTGCATGTGACCTCTCCAAGGAGGGAATTTTGCCTTCATGGAATATGTTGTGGTTTTCTTGTAATTCTGTTGCTAATCCATTAATTTATCACTTCAAGCGTTCCTTCTTTATAGATACATAATTATTTGTTGTTCCCCCGGAGTTTTAACAAATTCTACATCCTGAGCAGAAAGGAAATCAACATCCTGGAGTAAATGAAGTTTCCATATGCAGATTATGCAGAAAATGCAAATAATTAAGCTGTGTGTGAGCCAGTAACCCAATCTCTATGGGGTGAAATACAAAAGTGCTTCACTCCTCATTAGAACAGTGTGTGATGTGTCCTTATCAGTGCTGGGAGATCGTGTAAAAGTGAATTTCAGTTTGCCAGAAGAGCAGAGAGAGCAGCTCCCAGCTGCAGAGCTCTGCCTCCTGCCCGGGAGAAGCTGCATTGTTGTGTTATGGTTGGCACAGTGGTTTCCTCTCCCATCTGTCATGAATTACATCAGATTTTCTTTGGCGCGTCCTTCCTGCTAAATCAATTTGTATGCTTGGAATACACACTCCAGTAAGTTCTTTTTAACTTCTTCGTGGAGTTGTGCACCCTGTCCTGGAGAGATCCAGAGGTGGAAGTTCCAGAATTCCAGAGAAAGAGCCGTGGTTTCCACCAGGACTGTTCAAATCCAGGGGTTCTTCCACTGACAGCCCAAACCTGTTTTCCAGCTCTGGGTTATGTTCAGCTGATGGCAACATCTAGAGATAAAAACAGACACGACTCACTCCAGCCTCATGTCTGATTTAATTGTGAGGAACCATCTTCTGTTCAGAGTCAAAACATCCGTGACAACCAGGGTTTCAAGAGTTTGTCTTTCAGATTTTAAGGGCAGGAGCAATCTGTGATAAAGGTTAAAAGTGTATTTATTCTAAGGGATGAAGCTAATTGTGCTGTCAGAGATGTTTGAATGCCCTGCTGCTCAGGGCCCCGCATCTCTATTTTCACTGATAAACTTGATCATAAAGGCATTTGGCTTTGTGGGCGTTTTCTCTGATATTTAAAATAGAAATTTGGGGGTTATTCCATCTTTCTTGTGACCACAACAGCACAGAGCTTCTCAGTGTCCTCCAAATTTGTATAATATTCCCTTTAGTGGGTGTTTCTTCCAACATGTGGATCACCAACTGCATAATTTCTCACCAGAAGTGCTGCTATCTCATTTTTACAATTAAAACAAAACCCTAAACCCTTTAACTCTGCATAGATATGATTAATAATGCATAAAGAGAGTTATTACCAACCCAAATGCAGACTGAGGTGTGGTTGTAAGCTGCCTTTTGGCAGACATTGCTGGGCCTGTGTAGGATCCTGCTCTCTGTGTTGTCCCTCCTGGGTAAACATTTACATCTCACATGGCCCTTCCTTGGCAGGTCCAGCAGAGCTGAAGAATTTTGTAAACGTTTAAAGGTGCCTTAAAAGTTCAGGAAAATCTGAAAGATGAGGGGACCTCCATGTGCTGTGGAGTGCTTCTGGAAAGGGGCTCAGCTCTGGTTTTGCCAGTTTTATTTGATTTTTTTTTTCTTCTTTTACCATTAAACATCAACAGCCTTATGCTCTGCAACTTGGATGTTTTAAAGTTTACCGAACACACTTGGTTGCAGGGTGACTTTTAAACAAGAAACCCCATTATTTTTGTGTGCTGGAACTGACCAAATATAATGGGACTCTTTCCAAAGCAGACAGGAAAGTGGGTGAAAATAAATGCTTTAATCTTCTATAAAAATAGAATTATAGCTTACACTTCTGTTCTGAAGTTCTCCCTGTGTGTTTGAAGGGCTTTTCTCAGGCAACTGGATGTGAAACTTGTTTTCTGATCTCTTTTTGAGGATAATATCCATTCAGTTTGGCTATAAGAATATGTTTTGGTTTTTTTAATAGAGCAGCTTGAATATTGCCAACACTGAACAACAAACTGACACAGGCCTCAGATCCCCCTCTTCTGGAATTCCATTTAGACTTGCAAAATAATTCCCTTAGAAATGATAAACACCATTTCTTCTCAATTTGACTGAATTCTTGCTTAGACTGGAAATAATTCCAATATCCTGCTTCTGTCTCTGTAATGCCACTGTGAGTGATGTGTTTTACACTTACAAATTGGTCAGAGAGGGATTTGGAATCCGAAGCCTCTTTAATTTCTTTGGCTGCAGCTGGAGTCATTGTTTTTAGAATTTCTGGATTGCTGTTGATCCCTGGGTTTTGATTCAAAAGGGACCATTTATGTTTTTTTGGAACTACTTTAAACCAGTTTTTATGCAGCCTCCTCCTGACAAAACCAGCCCTTAGGTAATGTCAGTTCTGAACCAAAAATTTATATGTTAAACCTAATCTTGGGCTTGCCACTGGTTAGATTTACCTTGGTAAATTGTGCTGTGTAAATACTGGTATTTTCATGTGAATACAATATGAAATATCCTCAAAACATTTGCTTTCCAGTGATATTATTCTTAATATTGCTGATCTTGGCTATCTGCTGGTAGATGTTTATTGGGGTAAATGCTGTTCCTGCAAAGGTGAAGCAGACACAAATGTAGATGTGTGATATAAAAATTCGACTGAGTCATAATTGCAGGAGAAGGAAAGGAGGATTCTGGAGAGACAGCCTTGGTCCTTCTGGTTCTGAATCAGTCACAAAGTGCTGTCACCAGCAGGATTAATTGTTTTTAAGGATTCCCAGAAAAGGTGAAGGTTCCTTCCAACATCTGCAGCACCTAACAAAAAATCCTGGTTGTTCTTGTGACCCTTGCTGAGGTTATTCTGTAACATTTTTGCTGTGACAATGTTGTTTTGTAACTTCCATTCCTGTTCTCCAGGACACAGCCTGCATTTTAATGGTTTGGATAAAAGCAGAAAATGAGAAATCCTCTCCTTGATTTATAAATATTTATAGTGGAGCAAGGCTCCAATAGCCACATGCTGAATTTCTGCCCAGGGTGACTTTCCTTAGTGTTCCCATGGGAATGCCAGTGGCCTCTGGCTGAATACAGATGGGAGCTGTTCCTATTTTATCTAAACCATGGAATATCAGAGTGCCACAATGTGTGTGTGTAGTAATTCCTGCTCTCAGTGAAGCCTGGTGCTTTGGATCCAGGGATGGATTGGGATGGGACTCCAATCCCAAATCCATCCCCTGAGTCACAGGAAATTCAGAGCTGACTCAGTTGCAGTCCCAAGCCACTGCAGAATTGTGACAAGCTGGCCATAGTTTTGTGCTCTGGTCATCAGCACGCAGGAGAGCAGAGAAAATTGTCACAAACATCCCCTGACTTCCTGCAGCTCCTTCCTTTGACACAAAGCAGGAGTGCAGCTCGGAGCCAGACTTTGGGGGAGCTCCATTTCCACTTCATGGCTTTAGGGAATTCTTCTGAGTAGGTTTGGAGGAGCCCACTTCCATTTCCTGGCTTGAGGGAATTTTTCTGAGTAGATTTGGAGAAGCCCCATCTCCATTTCATGGCTTTAGGGAATTCTGA
>VZSR01002145.1:5028254-5040504 GCA_013398615.1 Brachypodius melanocephalos | reverse complement strand
TTTAACAAGCTCTTCAGCATTTCAAACAATAGTGAATGAGGGCTTTGAGTAGTATAATCTTCTGTTTGTTTTTCCAGGTCTATAAAGGTGAATTTCAGCTGCCTGACTTCCTCAAAGAAGTGCCACAGGTACAATACTGAAATAATTTCCTTTTTAGGGGTGTAAACAGCTTTTATAAAAGACTTTTTCATGAGCTTGATTTTCTGACTGATGGCAAGATTTGCTGATTATCCCTGAGGTGGAATTTTGAACTCAGCATCCCAAACCTCTCCTGAATCCATGTGTAACTCCAGAGTTAAGAGTGGTGTTTGTCAGCCTGAGCAGCCTGAATATTGCTGTGAAATGGAAGGAAAAATTGAGCCTCTTTTCTGGACCAAACTGCAAAGTTTGATACTTTGTAGAGGAGCTTTATAGTTTGTTATCTTGGTTTAAAGCAGCTCTAGTCCACAGGGCAGAGTTATAAGTACTAAGAGATTTTAAAAATAAATAGAGATGTTATCAAAGTCAACAAGCCCAGCCATGGACAGGGGTGGTGTTGGTTTAATACTCAAATGTGCTGTGGAACTTCAGGTTTTACTGAAAATTCGCAATTTGGTACCCCCAAATGCTGTTCATTGTCATCAGCTCCCTAAGGGACCTGCAAAAAAACCAAAAAGAAAAACCCTGATTGTGAAGCTCTCAAACTGTAGGATCTTGTGGATATCACAGAATTGTAAAATCCCAGAATGGTTTGGGTTGAAGGGACCTTAAAAACAAATTTTTCCACCCCCTGCCACAATTTCCATTATCCAGATTGCTCCAAGCCGTGTCCAGCCTGGCCTTAGACCCTGCCAAGGATCAGGCAGGTTAAAAACACCCAGGAGTCTACCACAGACAAAACATTTTGACTTCTCCATTTGTTCAACTAAAAACGATTTGATTAAAAAGGAAAACTGATTTCTTTTGTTCCAGCTGAAGAAGACAGTAGAAAGGAAGTCTCGTGGCAAGATAAAATGAACGTGGATCAGTAAAGTGGCAGAGCTGTAGTGTGTGTCTCATGTTCTCAGAAAATAACCCTGCTGTGGCCACCAAATCTTTCTGAGCAGCCTTGGTGTGATCTCTAACGTGGGCTTGGCTTTTTCCTGCCTCTTTGCCTGCTTGGATCACTCAGTGCTCGTGCTTTGCTCAGCTCTGGAGAACCATCCCAGCACTGTTGCTGCCAGCATTGTCCCTGTCACTGAGTGTCTGCTCCATGTGTGCTGCTGGCTCACTCCTGGGGCTTCCACATGGGATTGCTGCTGGGATTGCAGGGTTAGGCACAGAGAAAGCTGCAGGAATAGGGTGTAACAGGAGGAGAAACATTGCTGAGAAGGATTTATGGAAAATGCAGGGAGATCCTTCAGAAATGAGCACATAGGTGGTGTGCTAGCAAAAAACATCCTCGATTTTGAATTAATCCTGGGTTAAACCCTTTAAATCCTTGTTTGCATACAGTATCAGTTAAATTCTATTGTTTGTGGTTTTCAGTTATCCCAGGATACCCAAAAGAACGTGGGCCACTCTGATAAATCCCTTCTTCACCCCATAGGATAGAGAGGTTCCTGCTAAATTCCAGGAGCTGGATTTATACAATTAACATAGTTTAAATACAGTATTTACCAAAACCTGAGCAGATTTATCCATAGCAAAGAAAGACCATCAAAAAGACAAAAACAAGCACTGTGGAAGAATAAAAGAATATTCCTTAAACCATAAAAACTTGATCAAATTGATGCTGATAGTATTCTCCTTTAGTATTAACATAATGTAACTAAACAGCTCAGAGATTTGGAGAATAGACATTGGTACTGATATTTTTGTCCTCTAATATAAAATAACTAATATAATTTTAATTCTTTTTTTGACAGACTGAACCTATGGAATAGAAGATAAAATGGATATTTCTTGCACAGAAGGTAATAAAAGAGTGTTGCAGTTCTGCTCATTTTTTGCTCTTAATTTAAGGGTTTTTTAACTTCTGTAACTCCATGGGTACAATAAATATGAAGATATGTTTTTTCAAGGAAACTGCTAAAGATGAGCTGGTTTGTAATATTTAACATCTCATAGCCAGTTTTCAAAAAGCTGCATTTTAGTCACTGAATAAACAGTGACAAAATTTTTCAGGGAGCTGAGTAAATTCCAGCTGAGTTAAGGAATGAGTGATGAAAGATTTCCTGTGTTAATCCAGGATTTTTACTTGTCAGCCCTGCTATCAGATATTCTGGGCTGACAACAAAAGATGGCAAAATTTAAATGCAGTTCATAAATAGCCCAAAGCAATGTGCCCTACAAATATCCCCAAAATAGATCCTTACGTGGCCATAAATATAAACACCCTAAATATAGCCCAAAGCACTGCTCTGTGTAGAAATAATGGATCTAAAAGCTTCCCAGAGATGAATTACAGCCCTTCACTGTGAAATCAATACAGAAACCATCATCTTTTCACACATTGTTAAAATGACTGAAGCATCAACCTCATTTTGCCACTTAGCTCTGAAAAAAAAAATGCATTTCAACTTGCAATATTTCTGTCTAAAGCTGCTGCTCAGTTTCTGAGAAACCAAACTGGGAACTTCCCAGCAGTGACTTCCCACTGGCTCACAAGGGTTTGGGATAGAAGTGGAAAATCAGTGTCTGGGTTTTTTGCACTATGCTCCAAGCAGTCTCTCTAATGATAAAGGATGGACAAAGCAGCCACATTCCTTACAGGAATGGGATTTGTCTTGGGCACTGAATTTCCACCTGCTGAGACAACAGTGCATTATTTAATTCTTAATTCTGCATTATTTATCATTTCAAAAATGCTGTCCAGGATAAAAAGCTGAATATTACCAGGAAAGCTTCAACATAACTACTTTATTTCTTTTTCCTTAGAAGATCAACTGCTGCTTTTTCCATGGGAATGATCCCTCAGGCCTGTCCCCCTGGCATCAGAGGTGTGCTGCTCATGGTCTGCTCTCCCCAGAATGTTCTCTCCTGTTCCTTTCATCATGTTTTTGTTCCAAATTTTGCTGTTGTGAGCGCATGTAAACCTGTTAAAAAACCAACAACAACAAAAAAGTCACTGATTTTAATGTAGAACTGCGTTACATTCACACAACTATTTTTTAAGGTTTTAAAAAATTCAAAAGTAATGCCTGTCTCTGAAATTGCTCCTCTGTTTTAATTACAGAGCTCCACCTTCAAAGATTTTTTTTTTTGTTTCTTGTAGCAATTTGGTTTTATATGTACAAAGCTTTCAAGAGTGGTCTGTGCTTGTCCTGAAAGATGTTTGGTGGAACACTTGTTTTATTCATATGTGGAAAATGTTAAATATCTTTTATTTAAAAAAAACCAAAAAAGATAAATTACATGTACAATTACAATTCAATGATCTTTTGTATTTTATTTTTCAAAATAAATGCTTTAAATGTGATTTTCGTTTGTTCATTTATTAATTAATGGGTTTGCTTCCAACTTATGATTTAAATAATTCAAGATATTGATGTGAGGGAAGATTTGGATCTTATTTTAAGGTTTGCAATTTAATGCTTTTTGTTTGCTTTTAATAGCTGGGTGATGAAGAAATAGTAAATTGGAGTGTCTCACTGAGAGGTGTAAGGTGAGATTTGTTCACTGCAGGAAGAAGTAGGGAATTTTTAGACTCTTGAATTTGTTCCTCAAAAGCAATTTTGTGCAGAGATGTTCTGCCGGGGGGAAGCTGCTCCTCTGAGTTGTATCCTGAAGTTTCGACCTTTAGGATAGAATGTGGGACATGATTATTTCCATATATTATATAAGGTATTTTGGGGATGGTTGTTGTGTCTCAATTTCTGATCTCCTCGGTGGTACAGAGTGGTGAAGGTGGTTTCAACCCTCCCCGCTGGCTTTGAGAGGAGTTCTTGCCAAAATATTTGTATTTTCTCGCATTCTGGATCTGACAGAGTTTTGCTTTTCCTCCGTGTCTTTGTTGCTGTCTTTGGGATGATTTTAAGGGCTCTTGTGAGGAAGGAGGATTTCCCCGCTCCTTCCCACACGCGGTGCCGGGGCCTCCCCTGGTGCCGGCTGAGGGCAGCGCGGCCCCGCCGCTCCCGCTGCCGCTGATTAACCCCGGCTCATTCCGGCTGGGCGTTTCCCTGGAGCTGTACGGCATTGAGGGATAAACCCCGGTCCCGCTCCAGCTCCCGGTGCCGCCTGGGCGGCTCCGCCCGCCGGGACCCGGATGGGCCCCTACGTGACGCGGGGCCGCGGCCGCTCCCCCCGGGCCGGAGCGGAGCCGCAGCCGCGGGCGGGCACCAGGTGAGAGCGGGCGGGGACAGCCGCTCCCCTCATCCTCTCATCCTTCCCTTCATCCCCTCCATCCTCGGCGGGGCTTTCCCCGCGGCCGGGGCTCCGCTGCCGACCCGCGGCAGGTGAGGGAGCGGCGGTGGGGCCGGAGGGGTGAGGGGAGCGTGAGGGGAGCGGAGCGGAGGGGCCGCGGCCGGGGCCATCCCCCCGCCAGCGGTGGCGATGGTCAGGCTGTCACCCTGGCAAGGTGCCGGGTGAGCGTTAAGAGTTAATTATTCATTAGTTATTAATGAATTATTTGTTATCTGCCTGACTCTTGGCGTGCCCGCCGCCTGGGTTTGTGCTGCCCCGTGTCTGTGCTCCTCACAGCTGTCAGACGGCTCCAAGCTGTAAAAGCTGTGGAATTCTGTGCGAGGGGCAGTGCCAGGCACCAGTGAATGCAGCCCCAGTGTCCTTTACCCACTGGTCACTCCCAGTCCCCAGCCAGGTGTCCGTGCTGTCCTGATCCTGCCTGGCAGCTCACTGTGATGGAGAGTCCCATTGCACTCACCCATACACCCACCCTGTCTTTGCTCTCAGCTGCAGAGTTGGGTTTCACTGCCCTTTCATCATATTCTGTGTTCTTGTTCATGGCTAGAGATGCTGAGATTTTAGAGTCCAGGATTCTCCAGGCCAGTATATAACACAGTTTATGTCAGCTCAGAGATCCCAGCCCCTCCACCAGGATGCTTCTTTGCTGTTCTGACACAGATTCATTGGAATTTACTGGATGTTGTCTTTTCTCTCTGTGTTCACACAAACCATTGAATCATCTGTGTCTCTTGCAGCTGGTGATGCAGACACTGCTAAATCAGGTCTCATTCTATCCCAGTTTCCTTTTTAAAAGGGAACAATCCAGTTGGTATCTCCCCCAAAAAGCACATCCCAAAGAGTTACCACTGAACAAGAGTTTGTGTGGGACTCCTGTGGTGGGTTCATACATCAGAACCTTGATGAAAAACCCTTTGACCCCTATAACCATTATGTTGTTTTTTGTTGGTGTATAACTTTTTTGGGATTTGTAACTTTGCCAACACTGGTGCAACCTCAGAAGGTATTCAAGAAAAGGTTACTTAGGGCAATATGGAGAAGATGAGGGAAGAGCAGAGCCTTGAAAAGCTTTTCTAAATCTTAGCATCAAGCCCAGTTCAAGGGCTGCTGTCATTCCCTGAAGAATGGAACCAAACTGGCAGGGCCAGTTCATTTACTGAGCTTTCTTTGCTGTGTGTGGGACAATATCTGAGCTGTCCCCAGCAAAGCTCCAGGAAGCAATATCTGCTTTTAAATGACAGGTGGAAGGACTGGAAGGAGGCATCTCTGGTAGGGTTGGATGCTGCTGTTGTGTGGTCTAATCAGATGTTTGATTTAATGATAATTTTGTTTATTGGTGGTATTTTCCCATTAACTGACCTAGATGTATTTGAAAGTGAAATGGAGGCATTTGCTTAGTTTAAATAAATAAATAAATTGTGTAAAATTAACGAGAGATTTAACAAAGGAATGTTCCTGGACATAGTTAAAAATAATTATTGCACGTGCTTTAAGTGGAAAGAAAAGGATCAGCCCAGGTTTGGAATAGGGCTTGGAGCAACCTGGTCTGTGGGCATGGCAGAGGGGTGGAACTGGATGATCTTTGTGGTCCAGTTCAACCCAAACTATTCTGGGATTCAGATGGATGTGTTTTCTTCATGAAATTCAGTGATTGACTTCTGGTTTTCTTGTAGGAGGACTCTGTTCCTGTCAGCACAGCTCTGTTTCACTGCTCCCTGGGTGAACAGGTGAAGCCAGCCTAGAGAGGGACTCCACTCACCTTTTAATGAACGTCAAAAAACAGGTTCAACTTGTCAGTCATTAATCTTTTTATTGCCACTAAGCTTGTTCTCCAAATCCTGGGCTCGTGGTGTTCTGCTAAACCTCATTACTGAGGGGTTGTTCTGTGTGCATGTTCCAATGGCAGAGAAGGTTGGTACTCCTGAGCAGAACATAATTAATGCTGTCTCATGGCTTTCTTTTTTTTCCTTAAACCTTGGTGTCATATTGAAGGAGATTGTGAAAGAGGGAGAAAAATCCCTTTTTCTCAGGCCTCTAGCTCTGCTAGGAAAGAGGCCCTTCTTGGTGCAGTGCCAAATGGATGAACTTACCCCCAAAAGCCATTCTGTGGTCAACAATGCTGATATATTTAATGGAGTGAATGTTGTTTGTTCCCACTACACTCCATTTAAGTGAAATCTATGGGACATCCTTGAAAACTGCAGACAAAGAACACATTTTTGGTCAATCCTGTGTTCTTTTGAGTGCTCTAAAGAGAACTAGAAATAGCAGCCAAAGCGCTGGTGTCAAGTGGCATCTTTATAAATAATACATTCACAGGAAATACAGGCTCACCCTCCATTTTTGACTGTGCATCTTATAAATGCTGTTCCGCAAGCTCTTTCTGCCTGATAATTTGTTTACCTCCTTAAAGGATTCCCTAGCAAAATAATCTTTCATTTACATTGTGTCTGTTTATCTGTGAGGCATAACAACATCTGTGAGTTGTTTGGATAATTGATGATGTCAGAATAAACGTTGGTTTAGGACAAATATTAAAACTGTTAATAGCGTGTGGGCCTTCACAAGCATTTCCATCCTTATTTATCTGCCTATGCATTGGACTGGGGTGGAAAAACGATTATGAACTGTAGAGGAGAGAAATTAAATCCCCCTCTGAGCTGAGCCAACCCTCTTAATGAGCTGCAGCTTAAACAAGAATGTTTGGAACTTCACGGTAGCTGCTTATCTGTGTTTATTAGGGTGTTAGATAGGATCTAGAATCCTCCAAATTTTGGGGAAAGAAGGGCACTCCCACGGAATGTGGAGATTTTGATCTGATCAGGTCTCTCTAAAGCACTTGCTCAGGAGCATCTCAGATGTGTCTGGGTTCACTCTGAACGTTTCCTTTAAGAGCTGAGCTCTAACAGTGTGCACAATGACTGTTAGCATTATTAAGGCAGACTTTTAAAATTTTCTCATTTTTTCTTGCTGATTTTGAGGGGAAGCATCCTTTAGTTAATAAATAACGTCCCAGGTGTGCTTGTGCAAATAATCCTCCTCTTTCTATATTTGCTAGTGATTTGAGAGAAGGTTTAGAAGTAGATACAGCCTCTGGTAGTGGAATGTCTTTGTTAGGGAATTGTGATGCTGCTGGAGACATCCTGGGAACAGGGATTTTACATAATGCAGTATAGGGAGAGCAGCGAGGTTTCTCTTTGCTACTCTGCCCTTTCAATTCTTATTTTTATCGTGCAGTTTGTCAGTGCATCCCATTCTCCTATTGAGGATGGACTGAGAAGCCTTGTAGGTATTAAATTCAATTGCTAATTAGCAGCGTGACAAGGAGAGTTAAATATTTGTGTCTCATGTGGTGTGATGCAGCGGGCAGGGAAACGCCTGCTCCCCCTGACTGAGAAATCCCGGTTTTCCCATTTCCCAGGGAATTCCAGAGCCCAGCCGAGCCCTTCCCGTGCCCGTCCCCGCTGCCGGCGAGCGGCTGAAGGTGACAGACGCAGCTGGGTGTCACTGATGTGGCAGGGCCGTGTTCCTGCGTCCCGCCCCTGGCGAGGGACAGGCTGGGACAGCGGCCACCCAAATTCTCCCAGCAAATGACATTTTCCTGCAAAGCCGCGCCGGAGCCAATCGCTCCGTGCACCGTGCAGCCAATGGATGCCGGGCTCTTCCCAGCCCCTGCCAGCGGCTCGGCGGCTGGAGGGCCTCGGAGCAGCTGTGGCAGCGGCGTTCCTGCCCTCAGCTCTCTCCCGGGGCATCCCTGCGCCTCCTTTTCCCGGGAAGAACGCTGCCGCTGGGAGCGCTCGGGGTGACGCGGCCGCTGCGGGGAGCGCCCCGGTGATTGGGGTAATTCGGGTGGTTAATTTGGGTCTCCCTTCAGCACTGCCACGGCCTCCTACCCAGCAGAGCTGCTCCCCAGAGCCAGAGGGATGGTGGTAGTCACGGGGCAGAGCAAAGCCAGTGCCACCCCGGATGATGCCATGTCGAGCTCGGATGCAGAGGATGATTTCCAAGAGCCGGCCACTCCCACCGCCACCCAGGCAGGACAAGCGCTACCTCTGCTGCCTCAGCAGGTAAGAGCTCACCTGGGAAGGGGATGGTCACGACAGCACTGCTCCGGTGCTGAAGGGTTCACGATTTCCTTGTGGATACCCAGCTCACTTAACACGTCTGAATAAAACGAAGTCTCTTGGATTTATTTGAGTAGCTCAGCAGCTTTACTTAAAAGTTCCATCCAGGTTTTGACTTGAGATATGCAATTAAGTGTTTGTTCTGGTACTTAAGGCATCCTAGTTTGTGATAGTAAGATTTTAGGCCTGATGTAAAGAAACACATTTTTTTTTTCAGTGTCTAATATAGTCTGATGGTAAAGGAACCAGCAGGGTGCAAGCCCCAAGGTTCACCTGAGATTTTTCCCTTTTTTTTTTTTTCCTCTCTGTGTACGGCGGGGAAAGGGGTTTGGTTTGGTTTGGTTTTGTTCTTTCCCAAAAGAGCCAAGAGGAGCCATTAATATCTCAAATATCTGCTATTCCAGCTGAGTGATTTCTGCTGTTTCAGATTCCCAGCTACAATTAAAGCACTCCCAAACCCAATTCCTCCAGCAGCAAAAACATCCAAATTTTGACCCCTCAAACCTCCCTGACTTGTGGCGATGGGGCAGGAACCGCTCATTTCCCCGGTGCCAAACTGCAAGTGCCTTTTGGAAGCTGTGCCTTTATCACCTGCAGAGGCCTTGGGGGGCTCCTTCCTGATGTCCCGGTTGCTTTTGCAGTTCCCAGAGGTTGTCCCACTGAACGTGGGGGGGATGTTCTTCACCACCAGGCTGTCCACGCTGCGCAGGTACGAGGACACCATGCTGGCAGCCATGTTCAGCGGCAGGCACTACATCCCCACCGACGCCGAGGGCAGGTACTTCATCGACAGGGATGGCACCTACTTTGGGTATGTACACATCCTTAGGGCAAGCTTTCAGAGTTCTTACTAAAAAAAACTGATTTTTAAACTTATTTCTAACAGGTTTTTTTCTTTAAATTGTATTTGTGCAGCATTTAACGCTACACGCCTTCAAAGCGTCACAGGAGTAACTGTAGTTAAAAACTCTTTGTTGGCTGTGCAAAGGGAAAGGAAAAACAAGAAATGCTTTGAATTTGGGCATTGTCTCCCCTAGAGTATCTCCTTTCAAGGTACCAGATTGTTTTGATGGTTTAAAGAAGTCTTTGGCATTGCTTTACATAAGAAACTCCATTGCACAACACTGGGTTTTAAGTGATACTCAGTATCTGTAAGAAAGAGGAATTGAAGGAATTTCAGCTTTGTAAAAATCTAGGATTCTTCCACAGTTGAAAATACGTTTTCAGTCTTTAAACAGGACATAACTGCTAAAAAAACCCCCGAAAGTACAAGCCTTTAAAGAATTTCTTTTTCTAAATTATTTTTGTTGGTAGTGTCGTATTCCTTCACCTCCAGGATTCCTTCCTAAGTGCTCAGCTTTTATCTTATTTTAATTCAACTAACCATGTTTACTAATGCTGTGTTTGAATTGGGGTGAGATTGCTAAAAAAGGCCTCAGGTCTTTGCCCAAAGCACACATTGCAATTTATCCCAAATTTCTTACTGCTCCTTTATAGACATTTCCTTATTGTCTTCAACAGAAAACACTGAATTATTTTCAAAGCACTTTTGGGTTGTACCATAATCTGGGACAGAGACAGGTTAAGCCGCTGTGTTTATTCTAAATTAATTGTGTCTTTACATGAGGTAATTGTTGGAAAATCAATTAATTTGTGATGTTATCAACCTCAATTGAAAATAGAGCTGGAACAGAGAGCCAGGTTAGCACGGGCTGTATTTGTTGTCATCCTAAGATTGCAGTAATGCTTCTTTTATTTGATAAGGTTTTCTTGGTTAACACTTATAAAGTGATTGTTTTGTTTATTTGATAAGGGTTTTGTTGGTTAATACTTACAAAGTGATTTCTTTCCCTGTCAAAAGATCCTGTTGCTGAACAGTGTTTCAGAACTACAAGGAAATGTTCTCTCTTTTTTTAAAAAAATCTGATTATTATTCTGTAAATGGCCCTGATCTGTGAAGAGGAATCTCCTTTGCAGATGTCCCATCCATTCAGCTGGATCTGTGTGGAATAAAATGTCCATGAATATGATGCTCTGGGAAAATGCAAAAGTTTATTTTGTCTCAGACCTACATTTGAAATGCAGTGACCACAATCTCTTTCCCATGAAACACTCTGGCCTCTTCTGTGTTGTAAATGGTTTCCTCTACACTGAATGTTTGGTTTAAAATCCACTGACATTTTTTCAAATGAGTTTTGGCATCAACTGAGGCAAAATCTGAAATGATGGCTTGGAAACCTGAACGTGGCAAATGATTTTACAAACAAATGTTGGGAATATGGCTTATTTATTTCAGTTACTGTCTCAATAGAGCAAACAATGAATATCCAGCATTTCCTCTCCCTCCTGCAGCAGTTTTGGCACAAATGTGTTTGTTAATGATATTTTTACCCTTTTTTTTTTTTTTTTTTTAGAGACATACTAAACTTCCTACGATCTGGTGACCTGCCCCCCCGAGAGCGAGTGAGGTCAGTGTACAAGGAAGCTCAGTATTATTCCATAGGACCCTTGCTAGACAATCTAGAGGATATCCAGCCTCTTAAAGGAGAAAAAGTTAGACAAGCTTTCCTGGGCCTAATGCCATATTACAAAGGTAAATAATCAAAGTAGCACTGACTGTTTCTTCTAGTGGGATTCCAGTGTTAAACCTCGTGCTTTCAGTTTGCTCCCAGCTCCCAAACTGATCCCATTGCTGATGGGAAGCTTATTCTGTATTTTTAATGCTGTTTGGGACCTTGAGGTGTCCACATCCATTCAGTCTGCTCTCAGCTCCCAAACTGATCCCATTGCTGATGGGAAGTTTATTCTGTATTTTTCATGTTGTTTGGGTCTTTGAGGTGTCCATATCCTGCTGCATCCCAGGATGTGGATTTCCATGCTTAAAAGGGAGCAAGAATAGGCTGTGGTGTTATGAAATGAGAGGGTTTGTCTGCATTTGTTTTGTCAGGACTTGCAACTGAATAAACTTGGCCTTGTAGTGAGGCCAGAAAACTTGGGCATATAACAAGGCCACCAAGTTCACCAGCTAATCAAGATTGATTTGATTACTCTGTATTTTGCTACATAGTGCTAATATCATGCTGAGAACAAGTGCAGTGAAACGTTTCACACGAAACAAGTGCTTTTGATCTCTTTTCCTTGGCGTTCTGTGGGCTCCTGAACCGCTGTCTCTTTTGCAGACCACCTGGAGCGGATCATCGAGATCGCCAAGCTGCGCGCCATGCAGAGGAAGGCCCGGTTCGCCAAGCTGAAGGTGTGCGTGTTCAAGGAGGAGATGCCCATCACCCCCTACGAGTGCCCCCACTTCAACTCCCTGCGCTTCGAGCGCAGCGAGAGCGAGGCCAAGCTCTTTGAGCACCACTGCGAGGTGGACGTGTCCTTCGGGCCCTGGGAGGCCGTGGCCGACGTCTACGACCTCCTGCACTGCATCGTCACCGACCTGTCGGCGCGCGGCATCGCCGTGGACCACCAGTGCATCGGCGTGTGCGACAAGCACCTCATCAACCACTACTACTGCAAGCGCCCCATCTACGAGTTCAAGATCACCTGGTGGTGAGCCCTGCTGCCTGGGAAAGGGGTGGAAGGACTCCCGGAGGAGAAATGTTCTTTCCAGATGAGCTGGTGGTTGTGGCAGAGCAAAGGATGGAAGGACTCCTACGGGAGAAATGTTCTTTGGAGATGAGATGGTGGTGAGTTGTGGTGGCAACTGAGGGGTGAAAGGACTCCTAGAGGACAAATGTTCTTTC
>VZSR01002145.1:4983594-5023454 GCA_013398615.1 Brachypodius melanocephalos | reverse complement strand
AGGGACTGAGGGAGGGCCCGAGCAGCGCCGGGGCCGTGAGGGGCCGCGGCGGCAGCAGCGCAGCGGAGCGGCCGGGTGGGTCCCGCCGCCCGGGGCAGCCGGTGAGAGCCGCGGGGTGAGGGCCCGGTGGGACCGCCTGGGGTCGGGGACAGCGGGGGCGGATGTGTCCCCCCCGGTTATAGCTCGTCCTGAGGGTCGGGGGTCGGTGTCCGCCCCGCCGAGGGGCTTCACGCCGGCCCCGCTGCTGCCTTGGGCCTGGGCGAGGGGTCCCTGGGCCCGGCAGGGCGGCAGCAATCGGGATAAACGCCCGGGTATACACAGGAATAAACACCAGGATATGCGGAAACTTGGCAAACCGCCTTCCTCCTCCGTGTGCAGCTCCTAAAACTAATTTTTATTAGATGTATACGTAGATTTTCATCTGATGGGTCTGTGCCGCTGGCTGACGGGGTGCAGGTGGCACTGACAGCTTTGCCACCATGTCCCCCCAGCCTGTTTTCCTCATGAGCTCCTTGTGGATCAAGGAGTTTTTGGCTTTTTTTTTGTAAGTATTGCCGCTGCCCGGCTGAGGATTAAAGTCCCTCAAGCCGGGGAAAGTTTGGAGAGTTTTTAAGGTGCTGAGCGGCGCGTTTTGAATTCTCTTGTGTTTGCCCTCCTCCATGTGCACCTCCTAAAGCTAATTTTTATTATCTATCTATTTTAGCTAATTCCATGGGTCTGTGCTGTAGTTAACAGGGTGCAGGTGTCACTGATAGCTTTACCAATAGTCCCCCAGCCCAGGCTGTTTTCCTGATGAGTTCCTTGCGGGTCAATGAGTTCTTGGCTCTTTTCTTGTAAGTATTGTCCCTGCCTGGCTTCTCACCGCACAGCTGAGGATCAAAGTCCTTTAAAGTCAAACCAGGTGAAGTTTGGAGAATACCTGTGATGCTGAGCAGTGCGTTTTGGATGCTTTTGTGTTTGTTTGTCGCTGCTTGTAGCACTGTAGAGTTCAGGTTGTTCCCTTGAAGCAGGGAGTGGCACGGAGAGGGTGTGAGATGCTGAGAGGTGAATTGATGTGCTTGAATTACCAAATAAAATTCTCTCAGGGGTTGGCTCAGCGCTCTCTGAAAATCCTGCCGCTGTCTGGCTGGGGCTGGGTTGACTGAGAAAGTTTTATAAGCAAAATTAAATTTGTTTTTGTTTTGGCTGACTGTGGCCCGGTGCAGGGAATTAGCGGCACTGAACAGTTTGGGGTGGCATTGTGGAGGTTGTGATTTAAATCCATGAGTGACTTGCCATACTTTCATTGTTTGAGGTCATTTGAAATTATTTCTGAAGCATGAAATTCCTGCACACCAAGACTTCGGGAACTGCACTGAGCTGGTTTTGGTTTTCCAGTTACCCAGCACTTTTTGGAAACCAATGACCAAACCAGGCCAGCATAGAAGGATGAGGTATTTTCCAGGAACAGTGCTTTACTCAGGAATTGGATGTGCTGCCCTTCTGGACACGGTTACACAAGTGATTTTTGCAACAGGGAGGATTAGGAAGAGAATTGTAGCTCAGTGGAATGTTTTGCTGACCAAGAAAAAGCCCAAAACAACAACACAGTAGAAAGGGAGAATGGGATATAAAGCAAATTATACCAATTCCTAAGACTGCTTTACTCAACAAACTGATTATAACCTTGGAGATAGTCCATGATTCTGGTATTTTGTTCTGTGGTGTTATTTAAGCTGGAACAGCCCTTCTCATCTCCTTTCCTTGCTGTGTAATCCCCAATTATGCTTGGGGCTTTTTTTTTTTTCTGTTAACTACTCTTGATCTAAAACTCGACCTAGAAGTTTTGCTTGTGAAGTCCTATTAAAATGCCACTTGTAACAAGTCAGGTACAAAGTGTGTAAAATGTTTTGAAGCTTTTCTCAGAGGTTTTAGATAACTTAATTTGTGTCCAAGTGAGTGCGATTGGTGGGAAATAAGGTGTTGGAGGAGCCTGTTGCTGCTGTTTCTGAGGAGATTTTAGCAGTTTAAGCTAATCTTTTTGTTCTGACCCGAATTCCCAGCCAAGCAGCACAAAGAGTTTTTAGATGTTTCCTGTGATTTCCTTTAGAGCACAGTTGTGGGTCACATGGGGATGGTGAGACACAGCTTGGTCATCTGTGTCATGGGGACAAACCAAACCTGTACCCCCGGGCCTGTGCTGACATTTGAAGGGAAAACACAACTCCAAGCTGAGGAAACAGAGCTTCAGCCTTGTGGCCATCAGGATTTTGGAGGTTTGAAGCAGTGGCTGCAATTTCCCCTCCAAACGCCAGCACCCAGCTCTGTGGTTTGTTTGAAGTGGCTGCTCAGCAGAGCAGAGGCTGTTTCTTTTCTTGGGACTGTTTTTTAGCAGCCTGCACTGTTTATCCTACAACTGCTGGAGCTGAAATCCTGTAATTGCAAGAGAGATGCGCATTAAAATGGGATCACTGCAGAGATAACACCCGTGGTTCTTGCCTAATTCCCGACTTGTCTAATGGCTTTTGTATTTTCTGGTCGGGAGCCTGAGATCATCTTGCCCCACCCTTTCCTTGGGAGGAAATTAGCTCATGGTTAATTACCCTGCTGCTAATTACATGCCTGAGTGTTTGGGGTTACACCTGAATCATGACTCTTTCAACACGTAGGTTGCTGCTCTTTGGGGCAGAATTTTGGGGCGTTTGCATCAGTGGTTCTTTGAAATAAATATATTTTAAGAGCATTTTTCCATTGGCAAAATAAAAAATACGCCTTGGCTCCATCCTTCCCCCCGTCAGTTTTGATGCACTTTCTAAACCTTATCAGTCTGGTTTTAGTAGTTAAATTTGCTGGCTGCTGTCTTGTTCTGAATTATGATGAAGTATTCAGGCATCAGTAAAATGTGAACCAATAACTGTGTAAGAATTGTGTGTTTGGAGGCTCCCCTGGTTTTCTTCTTATTTTCTTATTTTTCTTATTTTTTTTTGCTTTAAAATTCCATTTCTGGGGATGCAACCAGAGAGTTGCAGCGAGTTCATTGTGAACACTCTTTGGGGCACTTTGATGTTTTTGGATTAGAAGAATTCGAGCTGTTCATTAAGTGCTGGAGTGACTTTTGAAGAGCTGAATCACATTTGCTTCAGCCCAGTCGAAAGATTGCTGTAGGTTGTTGCTAAGGCTTGTGCCAAGATTTTTTTTTTTTAAACTTAATTTTAGGGAGGGAAGGAAAAAACCCCAAACCAGCAGCAACAAAAAGAAACCAAAGCATACCCACAAACCAAACCAAACCTGCCTGTTCTGGTCTGGGTTTAGATATATTTAATTAAGTTGTTTACCAATACTGAAACTCATTTATAGAGCTTCAATTATAGAATTAAAGCTACTCGTTTAATGTTTGTGGAGTTACTTAAAAACTGTTCTTCACAGCTTGTAATAATTATAAATTGATTGCAATTAGCTCTTCCTGAAGGTGTTTATTGATTGATTAAGCAGGACCCTTTCTGTTCAGCTTTGAATAGGAGCTTTTCCAGGCAGCTCTCTCAGAGGTGACCTCAGCAATCCTCAGGACTCATAAATAGTTGATGAGCCGGCTGATATCTCCTCACAATCTGCACTGATAATAAAGGTACAGCTGATTCTGCCTGCTCCATCCCTGGCAAGGCAGGGAGGTGGAAAAGAACCAGAAAAACGAGCTGGGGGTGTTGGAGCCCATGGTAAACCCCTGCTGCTCCTAAAGCATCTTTCACCCAGGCCTTTTCCCCAAGCCAAAGCTGTGCCTGCAGTCTTTGTGCTGTGAGGATTTCTTGTGTTTCTTGCTGACAGGAAGGTGTTACATAAATTCAGTCTTTCATGTGTGCATTAAATCAGCCCAGGGTGATGGATCCAATTTGGGGTTGGAGGAGTCCCGTTTTTTCCTGCCTGAAAGCTGAGGATGCATCTGCTCTTTGCTGTGAGTGATACCTGATTTATTGCGAATTTTTCTGGTTTAATATGAATTTTTTTTCTGGTTATTTTGTGACTTGATCCGTGTGAAAGTTAGAATTTAGCGTTTTGCTATTATTGAGCTATAAAATAACATTCCTGGAGAAATGATTGCTGCTCCTTCAGTCCCCTTTATGGAATACTGGAAAAAAAGGCCTTGGGATTTATGAGTTTGGAACAAAATTCGTGTTTCCTGTGTTTTGACAGGAAAAAAAAAAAACAAAACCTTTGTTGTCTCAAAGGTTCAAAGTGTGTGAGAGAGAAAGTAAAGTGGCTCTCAGCCAGAACATTCTGCAGGAAAGTTGATTTTACTGGTTTGGGTTCCTGGTGGTGGTAACTGAAACCCTGCAGTGTTTGCACACATGTTCTCAGGTTGAGCTTTCCAGAGCCACAGAGGGCAGGCAGCTGCTTTGTCCTTGCTGACAAAATATCCTGTGACTCCCCATTTTCTGAAGAGAAAGCTCTGATTTATTGGTTCTTTTTGGATGACAAACTTGACAGGAAAAGATTGAGGGGTGTGAGCAAGGATGAGAAGTCTCTGAGCTGGTTTTGCCTTTCTTAAAGGGTGTTTGCTCTAAATGGGTGAAGAAAAAGAAAAACAAAGTTATGTAAGTGTGGCTACAGCAAGAAAAATCTGCTGATAGGAAGATGCATTTGAGAGCTTCAGAATAAACTGCATTAAAGCCAGTAGAAAGCTAATTTTGAATTAAATCACAGTGATTTGGTGGGTTTGTTTTTTCATGTGAGATGCTCTAAAAAAGCTGGAGCAGATCTGATCCGTCGTTGGAGATCTTTGATGTGCAGCCCTGCAGAGAGATCTGATTTCATCTGAACCACAGGCCTCGCTTCCTTTTGATTGCAGCAGAATTTGGAAAAATAAAGCTGGACATGCAGAACGTGGAAGTTGGAACTGGGAATTCTTGTGGCAGTAAGACAGGGAGCATTTTGGTGTGCACAGGCAGCAGTGGGACACTTTTCCAGGCTGTGATTATGCCCCAAAAAAATCCCTCAGGAGCCACCCACAGTGTGTGAGGTGCCCTTTGAAAATGGTAGAGAAGAGTTGGGTGATATCCATTTTTCCATCCAGAGGAGAAAGGAAGACCAGAAGCTTTTACTTGCAGATAAGTAACATTAAGTAAAGGCATTATATAAATTAATAACTTAAGAGCCCATTCTTTTTCTAAACTCTTCAAAGGGCTGTTGCTAATTAACAAAGATACTGAGGTGAGATGAGCTCTGCCCCTGGCACAGGAATGCTCCAGAGCAGATTCTGTCCTGTGGTGTTTGTGGGGTGCCATCCTCGCCTTCCCTGGTGATATTCACAGCAGAAACACTCACTAGGCAAAGCACTGGATGAACAGATTTTAAATTACATTCCATTTTTTGCTCCTGGGAGGGGGATGTGGTGCTTCTTGGAGTGCTTTCCCTGGGATACAGGAGGTGCAAGAAGGGAGTTTGGTGCAAAACACCTCTCCAAATTGTACTAATTAATGTTAGTTATGATCTTCTGGTACTTTATTGTACTTCTGGATTCGATTTTTATTTTTTAATGTAGAAATTTGTCACCTTTCTTTTACTTTTCTGACTTCTCAGTGGGCAAGTGGTGTAAAGGTGTTTGGAGTTGCTGGCTGTCCAACTCCAGAAAAACAACAAATTTGTGGTTTTTTCCTTTGAATTATGTTAAAAGTGAGCTTTGAACAGGCCAGGCATTCAGGGCAGGGGTGAAAATAAGAGATCTGACCATGCCAAATGTGTGGTGTGACTGTGCAAACACTGAGGAGGTGATTGTTGGATAAGGAATGAGCACCTTTAGCTGGAGTGGGAGGGAGAGAAAGGAACAGAGAAAGGAGGAAAAAGCATTTTGGACACTCAACAGTTCCAACAAAACATTTTTATTGTGTTACGTTAATATAAGCAGCAATTTACATGCCAAAAATTAATTTGAGGAGGGTTTTTCACATTCATTTAATCAAAATCCAAGTTGTTTTGTTCATTAAAGTATTAATGCTGACCTGCAGAAAACGGCTGGGAAACTGGTTTTTGTTTGTGGGGGTTTTGTTTCTTTGGGGTTTTTTTTGGTTGGTTGTTTGGTTTTTGGTGGAGTTTCTAGGTGTCTGTCTGTTTGTTTGGAGTTGGCGTGTTGTTGGTTTTTCTTTTTTTTGTTGTTGGATGGTTGTTGTTTTGGGGGTGTTTTTTCTTTGTTTTTGGGGGGGATTGTGGTTTTTTTTTTTTTTTTGGTTCTTTGTTTGTTTGTTTGAGGGGGTTTTGTTTTGTTTTTCTGGTGGATTTTTTTTGTTGTTTGGGTTTGTTTTTTTTTTTTGCCTTTTCTGTGTGAAGGGAGGCGAAAGTCTCACTTTGTGTGCAGCTTGTGACTCCTGCCTGCGGGTCAGGGTGACTCCTTTGTCCCCACCTCTGAGCCGGAGGGAGGGGAGGGCTCCTGACTTTGCAGCTCTTTGCAGCCCTGCTCTGCTCACTCCGGGCAAAGCTGCTGAGCTTGGCCGCTGAACAGAACTTTATAAATAATTTAATATACACACAAGATGCCAGAGGGAGCGGGGGCACTGCGGGGGTGAAGCTCTGTGGGCGCAAAGATGATTTTTGTGCCTCTCTGGAGGGGTGGAAGTGCCCACATGAGAGAAACCCTGCTGTGGTTTCAGGTGGTGGGGTGGGAAAGAAGCAGGCTCGGGTATTTCGTTCCACTCCTTTAATTTTCAAATTAGAGTCTGGAATACGGTGCTTTGGAATAAGAACAGACCCCTGAGTTCTTGGAATTATTGCAATTCCAGAGTGGTAACTCTGTTCTGGTGGGTGACAGATTTTATAGGGTTTTATTTCCTTGGGTAAAATTTCTGGGAAGTTTGTGATATGGGAATGTTTTTATTTATTGTGTCTGTGTGGTTTACAGTGAAAACACTGATTGATCAGCTTCACAGTAATGGCAATTAAACATTTGTTGCATATTTCTAGCATTTTTTTTTCTAGGACAGGCACCTGCATAGAGGTCTCTGACCGAAACACTGCTGCAGCTTCTGCTTTTAGGAAGTCATCTTGAAACTGAATCAGTGATGAGTTTCAGGCTTTTCCTTCCCCTTTCTTTTCAGAATTGTTGCTCAAGGACATGAGTGATGCTCTGGGAACGGCCTGAGTGTGCAAATCCTGCCAAAATGCAATTCCTGCCCAAGCTGTGCAGCTGACACGCACTGAAAGTTTAATTTCTCAGCTCTGAGGTGTTGGCAGCCAGGAGCTCCCACACAGACCTTCCTGGAGCAGTCAGGAAATGAAACCAAAAAAATGTTTGTGAAAGCAACATATTTATGTTTCTCAGTTATTTCTGCATGTGAGAATGAAATAAAGCTCTCAAATATTTTTAATTTTTTTTCCATTTTACTTTGCAGCAGCACAATATTGTCTGCCAGACTTTTCAGTGGGAAAGAAAAGAAAGTATTCAGCTGCTCTCCCATCTATAAAAATGAGAACACGTAGCTATAAATTATATCATTAAGAAATTGATTCCCTTAATATGCATGTCTCTACAATGAAACTATTATTTTTGTTATTTTTAGAAACTCATTATTTCTTTCCAAAATAGAAAAGTGGAAGAAATCTCAATACCTACGTAGATAAGATGGAATATTTCATTTGTTCCCCCCTCAGAGAAAATTGTGTGTTTCCTGTTACTTTGCTTAAAATAACTTGATTAGATTAATGGGAAATGTTAAACATTATCAGTCTTTTAAAATGGATAATTGAGCTTGGAACAAAAGGACTGGAACTTTCTGTAGTGGAAAACTCTCTGTGATATTTGTGCACGTTCCATCTTTCGCTGGGTGATCCAGAGAAGAGTTTGGAGTGGAATTTCAGGGCAGAAGAAGATAACTCTGACTCAGTTGCTGATGTTCTTCAGTTTGAGAAAATCCCTTTTGCTTTCCATATGTGGCACCTCTGGAATGACAGGAGGGAAAAAGGGGCTGGATTTACTGGACAAAACCTTGCTGTGCTGTTTCTGCTCTGTGTGTGTGTCAATATTGCAATCCAAATGTCAGTATTTTAGTATCCACACCTTAACCTTGCTGATGCAGATGATCCTGTGCTGCTTTGCTCCTAAAATGACTCCAGGGTCATTAGCAGCAGGGAGCTGGGATGCCTTTGGGAGGGAGCTGGGATGTGGGCTGGTTTCTGTCAGGAAAGGAAGAGGGAGGCTGGATGCTCACTGGATGCTCCAAGGCAGCCTTGGCACGGTGCTGCTGTGGGTAGGAGAATCTTTGTGTTGCAGTCACTGAATATAAACCCCGCCAGAGCTGTGCTGTGTGCAGGCAGGCTGTTCAACTCTGGCAGAGCTGGGAGGAGATGGGGACGTGCCTTCTCCATGTGTGGCTGGGCCCTGAAGACACTTTTGGAGCCCAAAGGTCCCTAAAGCCTCCCCAGTGTGGTTCTGTGCAGGCACAGCCCCAGAGTACAATCCATGTGCTGCCTTTGGTGGCTTTTGGAACTTTATTTCTTTTTTTCCCCCATTACTTTGTGCCTCTGGCTGTCAGAATGAGCTGCTGGTGAGAGCAGAGCCTTGGGCCTTTGTCCCCAGGCTGTGGGACTGTCACTGCAAAGATGTGCCTTGGCAATTTGTCCCCAGGCTGTGCGACTGTCACTGCTGCCCTGGGCCATTTTCTGGAGCTGTTTGAGGGTCACAGCCCTCCAAAGATGTGTCTTGAGCCTTTGTCCCCGGGCTGTGGGACTGTCCCTGGTTCCCTGGGGCAGTTTCTGGGGCTGTGAGGGTCACAGCCCTACAAAGATGTGCCCTGGGCCCTTGTCCTCTAACTGTGGGACTGTCCCTGGTTCTCTGGGGCAGTTTCTGGAGCTGTGTGAGGGTCTCAGCCCTAGAGATGTGCTCCTGGTGCTGCCCCTGGCTTTGGGGCTCCTGGTTATGTAACCGTGCCCTTCCTCCCGTGCCATTCATTTGGTTGCTATGGAGCTGTTAAATAATTCAAGCAGGTGACTCCTTTCTAAAGGCAAACCCTCCCAAGAAATGATTTCCAGCCGCCTGCTGCCACCTTCCTGCTTTTAACCCTTCTCCTCTTCTGGCAGGAGGAAAATGAACCTGAAATCAGAGCGCAGGGGGATCCACGTGGATCAGTCGGAGCTGCTGTGCAAGAAGGGCTGTGGTTACTATGGCAATCCTGCCTGGCAGGGCTTCTGCTCCAAGTGCTGGAGGGAGGAATACCACAAGGCCAGGCAGAAGCAGATTCAAGAGGATTGGGAGCTGGCAGAGCGGTAAAGAACCTTCTTTTCTTCCTTCAGGGTGACTCCACCAAATTCTGTTCATGTTTCCTACTCCTGTTTGCTGAGGTTCATCACAAATTCCCCAGTCTGACCTTTCCAGCAGGAATTCAAACGTTCCTTTTGATGCAAAGGTGGATATTTATGGCATTCTAGTATAAGAGGTTTGAAAAGAAAATCTGGGAAGGAACCAATGTAAACAGAGCCCAACCTCCCAATGAATACTTTGACCTCATTTGCATATGCAAATCTGTGTTTCTATCTAGCAGTTAGAAGGGAGAATTTTGATTAAAATACCCTCAGGAGATTGCAGTTATTTTCTTGGGTATAGGCAGCACCATGGTTTTACATTCCAGCTGCTGATTAAAAACTGGTTTTAGTCTTGTCTGTGGTCATTCTTTTAAACTGCATGCTTAAACGCAAGAACATCAAAGCTTTAGCTTTGCTAATTTAGGTAATTGTCTAATCACTTATTTTCTGCAAACCAGTCTAGTTTTCCTCGTGTGATAAATGCTTGACCCTGAAAATGGAAGATGTGTTTTCAGAGGCAGCAGCACAGAGGTCATGTCATTGTTTTCCTCTGCCATAAATGTCTTAAACAGTTAATAAAAACTTTCTTTTTAGGGCAGATAGTTATGCTGCCAGTCTTGGATCATCTCTAAAACAAAGTGGGGTATTTTAGGAATTCTTTGATGAATAGCTGGGGGATGCTAAAGGCACAGATAAGCTGTGATTGTTCCTTCCCGTGAACAGACAGGCTTGTCAGCACTGCTGAGATACAATTCCTGCCTCGAGAGATTGCAGATCCCAGACTATTTATGGTGCATCCTGAGCTGGAGGGATTTTTAAAGACAATTGCTCAGCCTCCCAGCATCTTGAAGGGTGGTAAAATGTAACCTGTGTGAATCCTCCTGCAAAGGAGGAAGAATGTGGCAGGATTGGTGAGTTTGCTCTAGTTTAGATTAGCAACTTGGTCTTTCAAACTTTGCCTCATCCATTGAAGCAGATATTTATTACCAATGCAGATTATGACAGCAATGATCTGTTTCCTAAAACATTCCTGAGATTAGGACAGGGTATTTTGCTTTTGTAAGGTGGGGCAGGACTGCCTGAGGTCACGGGTTGGGGTGCTCAGAGTGAGGCAGGGAGGAAGGCAGTGGATGTGCTGCTGGAAATCCTCCCTTGTGCCTTCAGAGAATCCACATTGTGACATGAGAGGAAGGTGACTGAAAACCTCAATCTTCTCCCTTTTTGACCTCACTGTTTAACCCTGGACTTTCCCTCACTTTTACCACTGCAGCATGTGAAGGGTGGGTGTCCTGTAGTGAAGGGAGATGGGCAGAGGGAAGAATTAACATGTCAAATGAGTAATTAGTGATTACACGTGAAATCAGCTGGTTTGTCTTGTTTCTAAGCCCTTAAATCAGACCTGTATTTTTCTAACCCCAGGCTCCAGCGTGAGGAGGAAGAAGCCTATGCCAGCAGCCAGAGCAGCACCCAAGGGGCACAATCCCTGACCTTTTCCAAGTTTGAGGAGAAGAAAACCAATGAGAAAACAAGAAAGGTTACTACTGTGAAGAAATTCTTCACTGCTTCCTCCAGAGCAGGAGCTAAGAAGGGTAACTCTCCTTTGCTTTCCATGCTTCTGTACATTTTTAAATGAAAAGTGTTGCTCTAAAAGGCAGATTAATGCTGTGTGCTTTGATTTTCAAAAGTTGGAATAGTGATGCTTCTGGAGAGCGATTGTTACTGAAAACACAGAAAAATGTGAGTGATGCCAAACAATCTGTTCAATGGGGCAGTGCACTGCTAAAGCTGTGTTTGTGTGTGATTGTACAGGAGTTCTTCCACTAAACAGCATAAATGTGTTCCTGGTAGTGGCACTGCACTGCTGAGGGGAGGTTCCTCGTTCCTCTGGCACATTCCAGTGAAATTCATGGTATCACACCAGGATTTAGGGCTGGAAGGGGAATTCCTCCTGGAGAGAGCAGCAGAGAAGATGCTGGCTGTCAGTCACCTCCACAAACTGCTGTGTGAGTGTGATAGGAACCCTGAGATAAAATACCAGCTGATGCTGCCAGAGTGCCTCACTTTGACAGGAAAAAAATGGGCTGTGTGAGCAGGGTGCCTTGAGCTCACAGAAATGTGAGGCTGGCAGTGTTTGTGTGGGCTGGGAATATCGAGTTTGTGGCTGGATGTTTGTTCTACAGAATGTGTTACAAGCAGGAATGATGAATGGCCCTGCTGGCTCTGCATAGCAATAGCTTGCACGGGCTGTTGGGAAACGCTGGGCTGTGCAGGAGGAATTCCACAAGGAAAAACAACATTAATCTGTCTGAACCTTAGAGACAATGCATTTCCTTCATTTGAAATTCAGCATTTTTCTGATTAGACTTGTCCTAATGTGCATGGCAGCAGCTGGCTACACGAGGCATTCATTCACCAGTGTTAAACCTTTTTTTGTTGTTTTTTTAAATGTTCATTCTTCTCACTTTCCATCTTTTCTTTTTTTTATCCCTTCACCACCTGTTCTGCCACGCTCTCGGTGCCCTGCTTGCTTTGGCCTTTTTATTTCAGCAGCTCAAGAGAAAACCCCTAAGCAAGGACAGCTTGGGAGGGAGAGAAATGCTGATAACATTCTCAGGGATTTGAAGGAGATTTTTACTCCCTCCTGGGAACTGGCTTCCCCTTCTGAAGGTAATGCAGCACAGCCTGGGCAAGCTGTCTGCCTGGTTTTAGTTAGCTTGGCTCTTAGTTGGGCTTTGCTAAACACAAACTAGGGTTGTGCCAGTTGTAACTCGTGCTCTTCAACGTGATGATGGCAAAAAAAGGCAAGTCCAGCATCCTGAAGTGATGTTAAATCTCTAAACCAATCCCTTGGTTTTTAGTAGGGAGGCATAGGAGTAAAGCTGAAGCTTCTTTGAGCTCCACCTTAGGATTAGGATAAAAAAAAAGAATTTTGCATGAATTAGCTGGATCTTGTGCTGCTTTGTGTTTTTATCAATAAAAAAGGATTCCAGGTTGCTGTTACAAATCTTGATTATTATGAGCTGAAACTACTGAAGTTGGCACTTCAAGAACTTTGGCATTCTCAAAATGTCTCCAGATGTTTGTTACATAAACCAAGAAGAAAATTTCCCATCAAGAGGAGCCACTGGTTTCATTTAAACCAGAAGGACACCAAGCCCCTTGATGCAAACAGCTTTCAGAGCTCATCCTCCATTATTTATTTGCACTCCTGACTTGTTCTGCTGGCTAAAGAAATGTGCAGATATTTATGAAACGCCAGGAAGGTGATGAAGGGCTGTGTGTGACAGAGCTGGTGACAAACCCTGTGTCACATCCCCTGCTTGGACTGGGCTCCGTGGCCATGGCACAACCATAGTGAATCCCTGGAGTGCTCCTGTTCTGCTGTGACAAGTGGCTTTCCTGTAGAAAGATTGAAATATTAATTATCTTTATTCTTTGTGAAGCTGATCCTTCCTTAACTCTTCCCATGCCCGCTCCTGGAGTTTTGGCATTTTCCTCTGCTGGGCTCTCTGTAACTTGTTGGAATTTCTTGGCTGTAATCAGCTTCTTTTTAGTTAGACTGAATTCTCTGAGAGCACAGGAAAAACCTGAGGATATTTTGATGCTGGAAGTTCATTTGTTCCTGCAGCCCTTGGTAATCAGTACGGATTAATTTTCCTTAAATCAGCATTTCAGCTCAAAGATCAATGAAGTTACAACTACAAGTAATTCTTGGTGTAGCTCATTAAAAGACAGTTCATTCTAATTAACATTCACTTTTTAATACTTCATATTAATCTGCCTCAGTTGACTACATCTCTCTAGTAACTAAACAACAACCTAATTTGAATTTGTGACTGAAAAAATAATATTCACATTCCTTCAGGTCAAATAGTAAAATGAGGCTCATTATTTTGATAAAAGGGTGAACCCATTGTTGAAGTAAGTAAATAAACCTTCAGCTGTACTGTGAAATGAGATCAGTGATGAATCATGGAAGAAAGAGCTGATAATTCTGCCCAATTCTTTGTTTATTATTTCTAAATAAGCTTTCTGCTTCTGTGATGTTAAATGTGACAGATTTAATTAATGGCCACCCTTCAGCTGGAATCCTGTGTAGGATTTGGGATTCATGCAGTGAATTTTAGATGTAAAGGCAGTGGAAGGAAATCCCCTCTGGAAAAGTGTCCCTGAGTGACTGGAAAGGAGTTGGGTTTGCACTCTCTATCTCAATTGCTGCAGCTGGAATTTAAATATTTGCAAAACCTTTTCTTTTCTGGGCACTGAAGTACCAGAGGTGCTCTGATGGTGCCTGGCCAAGTTATTCCCTGTGCTGAAGTGTGGAGCTCTGGTCAGAGGAGCAGAGTTGGGTTGGGTGACACAACTTTGGATTTTCTGTAGTGCTGAACCCCTTCAAAAACAAACAACAACCAAAAAAACCCCACTAAGCTCCCTCAAATCCAAACTAAACCAACTTAAACATATGAATCCCATTTCTTTCTCTTTCCTTTGGAGTTCTGCATGCTTGTTGACAGCAGGGTTTCTGTGCATGTGAAGTGTTTTCAGGTTGGAAGCCGTGTTTGTCTCGTGCTGACCATGAATATTTTCATGTTTTCTGTCTCTCTGCTGCTTGCCTCTCACCACGTTCATTTCCACCACCTCTATTCAATCCCTCCATTCCCAACAGCGCTGGCTGGCAAGCTGAAAGGTGGGTGAAGGTATTGGAGCAGCACAATTCACTTGGAATTTGGAAAATCAGATTTTTTTTGTGGGTAAAATCCTCATGGATGCAGCTCTGTCAACTTGCAGAACTCAGTTCCTTGAGCAGAACTGCACTGAGCTGCCTGGGAGCCAGCAGAGTGTGGAGGTCAGGGAGAGAGGGAAAAGCACCCCATTATCTTTAGGAATCTTGACAAAATCCCAGCTGGAAACCTTAAATGGGGATGTCTGACCTGGGAGTGACTGTAAAACCCAAAACAACCCTAATGTTGCAGTCACTCCTGATATAAAAAGGGCATTAGTGTGAATGGGGTGGCTCTAAATGTTCCAATTCAATGGGATCCTCAGTTTTCCTGGAGTTGTATTTAATAATTATTGCTGTGTTCAATAATTACTGCTGTGTTTAATGATGTCCAGCATTTCCCTGGCAAAGCCTGAGAAATAAATGACCGATTGTCTGCACAGCTGAAAAAAAAAAAATAGACTCAAAATGATAAAACCTTTCTGAAATGACCCATCAGTGTCAAAAATCTGATCTGCTGTGCCCTGAATTTTGGCAGCAGAGCTCCAGGAGGCCAAGGCTCCCAGCCCTTCCATCCACAGGCAGGCCAGCATCGAGACAGACCGAGTGTCCAAGGAGTTCATAGAATTCATCAGGACCTACCAGAAGCCTGGCCAGGACATCTACAAGCAATGCAAACTCTTTTTGGACACCATGAGTCACAAAAGGGTGAGCTCTCAATGCCTCTTGTCTCAAAAAAAAAAAAAAAAAAAAGGGGAAACTGGGGAGAGAAGGAGGAAATGCTGCACTTCTCCCAGCAGTTTGGATTTTCTGGAGTGTGGCAAGAGTCTTCAGATGATTGGATTAATCAAATTAAGATCTGAGTGCCTTTTTTTTTTTTTGGTAATTTATCCCAGATAAATTAGTCCTGACTAAGTCTCACATAAATGAGTCTGTTCAGCAATATTCTACATTAATGTGGAAATTATAGAAGATATCACCTGGTGAGTTTTTAGATATCTCAGCATGGTTTGGGTTGGAAGGGAATTAAAGATCATCTGGTTCCATGGGCAGGGACACCTTCCACAATCCCAGATTGCTCCAAACCCCATCCACCCTGGCCTTGGACACTTCCAGGGATGAGACAGCTTATCCCAAAAACTTCTAAAGATAATTCAGCATCAACCCACCCCTCTCCTTTTATTGGGGAAGGGGAATTTGACTGTGCTGCTTTTTTAAAATATGAAATAAGTGTTACATCTTCATTTTCCATTAAAAAAAATTCAATGTTCTTGAAATATTAATCAGTCTGTGGTGCCACCTATGGTTGGAATGAGTCAGAGCTCAGCACAACTTCTTTTTCCCCTCTTTCTTCTCCCTGTCCTATTTAGTTCCTCAAATTATCTCCTCACGAGTTCTCATGGAATCTCACATTCCCTCTACTTTGAGATCTTCTTGAACTTTTATTCCTTTTCTTTTAGCTCTGTTCATTCTGAGCACAGAGTTTGTGAGAACGGCGTGGGTTTATTTTTGGCTTCAAGCACTGAAGGTTTTCTCATTTCAGCCTTCTCAAAAGGGATTTTTTACTACACATAAAGCAGGCCTAAAGTCCAGTCTCAGGTTTTGAAAATGTCCAGTTTTTGGCCTTAGAGAATTCAGAAATCAAATTCTCCCCCAACTTTTTTTTCTGTATGGTTCCATTTAATGATGAAAATTGCCTTAATTAAGTTAATTTTAAGCCTTCAAACCTCTGTTATGTTCTTCAGGAGCTGTTGTTTCACAAATTCCACTCTGAATATATTTCAGAGTAACTTTATCATCAGAAATGTCTGCTGGAGAGATATCCCTTCAAATAATTGATGTTCCTGGGGGTTTTATAGGCTATAAATGGTCTTTTAAAAAATCTGGGGTTAAATAGGGACAAACATTTTGCTTAGTCTGAGTTATTTTGTCAGTGCTCCTCAGGGGAAAAAGCCATTGCACCTGTGCTAATATCCATTTATTCAGCAAATAAACACAAATCTTTCACACACTAAAGAGCCAGTGTTGGCTTCTCCTATTTTTAAATAAAATTGAGCCACTATAAACACCTCTGATGACACCTCTGCATTCTCAGACTGTTACTGCAGCTGGACACTTGCCTTAAACCAAAACAAAACACGATTTTTTTTATTACAGAGTTGAGTGCTGCCAGCTCTTCACACTCAATCCTTGTTCTCTTGCAGGATTTAAGCATTGAGGAACAATCTGAGTGTGCCCAGGACTTCTACCAAAATGTAGCAGACAGGCTGCAGACACGTTGGAAAGGTACCAAGTTCTTCTTTTTCACCTTCCTGTTCCAAAGGCAGTGATGGCAAACTAAAGCCTCTTGAATTTCCAGTTAAAGCAGACCATTCCCAGCTTTCAGAAATGCTGGGAGCAGGTTCTGGTACCAGAGGTAGAATTGTTCCCTCTAGGAAGTTTTGCTGTCTAAATCTTTGTTGTTACAGCTTTCTTTTAAACTCTCAGTGGAGTTTTACCCATTTTATTTTTACTTCCCGTTATATCCATTTATGAACTCAGGTTGGCTTGAATGAGTGATACTAATTTGGGATGATATTGGGATTAAACCTTCCAGAGAGCCCTGGAATATTTCATTTGTGGGATTTGTCCCTTTCAGTGCCCCCTGAAAAAGTGGAGAAGGCAATGGATGAGGTTGAGAAATACATCATGACTCGACAGTATAAATATGTTTTTTGCCCTGAGACAACTGATGATGAGAAGAAAGACCTTGCTGTCCAAAAAAGGATCAGGTAAGGCTTGAAAGGACAAATAATTGAGTAATCCTTAATTCCCTAAATGAGCTCTGAATCAGCCCTGCTAAAAACAGAAAAATGGCTTGTTAAGGGTTCAAACCATTTTATTTAAAATGCAGGAAGAATTAATAGGTTGGGATAATGACAACCACTACCCTGAGAAAATTTGCTTTTGTTAAATTACAGCCAATTTTTTTTTAATATATATAAAAAAAGGAAGTGCTTTCTCAGAAAATAAATTACATCAGTGGAATAAAGTGGTTTATGGCTGGAATAATGTCCCATTCACACAAAGCATTCCTTGTGGCCTGGGAGCAGCTGGTTTCACACACCTGGGTGTCAGTGGCCCTGAGGAGTTTAACCCTTTTCTCTCCTGTCCCAGGGCTTTGCACTGGGTCACTCCCCAGATGCTGTGTGTTCCTGTCAGCGAGGAGATCCCTGAAGTCTCTGACATGGTTGTGAAGGCAATTACAGGTTTGTGAGTGATGAATTCTGTATTTACAGCTTCAAATTTGTTCTCTCTTGCTTACTGAGATTACTTTTGCTGTCATCACAAGGGGAGGTCCAGGCTGTTAGATGTGCAGGGATCTTGGAGGGTTTGGAATCCCATCTGTGGAGCAGGGATGATTTTCCACACTGAAGTGTTCAGGCTTAGCTGATCTACTTGAAACCCTTCCCCACAGACAGAAATACTGCAATATCAACATCACCCAGCAAATCCTGCTTATCCAGTGCCTGATTGATCCAACTGGAATGATTTTTTTTCCGTTTTTCCCCTGGCAGACATCATTGAGATGGACTCCAAGCGCGTCCCTCGGGACAAGCTGGCCTGCATCACCAAATGCAGCAAGCACATCTTCAACGCCATCAAAATCACCAAGAATGAGCCAGCCTCTGCTGATGATTTCCTGCCCACCCTGATTTACATCGTGCTCAAGGGGAACCCCCCACGCCTGCAGTCCAACATCCAGTACATCACTCGCTTCTGCAACCCCAGCAGGCTGATGACTGGGGAGGATGGATATTATTTCACCAACCTGGTGAGTGCAGCAGGAAGGCTGGGCTTGGACAGCAAGGGTTGGCTTTTGTTTGCAGGTAGGAACTGCCAGCAGAGGGAAACATGAACTCAAATTCATCTGCAAACAGTGGTTGAGGGTACTCAGAGGAAAAATTCAAATTCATCTGCAAACAGAGGTTGAGGTCACTCAGAGCACAGCCCATTCTATCCCCTCTCTCCTCCATTTCTGCTGTCCAAATCAGAGCTTTGTTTTCTTATTTTATAACTTCAAACCCTTTGTTTGAGAAGTCTGATGCTAAGATTTGGATGTATTTTTATCCTACAAGATCAGGGCTTTCTGTTCCTCCGAGCCTGAGTTTGGGCTGTGCAGGTGTTCCAGATGCAAAGTCCCCTCTTTCAGCCCAGGAGAGTTTCTTGAAGGCCCTGCAGAGTTAGGCCATTCATGTGTGGAGATAAACAGGTTTTTTACAGCTTCTCCAAGAGGCGTTTCTTGGTGTACTCTGCATTTTATCCTGAGGAATCCTGGAGGGAAATCCCAGAATTGAATGAAACACTTGGAATGGTAAAAGTTCATTTCAGTAGGAGCAGAGCATCCAGCAAATGAGCTGGGCTTTGACATTCATTCCTTCAGGAAATTCATTAATTAATAAGTTAATCTGCATAGCAGATCTCTGCTGATCAGATCATTAAATATTCATACACTGCTGTCCCCTCACCTCCCAAACACAGAGACCCTGAGGTCTGGAATGTACCTTGGCGGCTCAATTTTTGATTTCTTCAAACTTTTGGGGAGAGGGAAGAGCTGTATGAAGCGTGTGATAAAATTAACTTCTGGAAAAGCTCATTTAGGGCAGAAGAAAAATATTAAAGAATCAGTTGCTGGTGCAAAGAAGAGGCTAAGGAATAGAAAATGGGTGCATTGCAGTCTGTGGTGAGTCCAGTGATGATCTCTCTGGTTTTTTTGCAGTGCTGTGCTGTGGCCTTCATTGAAAAACTGGATGCTCAGTCTTTAAACCTGAGCCAGGAAGATTTTGATCGTTTCATGACGGGCCAGACCTCCCCCAAAAAGCAGGAATCTGACACTTTCTCCCCTGATGTGTGCCTGGGGGTGAAGCAAATGTGCAAAAGCTTAGACCTCCTCTCTCAGCTGAATGAGAGACAGGAAAGAATCGTCAGCGAGGCCAAGAAGCTGGAGAAAGACCTCATTGACTGGACTGATGGCATCACCAAGGAGGTGGAAGAGATTGTGGAGAAATATCCCTTAGAAATAAAACCCAAAAGCCAAGCCTTAGCAGCCATTGACTCTGAAAACGTGGAGAATGACAAGCTGCCCCCACCACTGCAGCCTCAGGTTTATGCAGGATAATTCTCCTCAGCTAGCTGGGAAAGGAAGCAAATTTAAGGCTTGAAAAAAAAAGTTAAATGAGCTTAAATCAGTACATTTTTAAAGGTACTTTTGGGTTTTTTTGGGTTTTTTTTTGGTTAAGTGAATTGTATTTATTTTAGTCCAGTAGATTTCTATTAGGCTCTGGTGGGTTTTTTGAACTGAATTTCGATTTTCTACACAAACTGGTGTAATTTTTAAGCAACACTAGGCCATTGACATCTCTCCTGAAAGCTTCCTTCTAAGCATGCACTTAATTGTTTTTAATAATTAGTTTAACTTGAAGCCAAGTTCCAGCAGAAAAAAGAAAAAAGGTACCAATGTTAGTCTGAACTTATTCTGTAGCTGTAAAGATGAACTATATATTGTAAAATATGTAAAATTGTAAATAGATTTCAAATTTAATGTCCCAACTGTGCATGAGCTCGCGTGTGAGTGAAAATGGATCTCAAAATATTCATTTTAGCACCTTTCAGTTCCATCATTTTGCAGTAAAAAGGCAAAAACGCTGTTGGAGTTTGGATAAACCTTGGAGGGGAGGAGTGAGGAATGGCAGGGGAAGTTGTTGGAGTGATTTGCCAACTTGAAAAATCGTCTTAATCTGCTTCGTTGAAAAGAAAAAAATATTTAAAAGATGCCATTTCTTCATTTAAATTCTTTGTCAGAATACCTGGTAGCCTTGAGTGGTGCACAAAAGTGCTGATTTTAGTGCTTTGGAAGGGAATGTGGGGCCAGAAATCGAAAATATTTCGGGAATAGGAAGAAATATTTGTATTGAAAAACTGCATAATGTGGAACAAAAAAGGGAGAGGGAAGAGCCCATGGAAGAGTCGCTCTAAAAGTGTCTCTCTCTCTCTCCTGGTCACTTCCATCAGTGGGATAAATTTTGGTTGCTTTTTTGACAATCCTGGGAAAATAATAAATAAATAAATTCATCGAATCGGAGGTTGCTTTTTTCAGAAGGAGCAGGAAAAAAAAATGCACTTTATTTCCGTGAACCATCACCGTTCTGCTCTTCAGTGACCCCTTCAGCACCTTGACCAGCGAGCTAAAAATGCCTTTGTGTCACTGAAATTCAGATTGGGCTGGCAGGAGAGCTCACCCCACCAACAGCAACCTCCGACGGCAGGACTTGGAAACTTTTTCTGTGTCCTTTGAAATCTCTTCCAGCTCCATCCAGCCCTGACTCCTTCGTGCACCTGAGATCTCAGCTGGGAACTGCTTTTAAAGCGATGTTTAATTGTTGCCATCGAGGAGGAAAGCACCTCTACCTCTTGATGCATTCCCACTTCATGAAAGCACTGCTCCTAATTAAATTTGCACTGCAATAACTTCAGACCACGACTGTGATTTGTCCATTTTCTGGCAGTTTTTACCCTTTTTTATGAACTGTGCACCACCCCTGGTGTTCCAGAGAAACCACAACAAAATCAAATTATTCCTGTTCCGTGTGTCACCACGCCCAAATCGCTTGGGTAAATAATCCTGGGATTTATTGAGTTTATTTATGTGCTAATTCTGCTCTCCAGGTCCACACGTTTGTCCCGAGGAGGGGTGGGAGAAGCAAACTTGCAGCTGTTGTGTAAATATTTAAATAAAAGCGTGGCCCTCGTTAATGAGTCCCTAAACCCCTCCTCAGCTTTTGTTATTCTATTAATGATTCATGGCGAGATAATCGCGGCTGCTTCTGCATTCTCAGACTCGAGGGAGACAATTCTCAAGTGCTGGGCTGGGTAACAAAGTTTATTTTCTTTGCTGAGAAGTCACTGGGGTGATTAAACACTTCAGAAGGGTTTTATAACTAAAGCATCTGTAAGCGAGACACTCAAGGGGGGATGTTTTGAGTCAATTAATCAGGAAAAGTGGATTTCTCACAGAGTTTGGATGCTGCAAAAAACAGCGAAGCAGAGGCTTTAATCGAAATATCATCCCTTAAAGTGATTTAAAGTGCAGGTGTTGTGCCCTGCCCACAGCCACTGTATCAGAAATTGAGTTTATTTTTCCTGCTCCGAGCTCGGTGCCACTGACAGCAAAGCCTGCAGCTCCTCGGATTGGACCTTTTAGCGTAGAATACTTCTTTGCACGTGAACTCCTGCGTTTGTTTCGTTTGCTAAGGAAGATATTTCACAGGAATCTTTAATTGTGACTATCACTCATTAATTCAGTGCTGTCGTTTTGGAAGCCACGAGGATTTCTGACCTTTCTGATCCTCATGGCACTACTGGAGCTTTACCTTCCAAAAGCATTTGCAGGGAATATTTTTCACCCAATATTTAGAGGAAGATTTTCTCCCAGCTTGTCCAGCTGCCGGGGACATTAAACATTATCCTCGTGGGGAACATCATAATCGTATTACCATTAATAATACCAATTATTAGTAATATATAATAATGCAATATATAACAATGCTATCATTCTTATCACGATAAACGTAAATGCAGGTTTGTTTGCTTTAAGGATTTAACCCTGAACACTTTCAGGTATTGAGCACCTTTAGGAAACACAACAACAAAGATGGTTTGGGATCATTTTTAGGGGAAAAGTGGAGGGGGAAGGCGGAGAGCGCGGGGCAGCAGCGCTCGGGCCGGGGAGAGAACGCGGTGAGCGCCCGGTCCTGGTGCCGTTCCCGGTGGTGGCCCCGTCCCATTCCCGGGTCCATTCCTGGTGCCGTTCCCGGTGCCGCACCCGGGCCCAAGCCCGGTGCTCTTGCCGGGCCCATTCCAGGTGCTGTTCCCGGGTTTATTCCCAGTGCTATTCCCGGTGCCGTTCCCGGTCCCATTCCCGTTGCTTTTCCCGGTGCTGTTCCCGGGTCCATTCCCGGTGCTGTTCTCGGTGCCGCTCCCAGCCCCTCCCGCGCTGCCGGCCCCGCCTCAATCTTGTCCCCCCCGCGCCACCGTCGGCGGGTGAGGGGTCAGGGCTGCGGCCCGGAAGCGGCGGCGGAGGCGGGGCCCGGTGCCGGGGCCTGTCAGTGTGTCCGGCCCGGGGCTGCCCGGGGAGCGGCCTCTCCCCCCGCTGCCCGTCCGCCCGTGCCTGCAGCCCCGGCAGGGCAGGACCATGGTGCAGAGCCCGCCCGCACGGCAGCGCCGCCGCCTCTGAGCCCCGCCCGGCGCGGGGGCCTGAGCCCCGCCGCGGACGCCGGTAAGGAGGGGACGGGGGCGGCTCTGCGGCCCGACCCGCCGGGGGATGCGGACACCGTGAGGCCGCTCCGGGGCTGGGGGAAACGGGGAGAGCACCGGGAGAGCCCCCGGGGAGCCTCGGGCCGCGGCATCGCCGCGCTGCCCCCAGAGCCCCGCGTCCCGCCCGGGTTCGGGGTGGTTCGGCTCTGCCGGGCGTTGTAGCTTTGGTTTATTTTTATTGTTTACACGTCAAGATTATTTAGGGAAAGGTCGTCAGCTTGAAGTTTGTGTGCGTGGCGTCGTAGCAGGAAAAAAAAAAAAAAGGTGAAAAATAAGAATTTCTGTAGCACTAAAAATAGTTGTGTTTTAAGAGAGCCTCTGAACAGTGATTCCTGCCTTGGGCTTTTTTGTGTGGGGTTGTTTTGGGCTTTTTTATTTCCCCCTCCAATTTTCTATACGCCAATATTTGATCCTATTTCACTTTTTTAAGGGCAGAGTTTAACTTGACTAATGATCTCCTGATGGTTTTAATAATAAAATTCCTGGTGCATCATGCCTAGAACATGGCTGCTCCATCGCTGCCGGTACATCCAAACCGTGCGTCGGAATCACCCCGGGGAAAAAAATATATTAAAAAAAATTACATTACAGCACAGCTGGGATTATTCCCCCCCCCTCCTTTTCCTTTTGTTTGCTCTTTCAGGGTTTGTCTTTGGGGAATTTTGGAGCTCTGGAGGTGGGATTATCGGGGTAAATTTGTGCCGGCAGGCAAACCCGGAGCGTAGATAAGGACTCATTCAGGTTTGCTCTCCTCATCCTCGCTGAACTTCCCCCAAGTTTGGCCGCTGGAAGAACGCGGTGGGCAGCAAATCCCGAGCCTGGCTGGTTGTGGTGAATGATGATTGCGATTTTCTGAGGGCTGAGTTACAGGAAACTCTCTGTGCCTCGGGCAGGACACAGCGGTTCGGGTTTCACCCGGGGAGTTTCTGTCCCTTCCCTGCACCGGCTCTTTGGAATCATCAGCGATGGCTGCGGGCCAGCTCCTGCCCGGCAGGTGTGCCCGGCACACAGATCACTTCTGTGGCTCCCTGAGCACAGATAATATTGAATTGCGGCTGAAAAACGCTCCCCGAGCCCGGCCATCAGAGAGGATTAAGCCCTGGGTGAGCTTTGTTACCTGCCGTGATTTGAGGAGTGGCTCCGGTGGAATGCGATTCTTCTTTTCCACTTGAAAGACGCGAGCTTGAAAGGCCACCTGATAAAAACAGAATAGTCCCTGTGCTCTGAGAGTGCCCAGCTGAGGGACAGACAGAGCTGGGTGTCCTCTGTGAGCTGGGGACAGCAGGGACAGAGCCTGGCACATCCAGGGCCCCTCCTGGAGCACCCCCTGAGCTGATCCTCCTGATCTGACAGCTGGGATAATCTTCTTTTTTTTTATTAAATAACACCACAGGTTGTGTAGAAATGAACCTGTTTTATCAAATGAGCCCTAAATTATTAATGAAACTCGCTGGTGTTGCTTTTCCCAAACCTGCCCTTACCCAAAGCATGGCTGGGTGGGAATTAATTCTAAGTCTGTGAATAAAGCTGGTTCCCAGAGCTCAGAACTGCCAGGTTTTGTTTTGGATGGAAGCTCCTGTGTGTCCTGGCATTTGGGGGTTTGTTAATTTGTGAAATGGAGAATGAACTCACACAGCTGGGGCTGAGCAAGTTGAGGTCCTGTTCCCTTTGAGCAGCTGGGGGTGCAGCACACAGACATGAGAATATTCCAGCCATAACTTTGATATCTCAGCTCCCTCATTTCAGTTGGTTTTGTGCTGTTTCTCTTTCCATCAGTGCCCACTGGCTGTTTTGCTGCTTCTCTCCCTTCTTTCCACACCCAAACTCTGAATTTGCCATTCCCCAAAGCTGCTGTTTCCTCAGCTTGTCAGTCATTTTTCTGCTTGTGATTCAGGCCGTGTATCTGTCTGCATCCCTGTCTCCTCACAGTTCTCATTACAGACTGAAGAGCCTTTTCCTGGCATTTCTCTGCACTTTCACTGCTGAATTGGGTCCCACATTCCTTAATGAGTGACTTTAGTGAAGTCAACAATTAACCTTGAACTGGTTGCTCAACCAGTTTCTGCTTATTGAACAGTTACTGATGAGAATTTTCACACTTCTTGATTAAAGCCATCCTGTATTTTTGGCTGCTGTCAGTTCAGTGTACACAGAATTTGGTTTCTCATGGATCTTTTAAAATCCTGTAAAATGGAATAATTTTACTTTTCCTGTCCTCTCCCAGCTTCTCATGCTGAGCAGCAGTAACCAGAATAGCATTTTTAATAAATTCAAAGTCCTTCATCTATTATTGTGTGTTTTATTGCAGTCAGGGTGATTTGGGTTATGGTAACTCACGTTGGAAGTCATGACTTGGAAAAGCTGGAAAGTTTAAAAATGCCCATGAGCTCTTTTAGATGGAAGTGGATTCATTCCCATGGCACAGGCTCTTGGCAGGCAGAGGTGCCTGCTTCAGGTTTGGCACCAAAATGTCTGATTTTTCAACCAGAGGTTGAGTTCATTTTCATTTTACAGCTGAGTATGTTTTAAATTACATTTTTCACTTCTAACAAAAGTCAGAATTCAGGGTTCACTGAACCAGGGAAAAAAAGCTTCCTCACTCTATTTCTCCTTCCTGACTTTTAACTTTCCTTCCCTTTTCTCATTCATAATTTTTAAGAACTCAGAGCATATAAAAAGATACTTAGTATTAGTTTGGATTTGTCTGTTTCTGCACGAATTTTTCTTCCAGAGGGAAATGGAAATCAACTTTGCTGTCCCCAGAGTATCAGCTGGCACAAAGTGCTTGTGGTGAATCCACCAGACTTTTTGAACAACACAAGTCTGTTGGGAAGAGCTGTCACACACAGATTGAGTAATGTTTGTTTTCCTTTTTATTTTTTACATCATCAACCTTTTATTTAAAGTTTTCTGTCTTTAGTGAGAGTTGAAGTCGGGAATTTGGGTGTTTGAAATTCAGTCTCAATTTGATCTTTTAAAATTTTCCATCACTCACCAAATTATTTCCCTTCCTTGGCTTTATTCCTTGGGCTGACCTGAAATGTTTGCTGTCCATGCCCCTCTTGGGGATGTTGAAATGATTTTGAAAAGCTGTTTTGAGAGGAGAAAAGAAACATTTCACGCAGGTATGAAGCATTTGCTTCTTTCTATTTGTGCAAGTCCCTCATTTTTGTTCATATTCTGCATCCTGGTCTTTTATCAGGATACCAAGAGGAAGGAATGTCCTTTTCCACATTTCCAGGTGCTGTTCTCCTCCTGCCATGTGCAGTGTCCTCTTTGCATATGCAAATCCATTTTCAGCTTCCAGGCTCCAGGAAAACGTGGAGTGTTTTTATCAGTAAACATATTTGTGGATAAAATAGCTCAGCAAACCGACAAGGCACTGTCTGGCTTGAGCCAATTCCCTTTATCTGGAGCAGATGTGTTTGTGCACATCTGGCTGCTGATCTTGGGGTTATATTTGGATTCAAGGACCCAAGGTGATGTTTTTGTGAAGTTTCTTCCTCCACAGGCCCTGATTCCCTCCCTCCCTCTGTGCTGGGGAGAAATCTGCTGGCATTTCCTGGGAGCTTTTTGATTTTGGTATCTGTTGGCATTTCCTGGGAGCTTTTTGATTTTGGTATCTGTTGGCTTTTCCTGGGAGGTTTTTGATTTTGATATCTGCTGGCATTTATTCGGAGGTTTCTGATTTGGGTTTATTTTGTTCATGGGAGGAGGGGAAGAGGCTCAGCTGGGCAGAGGTCATGCTGTGCCCTGGAGGATCCCTCCAGGATGAATCCCTCCTCCCTGCCTGCTGGGGAAGGCTTTAGGCTGTGCAATTTCATCCCACGCTTCCTAAAAAGATGATCTGAAGCTGCTGCAGATCCTCACAACTCTGTTTTCCCCAGATATCAGGATGGTGAAGTTATTCTTCCTTACCCTTGAACCTCCTCAGGTTGTCCCAGAGCCACCTCTGCAGCCTGTCCAGATCCCTTCCCACACAGCCTGGTGTCCCTGCCGAGCTTGGCCCCGTGTCCCTGTCACCCTCAGAGATGCTGAACAGCACCAGCCCCAGCTCACACAGCTCTCATTTTTATTTTGCTTTATTTTCACTCTTAGACATCAAGTTTGAGGAGAAAAAAACCCAATGAAAGATGATTTTGATACCTGATGCTGTTTATTGTTGTTAAAGGAGAGGCACTTCCAGATGAACACGCCTGCTTTGTGTGCATTTATTTATGGCTGCTTTCCCATGGTTTGCCTGATTTGTGTTTGTAAATATTCCTCTGGCACACAACATAATTTTCATTCAGAGTGGTTAACCCTGAGCTGACCCATTTCCAAACCCCTTTGCACTCCTGGTAGTGGGGCACCTTTGAAAACATAATTGATTTAATTTTTTTTTTTTTTTTAGCTGCACAGCTCAATTTTAACAGTGTTCTGTGCAATGAGGTATTGAGAATTGAAAAACTCCTAAAAGGAGAAGTTCTGCCTCCTGCCCTTCTCCTCCACCCAATTTTCCTCCTTAGGATATTTCAGTGGTGGTTTTACATTTAAACCCCTCCTCTAGAGTGATTACCTTGCCTGCACAACAAGAAAGGGAAATATCTGTGAGGAAATTCCATCCTTTTAAGCTCTCTATTGACAGGGTGGTAGTTGATATTATTGACAAAAATGTCAAATGACTTGGATCTCTTTAAAATTCATGTCTGCTTGGGTTTTGAGGGTTTTTTTTTCCCACTTTGGTAACTGCAATTTTGCTTTCAATACCTGCTTTAATACAGCATATGGGTTTTTTATTGTTCTTAGGAATTCAGCTCCTTTGATATTAAACCTCAAAATGGGAATTTAATACTTCAGCTGTGACTCATTGCATTGACTTTTTGGTCTTTGCAATAGACCTCAAGATTTTCCTTGTTTGCAATTTAGCCTTGAAAAACTCATCAGTTTATTTCAGCAGCTTCCTTTTCCACACTCTTTCATACACAAATAAAGAGGAATTCACAATGTTACTCCTTTGAGGTTGCTGTCAGGAGCTATTTCGCAGGAAAACTCCCCTAAATTGTAGAATATTTTCTTGCTTTTTAGTTGGCTGCTCAATTCTATGTAGCTCTGGCACCCTGACAGATTAAACTGCTGGATTTCCACCTTTTACCATTTTAATCTTTTTTCCCTGCCTGGGTTTGTAGATGCTGATTTAAGAGCTCAACATCTCCAGGGTTTCCTGGCGAGTTCCAGCAGCTGTAACTCCTGCTGAACATCCCTCACTACCCAGCAATTACCTTGGAGCTGCTGGCCAATGTTCCAGCCTGGCAGTTTTCATTCTCCAGCTCCTTGTTTAGTCTGACTGGGGAGATTTTTATTGCACCAAGGATTAAAAGGCTTTGCTGGAGTGGAGAGAAGGCAGCGGCAGTCATTAGAGCCACTCACTAAATTATTTATTTGGCTAAAAGTGAAATCTGATCTTGCTTGCCTGACCTGCCAGGAGGGAAAAGCATTGTTTTGTTTGTTGTTTTGTTGGGTTTGTTTTTTGGGTTTTTTTGTTTTGTTTTTTTTTTTTTTTTTTAACTCTGTGAATGAGAAATTAAAGTTTAAATGATAATTTTGAAGTTATTCATTTACACAGAGGAGGAAGTTAGTTACAAGAGTTGGCAGAAGAACTGGGATGCATTGTGATTCTAACAGAGAGGGGTTTAAGGAACCCTGAAAATCCATAGACATTTTGATGTAATGCACTGATCTGGATCACAAATTCCATGATAATTAAAGTCATTTAAGTCCTTTGATTTAAAAAAAAAATCATTAATTCTTCAGGCAGCAGCATGGCAACATTCATCCTTCTGCTTTCCTCCATTGCTATTTTCATGTCAGCTCCAGTATTGAAATCCACAGTTGTTCCCTTTTCCCTCCCAAATGCTCCAAAGGCACATTACTCCTTGGAAATTGCAGCTTATGGCATTTTCTAATTGCTTTCAAAGCCGGTGAGTTATGGCAGCATATTAAACAACTGGCACTTAAAAGCTGGTGATCTCTTACATAAAAATATTAGCCCGACTATTTCTGTGTGTAGGATTTTCAGCACATCCCCGGATTTTTTATGGCTGGTTTTAGACCCTGTGGTAAACAAATTCTAATGGAGCTGTTGGAAACCCCTTTAAAAAAGGAATGTTCTGTGGGTGACACTCAGCCCTGATTAAAAGCTGCAATAAACTCTGCATCTGTGTTGTTTCCTAAAGGAAATTCAGGAGAGGACACTGCCTACAACTCTGCTTTTGCTTTAGGTTTTGATCTCCTTCCATCTCCACACATGTCTCCCGTGTTCCCAGAAGGAGTGTTTTGGATTTGGCTCCTGGATGGACCATTTGGGGGGTTTTAACTCGGGCTTTTGTAAGGAATTTGCTGCCAGGGGTAAGATAGGCAGGACGTGCAGAAGGGCGGATCATTGCCGGCATGATCCCTGCCAGCCCCAGCTCTCCCTTCCTTCCCCTGTCCCTGCTCCTCCTGTCACCTTCCCTGGCCTGCCTGGCTGTGCCACAGCTGCTCTGGGACAAAGTTCTGGTAAGGTGCTCATTTCTCATCACCTTTTCTTGCCCTCTTTTCCCTCTCCTTTCCCTGTTTTTCGCTCTGGTTTTGTAGAGATGTTGACAGCACCCAATTCTCGCTGAGAAAAACTTCCTGGGCTTTGCAGGGTGGATGGAAAAGGGTTGGTGGAGCAAAATAGTAAAGCCAGGATGTGATCTTGAACTCTGGAGAGCTCTGTCTCAGCAGGTTTCAGCCAGCAGGGCGAGTGGGCACTCACAGGCACAGCCCAAGGTTGTGTTGTTGGCACCGCACCTCTGTCTCTTCTCCCTGAGCTGGATTTTCCCCTCTCCGGACCACTTTTAGAGGTTCTGTCAATATTTCTTCTGTTAACAGGATCTGAAGCATTCCTGCCAATAAAATCCTGAGTATACACAAGGAAGTTGGGATCATTGTACTCTGTGGGCTCTGAAAAGGGCTTTGTCTGAGTGCTTGTCCTTTCCCCTTCTTTTGTTTTCTCTTAAATCAATAGATCAGATCCCGGAGCCCTCCCTGCCTTGCCCTGTGCCTCTCTCATCCTCAGAGCTGCCACTTTCCAGCCCTGCTACACCTGAATTGTAAATGGCAGTGATGGGAGTCACTGGGAATCACCCAGACCTGCAGGAGCAGTCCCTGCCTTAATTAAATGTTATCAGATCCCTACGGATGGTCCAACTTTAACCCTTGCAGTACAGAATTCTCTTTGCCTTTCTCTCAGAGTTTTGGAGGTCAGCAGCACGTTGCTAGGAGCAGCTCCTGCCTTGGTGGTTTAGTTGGGGTTAAAAGCCTTTTCAGCCAGGGTTTTAGGTAAGACAAAGATAAAGCTTGGCTGGGAGTTGCTCCTTGCAGAGCTCCTGAAGGAGATGTCACAAGGCTGCCCTTTACCCTTTTGCTGTTTGCTTTTCCCTGGGAGTGGAGGTGGGGAAGCTGATACAATAATTTGGATTTTTTTGCTCTGCAGATAAAAATTCAGGAGGGGAATCAGACAAAATACTATGTTTGGGGCAAAAATTAATGACTTGGGACATTTCCTCAGTGTGTAAGGTCCTGGCTTTGCTTACAGACAGAACAAAAAGTTCTAGATCCTGCAAGAATTAAATAAAGACCAGGCAGGTTTGGGGTGTTTCTGCCCGTAGGATTCTTGATGGAAAAGTCTAAAAAAATGTAGAGCTGCTTCTCAGGTCCTGCTTTGAAAATAGAGGGATTTGGGATGGGTTAAGGAGGGATCCTTAAGGCTCCAGGCTCAGTTTTCAAAGGATGTGCAAAGTTTGATTTGTAACTTGGTGCATTCAGACATTGCTGGCATTAAAATGGAGCAGTGACACCCTGCCTGGGGAAAGGCAAGAACTGGGTTTATTGCTTAGCAGTGATGCTGGGCTGTGCTGGAAGCTCTCATTCCTTAAATCTGTTCCCACCTGGCACTTTGAGGCCCTGGGAAGGTGACGTGGAGCCTTTTCTGGTGGCTGCAGCACTCCAGGCACACGCTCTGTGCTTGGTGAACAGCACAGCCACGGAACCAAATCTCAATTTTGTGCACAATCCCATTTCTCTCTTCTGTCTGATGTGCCCACCCACGTGTAACACGCAGCCCAGTGACTCTGTTGGAACCTTCTTTCCCCTCAGGTGAACAATCAGAATAATGTTCTACATAAACCTGTTGGAGAACCTGAAGGTTTATATCAGCAGCCGCCCTCCGCTTGTGGTCTTTATGATCAGCGTGAGCGCCATGGCCATTGCCTTCCTCACCCTGGGCTACTTCTTCAAAATCAAGGAGATCAAATCACCAGAAATGACAGAGGTACGTGCAAAAATGGTGTTCATGTGGAAAACGTGCCTGAAGTTATTTTTTTCCCCTCCTAGAGTGTACAGAGTTTTGTGGGAGATTGTGTCTGTTTTACTGTCAGAAGGGCTGTTGAGGTGAATGTTGGTTAGTCTTGTTTTGTATCAAGGATGAGGCCAAATCGTCTGTCATGGATCTTCCCTGCTGTGGCTGGGAACCTTTCCCTTTGTTATTTAGGGTCACTTGGCTGGTTTGGGGGAACTTGCCCTGTAAGGAGGGAAACCTTGGCAGAAACTGCTCAGCCCGGAGCGTGGTGAGAGCAGAGCAAGTTTCCTTTCTAGCTCAGGGGAGCTGGGGTTGAACCCACCCGACCTGTACAAACAATTTTCCCGTTTCTGAGGCAGCCCTGGTGGTGTTTGTGGTGCTTTGTGAGCCGTGTGATCTTTGTTCAATGGCCTGGAACCGGGCGCGATGGGACCGAGCCAGGCGTGAGCTCCCTGACGGCCTTGAAATCTGCCCCTTTGTTTGAAGGACTGGAACACTTTCCTGCTGAGGTTTAACGATTTGGATTTCTGCATATCTGAGAATGAGACCTTAAAGCACCTCCTCAACGACACCACCACTCCGGAGAGCACCGTGACCAGCGGCCAGGCCAGGTCCTCCACACAGTCCCCACAGACCCTGGAGGACTCTGGTCCCATCAACATCTCTGTCACCATCACGCTGACCCTGGACCCTCTCAGACCTTTCGGGGGATATTCCCGCAATGTCACACACCTCAGCTCCACCATTTTTGGGCACCAGATTGGACTTTCAGGTAGGCAAAGCTGGACCTTGAACAATTCAGGTTAAAATCGGCTTTTAGAAGGTTTTTTCTAACCTGTCTTGGGTGGGGGGCGGTGTTTGCTTCAAACTGAAACGAAATAGGTTTAGATTAAATATTAGGAAGAAAATCTTTATTGTGAGGATGATAAGTACTCAGAAGCTGCCCCAGGGTGGCTGCCCCATGCCTAGAAGTGTCCAAGGCCAGGTTGGACAGGGCTTGGAGCAACCTGGGATAGTGGAAAGCATCCCTGCCCATGGCAGGGGAGTGAAACAAAATAGTTTTTAGGGTCCCCTCCAACCCAAATCATTCTATGATTCTAAATATTTCTGTAATTTAAATAACTATATAATTAAATAAAAAATTACCAGCTTATTATAGGTGAGATAAATCGTATGCACAGAACACAGTGTGTTCCCAGTTTTATTGTGAGTTTATTCCTGTATGGAGCCCTTCACTTGTTTGTCAGAGGAACTTTTCCCTGCCTTCAGAATGGAAAAGCACCTGCAGGTGTGCCAAGATCAGGCTTGGCAGTTTGAAATGATTAAACCTAATGACAATGGAAGGTCATTTTTAAACCAGCAGAATTCCAAACAGAGACTCTCTTCAGTTTTGTCTTGATCCACCAAGTCCTCAACTGACATTTCAAATGTGACATAGATGCACTAGAGAGTATTATGGTGTCTAAAAAATTCTAGTTTATCTAAAATGCAGAAGTGAATCAGCTTTAATATCACAAACAGCACCAGATAAGATGATTATGGTTTCTGTGGTGTGCAGAGACCAATCTGCTCTCTGGCTGCCTGCCAGGGTGTTTTGACAGGGGTTTGTAGAGAATTAATAGAAATTGATAATAGAACCTCACTGTATTTTAGCTTTCAGCCAGAATTGCATTTTATAGTAATGTTGAAGGTCTTGAACCTGTGGAGAGACTTGCCCATAGCTGCAAATGTGCATTACTGTATTTTCTGTTGCTATTTTGTTGCTGCTTTGAGAGCTACCAAATGCAAGTTCCATTTGCAGCAGCCTGGATTTATTTTCAGTCTGAATTTCTCCACGTGCAGTTATCATACATGACTTAATGTGCAGTTCAGTATCTGCTGACACCTTTTCCTCTACACAAATATCTCCACTTTGAAAAGTGAGCATCATTAAAAACAGATGTGGGACAAAATTCTTAGGAGAACTTTGGAGAAAGGGGAAAGGCTTTTCTAATAAAGCTCTGTGAACATGCATGAATTCACTTATAAAGAACTTTTAATTTCTGAAAGCAGCCTGATGACCGCAGTTCTGGGGTGGGAGGGATTAGAAAGAGCAGCAGCTGGGGGATTTTGTGGTTTGTTTGGGGTTTTAACTTTTCTTTTTGCTCTCTTTGTTGCCTGCAAAGATCCGGGATGACTCCAAAGGGTGGCGCTCCCTGCCTTAATCATTTGTGTGCTCTCCTTATCCCAGCCACTGTTGCTCAGATACTTTTGTGAACCAAACCCCAGCTCTCCCTGTCTCTTTCTCAAAGGCAGAGAATCCCACGAGGAAATAAACATCACCTTCACCCTGCCAGCTGCCTGGAACTCCGATGACTGCGTCCTGCACGGCCACTGCGAGCAGGTTGTGTTCACCACCTGCATGACTGTGACAGCAGCCAGCAACGTTTTCCCAGTGACAGTGTAAGTGCAGCTCTCCTCCAGGGCCTGCTTCCTGCCTCATTCCTTCCTCTGAGCTGTTAGTTCCTTGTGAAAATTCCTGCTGCTGGTGGAAATTCTGTCCTTGCACTCCTTCTCCCACGGTAAAACATTTGTCTCAAAAGCTCTGCTGTCTCTGAGATTTTTTTGCCTGCCTTTCAGCTGGGATTTGAGCTTCACTGAGAGCAAGAGAATCCGTGGAAGTTTAAGGAATTTACCCTATAACTGAGTTTCAGAGAGGAGATTTGACACTGAGTTTCTTACCCTCTTCACTGCTGAGAGATCAGCACAAGGCAAAGGTGGCTTTGCCTTCACCAAAATATCTTCATTTGTCTTCTTTGGATTCCCTGGCACTGTTCAGTCCAACCTGGAGAACTCCAGGCTGTGGGAAGCCTTAAGAAAACCAGTATTTTTCCAATTAAGCTGTGGGATGTTGGCTTAGTGCAACAACATGCAGTTAAATTCTAATTTTAGCATAGCAATCATGTGGCTTTTGGGGGTTTTGAACTTAAACTTTGGGGTTTTGTTGTTGCTTTGGGAGGCCCAAACTAAAACCGTGTTTAGAGAAGAAAAGTTGTCCTGGTTGGACATGGAAAATACATTTCAGGGTGCTGATTATTTCTGTTTTATTGCAGTCAGCCACCACACTGTGTTCCTGAAAGCTACAGCAATGCCACTCTGTGGTACAAGATCTTCACCACGGCCAGGGACTCAAACACAAAATATGCCCAGGATTACAACCCCTTCTGGTGTTACAAGGGAGCAATTGGGAAAGTCTACCATGCCCTAAATCCCAAACTAACTGTTATAGTTCCAGATGTAAGTGCTGGGCTGTTCCTCTGGTGTTTTCAGTAAATGCTTAGCTCTGGTTTCATTGACTGTGGTTCCTAAAATTGTCATTTTTTGCTGCTGGTTTATTGTGTGGTTCCATTGGATATGGTTCCTAAAATTGTCTTTTTTTTGCTGCTGGTTTATTGTGTGGTGTGAGGGCTGAGAATGCTCCCCCCTAATGGGTTTGATGATCTTCATCCACGTGCCTCACAGCTCTTAAAAACCACCATTTACAGTTTGAAATCATTTCACAAAAACCCCTGCCAATATTTGGAAAAAATACCCATAACACAGATTTTTTTAACACAAGAAACATTTTGTGCCACAATTAGGAATCAATTCCATTGCTGTGTAAAGGGGAGGGGAAGCTGATTCATGAAGTAATTTCTGGGTTGATCTGGTAATTATTGCTTTAATGTCAAAGGTTGAGTTGGTGAATGGTTTTAATTTGCTTTTCTGTGTGCAGGATGATCGCTCTCTAATCAACCTGCACCTCATGCACACCAGTTACTTCCTCTTTGTGATGGTGATTACAATGTTCTGCTATGCAGTCATTAAAGGCAGACCAAGCAAACTGAGGCAAAGCAACACAGAATTCTGCTCTGAAAAGGTGAGTCCAAATCTCGACTCCAATAAGGAAACAGAGAAAAGCTCCTGTTGGACAGGGGACAGACTGGTCTTTGTTGTCTCTGGAGATGGGGATTTAATTGCCTTTCAGAGAGGAGTGGGTGTTTCATTGTGGACAGTGCAGGTGGGGGTTATAAAACCCACACAAGTGCTTTGGAGATCCTCAAGGTGAGATTTCTGTCCTCCAGAAATGGATTTTTGCAGCTCAGGAAGTGCTGGGCTGTGACTCTTCTACCATAATTCTGGTTATGGTTGAACTGTTGAACTGTTTTGTGTGAAGCGATGAATAGGTGGCATCAGATCTTTATTTATTCATTATCTTTTACCATAACAGACTGAAAACTGTGAGTAAAACATGGTACATAATTCTAAGGGTTGCTCATCAGAATTAAATTAGAAACAAAGGCTGGTGAAAGAGTCATTGGTTGTTAATCAGAATTAAGTTCAAAACAAAGCTGTTGAAAGAATCATTGTTCAGTATCACCTTGGGGACCTGCAGTTTCCCTGAAGGATTAAATAGGAATATATTTAATTAAGAAGTAGGAAACCAGTGTTGACACTTTTTGATCTTAATGATATTTTGTAGTTTGAGCTGGTTTGGGGTGGTTTTTGTGGTTTTTTTTTTCTTTTGGTTTTGGGTGGTTTGGGACTTTCATTCTATTGATTTTTGCAAAGTACAAAACCCACTTTGATTTCCTTTCCAAGTCAGACTTTCCAAGCTTTCTTTGAAAAGTCAAGGACAGCTCTGCCAGCTCACAGAGATAAATCATATCACTGTTACAGGATTAAGAACTTACCTTTAATTAAATATTTTCTCTTCCTTTGGTCTGTTTTTTTCCCCAGGTTGCTTTGTCAGAAGCATAAAAACCCCCCCTTCTCCCGAGAACGACCGAAACCATTGCCTGCTGAACCCAGCCTGGGTCTTAACACTCTGTGAATCCATTGACCTTGCAATGTTGGTTTATTCCAACCAAAGACATTTCAAAGTGCCTGTAATTGATTTGTACATATTTATAAAAGCAGAATATCCAGAGTAATCCCGAGGAGATGTGCTTGTCCCGTGGCGTGGTTGGAATCCTCCGGCCCTTCCCTGGGGACAGCCCCATGTTGGTGTAGATAACTCCAGAAAAGGCTCCACAGAGGCAGAGATTTTTTTTGTCCAGCTGCACCTGGGCAGGTGAAGATGCCTTTGCAAGTGTCTCAAACCAACCAAGAGATGTTTGGTTTGTTGTTTTTTGTTTTTTTTTTTTTTCCCAACCTGTACAGTGTGTTTGAACCAAGTTATGCACCTTTGATATAATCCTGCATTTCCAAAGCCACCAAGCTACAACATGAATTCAATGTGTGTTTGTGTGGCCTAATACTTTATTCCATTTGCTCCTTGCTTGCAAGAAAAGATATCAACGTTTTAGATTTTTTTTTTCCTCTCTTTTGGAAGAAAAAAAAAGTACATATTCACATTTTAATAGTGCTGTATTTAGGACAAACTTGTGCTTTTATTCATAGTAAAAAAAAAAAATTAAGAAGTGAAGTCCCATTTTAAACTGTTACTTACTGAAAAGAACTGTTTGATTTTTTGTTTCGGTTTGGGTTTTTGGTTTGGTTTTTTTTTTGGTATTTCATTTGGCTTGCTGAATGCCAGAGAATCAGTCAGCACAGAGACTTATCTGGAAAACTTTTCCACTTGGCCTCCCCTCCCCTCCAGCCAGGATTGTGTGTCTCTGCTGCAGAGCAGCTTTCTGTAAACTTTTTTGGGTTTTTTTTCCTTTTTTTTTTCTTTTCTTTCTAGAAAGTGAAACTTAATAAAAAAAGGATGTATTGTGTTAACAGCCTGCTGGGGCTCTGCACAGCCTTGGGCAAGTGCAAAGAGTGAAAGGAAAAGAAATCCCAGAGTCTGTCACAGAGCTTCACTCTGGGACTGTGGCTGCAGCTCTGAGGGGCAGCTGCCAATGGCACTGCTGAGCTCTGGCCCATTAAATTCATTAAATTCATTAAATTGCCATTTGCTGCTGCCCACTCAGGGGAGAATGGCCACAAGAGTGGGGCTCTTGTGAGGAAGGTCAAAGAACCCACCCAGTGAAACTCCTTCTGTTCTCTGTGTCCATTCTTCACTCAGAGATTTGATTCTGTGCATTTCTCCCTTCTCCATTCTGCCTTTTGCTGTTTTGGTTTGGTTTTGGTTTTTGGTTTTTTTTTTTTTTTTTTCCTGGTTCTTTGAGCAATCTCCTTAATTTCATGGGTCAGGTTCTTCCTGCAGACATTTCCACCGCTGCTTTTAAATCTCACTGGTTGCCTTAATTGCCTTTTCATCTTTTTCTCCCAGCTTTCTCATCAAGGTGATGTGACAGCTCTGCATTCCTTCATTCCTTCATTCATTCCTTCCCACAGGCTTCTTTTTTTCCTCCTCCTTTTGCTCCAAACTCCACAGAAGTAAAAAGCCAAGTGAGAATCTCATAGTGATGCTGGCATAAAATTCCCAGTTTATTCCCTCCAGACTCCTGATCTGGGTGTGTTGGGACTTCAGTAAGTTCACAAGTCTTAAGGGTGTTTGAACAGTCACAGTTTCCTTCAGAACACGTTTCCTCCTACAATTTCAGTTCCTTAGGTGGGATCACCTGACTTGTTTTCCTCCAGGGAATGTTATAAGGCAAAGCTTTAGAGATGGCCTGGTTTGAAGTTGAGAGGTAAAAAGAAGCTCCCAGTTTTCTCCTGATGCTGCTGTGGGCTGATGCTGCTTCCCTGGGATGAGGCAGGGAAGTGAAACAGGCCAAGAGCTTCTCCTGAGCTGTTCCTAAATCCCACAAGCCCGGCCTTCCCTGTTAATCCTCACTCCAAGAGCTGCCTCCAAGGTGGCTTGATCTGGGGACCAAAGGCAGGAACAGGAGGTGGATTGGGAGAGAGGTGATGCAAATCCTGGGAACACCCAAAAACCACCCAGCATCACCTCACTCCTTTAGGAAAGCAAAGCAAATCCTTTCTCCTTCAACAAATTCCAGCTCCAAATTTGGGCTGTTGTTCATTTGGGAATGAGAAGAGCCTGCTTGACAACTTCTCCCTCACTTTCTCCACCCCTCCCCAGGAATATTAAAGATTGTGACCCACAGGTGCAAAAGGGAAGACGTTGGAGAGTTGGAATTTTTTTTGGCCTTAGTTGCTCCTTTTGCCTCCTGTATTGCAGCAGGGAGGTGCAAGGTGTCCCAGCAGGCCAAAATGCTGGAATGCTGAGGAATATTGGATTGTTCCCAGGCGATGTACAAAGTTAAATGCAGCCAAACAGAAGAGTTAAAACTTAATATTAAAGTTCAGATCATATTGATCTTTCCTTTTTTTGTTGTTGTTGTTTTCTTTTTTCTTTTTAACTATGACTTGAATCAGTTTTGATTCTATTTGTACGTGTTTTCTTGTTCTTAGAAAGCTGCCATTTTCTTTTTTTTTTCTTTTTTTTTTCTTTTTTTTTTCTTTTTTTTTTGCATTTCCTTTGGCATTACATAGAAAATCTGAGCCTTGGTTTCAACCCTCTGCAGGTGATTGTAGGGTTCGAGATGGCTGTTTTTTGGGTTTTTTTGTTTTTGTTTTGTTCTTACATTTCACTTGTCTTGTTGCATGATGGTTAATAGCTGATTTGGAAATGACATTTCTCTCCTAGATTAATTTTTGTGTTCGTAAGATGTGCATATTGCTTTGCAGAATAAAAACTATGAAGTTTATCTTTGTTGTCTTTATTTCCATGGCCCGGTGGCTGCGGAGTTTTCATAAATCAACCAAAATTATATGGAGCACAGGAGGAAATCGGGAAAATCTGCAGTAAAATAAAATTGAATTTGGGTTGTAAATTCTTTTTCCCTCCAGCACTCATCAAAACTTTGCTGGTGATGAATTCCCTGGCAGGGAGAAAATCAATCTGGGGCTGAAGGTAGCAGCCTCTGTTTCTGTTTAACTCCTGTTTGTCTGCTGTCACCAAAATTTGGGTTGCTGAGCTCCAGCACTGTCCTGGCAGATCCTCCTGCAGGAGCTGCACACACAAAGGATCCATTGTGGCTCCTTGCTCTCAGCCTTTCCCAACTTTTTGGGTTCAGTCTGAGGCCTGACCTTGAGGGATCTGTTCCAAAACCAGGAGCCAGGTGGGAGCTGGCTGGGTTTGGATCCTCCTGCAGCCCCATCCCTGGGTTATCCCAGAGCCCTGCAGAGGCTCTGCACAGATCCAGTCCCTTGCTGTGCCTTTTCCTGGGTCACTGGCACAGCTTGGTTTGTGTTTCTGCTTTATAAAGGGCTTTTACAGCTCTGCTGCCTCAAAACTGCATTCCATGGATCATCCCAGGCTCTGTCCTGCCCTGCAAGGCTTCCTGGCAGAATCAGGATTCCCTGGTTTTTACCTTCTGAAGATGTTTCTTTACAGGACGTTAAGGAAACTCTTTGGATCTTAGCAGAGACTTCCCTGGGGTGTCTTTTTTTTAGCTCCTTGCAACAGGATTCGGGCACCTCGATGGGATAAACAGCAGTAAGATTCAACCTGTAGTGACAAAGAGAACAGCTTGTTTTAATGTTTGTGAATTAAAAAAAAAAAAAATCAAAATTCCGTGTCATTTGTCTTTTGGAAGGATCCCTGCTGGTCATATTCCAGCAAGAAGGGGTTTTATAGTGAGGAGGGTGGTAAAATATTCCCTGTGGTCATGGGATAATCACACCACAGAGTTGTGGGGAAAGGATGAGAGCCCTGGAGCAGCTCAGGTGAGGTGAGGGACTGAAAAACAGGGACCTTGTGTGAACAAAATTGTCACCTAGAAGGCACAAATGGCTAAAGGTGGTTTTGTGAGGTTAGGGTTTGCTGTGGGGTTCAGAGCGATGGATGTGCCCCTAAATTTGAGCCTCGCCCTCCTGAAGGCCTGGTTGTGTTCCCTAAAGCTCAGGGAGCTGGGGAAAACAGCTTAAAAATGCACATTGCCAAAAGGAAACCCTCAGTGAGATCCCAGGCAATGCAGGTGACCTGAAAGTGCCTGGAAATGAGGAGAAACCAAACGTGGATATGGGTCAGGGAGAGAAGGCTGGAATTCCTGCAGGGAAAGGGGTTTGTAGGAGTGAGACAAACTGAGGAAAACTGAGGAATGTCAGGGGTGAAGGGAGAGCTGTGCCCTGAGGGGACTCGGGGGGCTGGAGGGGGTCCCAGAGGATGGAGGCACTGGAGGAGAATTCCAGAGGGGCCTTGGAGGGTGTGGAGTGGGGAGGATGGAGGGGCTGGAGGGGGATCCCTGA
>VZSR01002145.1:4971799-4983511 GCA_013398615.1 Brachypodius melanocephalos | reverse complement strand
AGGGGCTGGAATGGATCCCTGAGCGGGGATTCCTGTGGAAGGAGAGGCTCGAGGGGGATTTCTGAACAGCGATCCCTGTGGACAGAGGGTCTGGAGGGGAATTCCTGTGGGTGGAGGATCTGAAATGGGGTCCGGCAGCAGGGGATCCCTGCTGGGAAGATCCTGAGGTGAGGATCCCTGAGGATGGAGGGGCTGGAGCGGGAATCCCTGCAGAGGGTCCCGAGGGGGATCCCTGCAGGGGAATCCCTTGGGACTGAGGGTCTGCAGGGGAAATCCTGAGGGGAAATCTCTTGGGATTGAGGGTCTGGAGGGGAAATCCTGGGCCGGGGATTCCTGAGAATGGCGGGGCTGGAGGAGCTTCCCTGCAGGCGGATCTGGGAGCAGCCGATCCTGAGGGGGAGCCCTGAGGGGCGGGAGGGGGATCCTGGAGCCGCGATCCTGACGGACAAAGGGGGATCCTTGCGATCGGAGTGGGGTCCGTGATAGGGTGTTCCCACTCGGGGTGTCCCTGTCCGGGTGTTCCCGGTATCCCTGTTCCGGTATCCCTGTCCCGGTGTCCCTGTCCCGGTATCCCTGTCCCGGTGTCCCTGTCCGGGTGTTCCCGGTGTCCCTGTCCGGGTGTCCCTGTCCGGGTGTTCCCGGTATCCCTGTCCCGGTATCCCTGTCCCGGTGTCCCTGTCCCGGTGTCCCTGTCCGGGTGTTCCCGGTATCCCTGTCCCGGTGTCCCCTCCGGGCACCGCTTGGTGGCGGTCGAGCCCGTCCTTTCCCCGGAGCGGGCCCGGATTCCTTTAGGAAGGGCTGGAATATCGTTCGAGCCGCAGCGTTTCCCCATCCCGGTGTTCCCCAGGGATCTCTCGCTCCGGGGGATGCCCGGGTTTGGCAGCGCCCGGGTTCGGTGCACTGAGAGCAGCTGTGGGAGTGAAAACGCGGATTTTTCCTGTTTCCAGCCGAGGTGCGATGGGGGCAGGGGAAGCCGGGAGATGTCCCAGGATGGGTGGCACTCCCAGGACACTGCGGGTTCAGGGGTTCAGGAGCTGCTCCTCCTGCATTCCGGCTCCTCACCGTGTCCCCCCACAGCCTCCAAGCTCAGCAGGAGACCGCAGCATCTCCCTGACAAAATTCCTTGTCCTTTCCTCCCCATCTCTATCCCCAGCAAAGAACAAACCCAGCCCTAGCACTCCAGAGCTCCCCTGAGCAGCATCCCAGGCCACGGATGATCCCTTAATTACAAACATTCCTCAGCAGCAGCTGCTCGGGGAAAGTCTGGGGAATGAGGTTGTGTTCCCCAGGTCTTGCTTCCAGGCAGGGAAAGGGAAGAGCAGGAAACTTGTAGAGAATAAATTGGGTTTGTGGATCCATCCACGATGGAAGCCCAACCTGGTGAGCACAAAGGCCAAAGCAATCTGACAGTCGATTAAAGGAAAAATTAAGTCGATTACAGTCGAAAAATTCCAGAGGATTTGCTTTTCTCTGTTGTGTAAAGCTCAGCCCCCAGGTCTGGTGCTGGTTTTGGTTACCAAACCCAGGGTCCGCCTCAATTCAGAATTAATATCAGCAGAGATATTTGGGGCAGAAAGGTGCTGATTCCACGGTGACGCCTCAGATCCCTGCTGGCAGCAAAACTTCACCATTTCCTGACCAGGACCCACCTCCGGTGCCTACTTTGCCCTGAAAGGCAACGGGAATTACTTATTCTTTGGGAGTTTTGAGCTTCCCCGCCCCTCCTCCCTTATTTAAAACCACAATCTCCGCGTTTCCCGGCCGTGATGGATGCGGGAACTCCTCTCCTTCCTGCCTCCGCTTTGAACGAAGCCGCTGCTGTCGGGGAGCGAGGCGAACTCCTGTAATTATTTATGGCACTCCATCGTGCGTGCATAAAATGCTTGGTAGGAATCCTTCCTGAATCCCGGGAGAGCTCCCAGCAGGGAATGCCGCTCCCACAGGGATGCTCTGCCGTCACCAGGGTGACACCGTCCGCATCCCGAGAGCGGAAGGGACGCAGACTGTCACCAGGCACCTTCCAGAGGAAAATTCTCCCTTCAGGCATTGCCGGGAGTGATTTGGGGAGTGAAGAGCGGGGTGAGGGTGATGCCGGCATCTCCTCCCAGCCTGGCACAGGAGGGAGCTGGCAGGGACCCTGGTGACAATGACAGCGGCTGAAAGGTGTCATTGTCAGCTGAGTGGCAGCAGGAAGGAGCCTCCGGCATCCCCAGGGATTGCTGGAGCTCGGCCCGCCGGGACTCGCCTGCTTTTGTTTGCCTGGACTCGCTGAACAGGCGGGGGGAGCACGACGGAACCCGCGGGATGGTTGCCCTGACAAAGGCAGGATCCTTTGGGAAAGCGCTTCCACAGGGCTGAGAACAGGGATCCGGGCAGATCCATGGAAAACCAGAGAGCTGGGAGGGGACAAATGACACAGCCCGGGCTGGAGGCGCTGCTGCTGCAGCAGCACCGACACCCCCGAGTCATTTGTGGCACTGCAGCTGCAGACAGAGAAATTGGAGCTAAAATTTAGAGATGACCCAAAATGCAGCCCAGGCACCCATTGCTGACGGGTTGGGTTGGGATGGGATGGGATGGGATGGGATGGGATGGGCAGGACGTTCAGCGCAGGGTGGTGGCAGCGCTGTCACCGAGGTGCTGCTCCCCTGCCCTGGCACCTCCCCTGAGCTGTCCCGAGTCCTGCTGGAGCTGTGCTGGTCCGGGAATGTTTTAATCACCGGATCGGAGCTCCCAGGCGTGGGGAGCGTTGTCCTGTGGGGGCTGACAGGGACGGGGACAGGCTGGGGGAGGCTCTGATGAGTGGGGTGAGCTGCTACCATTGGGTTTGAGATTAAAAACTCACTGAACCAACATTCCTGGTGGGGTTGGGTGGCTCTTTTTGTGCTTTATACCCTGCTTTGAGCAGGAGGTGTGTGATACAACCAGTGCTCTCCACGATGCGACCTCAGCGGGGTCAGAAGTTTGTGGCTCTTGAGGACAGCACATCTCTGCTGTTCTTGGCTGGATTTTCCTGAGAGCAGCTTGCAGATGTCGATGTTGTTGGAAGCTCAGGGCTCTCAGAGCTGCCTGGGACACCTCCTCCTCCTCCTCCTCCTTGTCCCTGCTGCTCTCCCTGCATGGGGAGGGTGCTCTGGGCCTCGTTCTGCTCATTTCCCCAAAATCAGCCACTTCCAGCCTCGAGCCTGGGGGGTTTCAGCTGTTGCAGAGAGCTGCCAGGAAAGCTGCAACCTTCGGCATTCCTGGAAATGGGAAACCTTCCCACGTCCAGCCAGCTCCTCATCCAAAACTCTCCGTGCTCTTAGGAGGGGTTGCTTTTCCTCCTGGCAAGGGGAAGGGTTGGGATTGGTTTGGCTGAACCTCCTGGGAGATGCCAAGAACGTGTTGGAGGGGTTCAATTTAATTTCTTGGGCTTCCAGATGTGCTGGAAGCAGAGGGTGACGCATTAATCCATCCCATGTGGGAATGCTGGGATCTGCATTGTGCCAGGGTGGAGGTCGGGAAGTGGCAAGGGAGCATTTTTGAGGCTGTAAAATGATTTATTTGTTTTATTTGCAAAGGAAAAAAAAAAACTATTTGCAAAAAAAGAAAAAAACATGTTTGTTTGATTTATTTGTAAAGAGATGTAAAGGGAAGGCAAAGTGATTTATTTGCTTCCAAAGCCACAACAGAGAAGAACCCTCTCAGCAGAGCCAAAAAGATCTTTTAAATCTTCTCTCTCTGGATGGGTTTGGGGTCTGTGTGGGGTTTGGCCTTGTTTATCCAGGGATCTGTTACCAGTGGGGCCATCTCCTGTGGATGTAGGGATGATGGATGGATAATGGATGATGGATGGATAATGGATGATGGATGGATGGATGGATGGATGGATGGATGGATGATGGATGGAGGGATGGATGGAGGGATGGATGGATGGATGGATGATGGATGGATGGATGGATAATGGATGGATGGATGGATGGATAATGGATGGAGGGAGGGACGTTCTCAACTAAACCTTGCTCCAAACTCCATCCAACCTGGCCTGGGACACTTCCAGGGATGGGGAATCCACAGATTCTCCAGGCAGAGTGGGAGGAATCACCCTCAGGGTAATCCAAGGGACAATTTCCCCATGGATTTCCTCACTCCAGCACTTGGCTCTTGGGTGACCTCACAAACCTGCCTCTAAAACACCTGAAAATGTGAACACACCTCAGCAAAATTCTTTTGGGGGCCACAACCAACTGAAATTACTTTGAGGAGCTTTGCCTCTTTTTTTTCCAAGGGGCCAAGGTGGAAAAGGAAGGTGAAATTGGGAATATTAAGGGCAATAAATGAACCAGTTGGGTCTTGAGAAGTCTCAAAATAGCAGCACTGCCCCTGCTCTGCACGTTTTAACACCCTCATCTTCTTACTGGGCAAAATAAGCTCTTAGAGCTGGAGAAGAGAGGGCTTTTCTCTAGATTAAGGCTAAGACCAAGCAGGGAAGAGGCCTCTGAGTTGCTCAGGGCTGTCACCATCTGCTGCTTGATGAGCTTTCTCTTCTCTTTGCTGAACCTTTTTTGTGGCTTTGGGTCAATTTGCGCTGGGAAAAAAAAAAAATAATCCCAGAGTGTCTGGCTGTGCCAGGGAGAGTTTCTCAGTGCTGGTAAAAGAGGCTCTGGGATGTGGAAAAGCTGGGAAATCATCATTGGGATGAGGATGAGGAGAGAGAAACCCTAAAAATGCTGCTCTGAAAAAGGGTTTGGAGCCTCTGCAAAGCCAAAGGTCTGAGCCGTGGCTGAGTTTTTAATGTCAGTTTTGCTAAGTTGTGGTGGTTGTTGCTTTTAATTCCTCAAAATTGGAGTCCAGGCCCTGCATTTTAGAACGTGGTGCTTCCAATTCCAGGGTATTTTCGTGTCCTGAGTATCCCTGGGATGCTGAGCACTGCCACTAAAGGGAAAGGGGAAGCAGATTCACATTTCTCAGCACTGCTTTTATATTTTCCTTAAATTTTAAGTCTAAATTTTGGGTTGTGGCTCACCTGCATAGCTCATCTTTTCTTTCTGAATTTTGGATGCTCCGAAATCCACTTGGGTTCTCTCCACCTACATCCTCTCCCTCCTAATCCCATTATTCTTCTCCCTTAAACTGCTTTTTTAAAAAAAAAAAAATTTCCTTCCATTTCTCTCCACTACTTTTGTGATGTTATTTTCTTGTTGTACCTCTGCTCACCATGATAAGAGAAAAAACAACCCTGACTGTGCTGAAAAAAAAATGAAATAATTCAGTTATTTGGATTAATATACATTCAGTTTATGTGAATATTCAGAATATATCCAGCTAATACACGAAATATTCTGTTATTTTGGCTTTTGTGGGATCACCTGCAGTTTTGTTGTCCTGTTTCCCCAACAACCTCCATTCCTGCCTGTCTGCATTCCCTCATTTTTTTATTCCACCTCCACATTTTCCACCTGGGCTGCATTATTTAGGAATGTTTGGAGCTGCCTCCCTCCCCTTCTTCCCAGGAAAGGAGAATTTGTTGCACAAAGGCTTTGCCCACCCCTTGTTTGGGGCAGGTTCATTAATTTTCTCCCAGGGTAATGGAGCTGTTGGAAGTGGAAAAACCAGGAGAAAAAACAAGGGAAAAAACAAGGGAAAAAACAGGATGTGGAAAAGTTGGAGCTGAACAAACCCCAGGGATGGAGAACTCTGGGCTGGGAAAGGGAAAATCCTTGGTTTCATCAACTTTCTGAGCAGAGGAAGAAGGGGAGATGTTGCCAGGAGGTGAAAATGAGCTAAAATTGATCATTTGGGGAATTGGAGCTGCTCCCCTGGGGATGTGCTCGGGAATTAGGGAGCAGCAGGATTTCACTGCCTGCTAAAACCTCTTTGATAAAACCCCAAATCAGATTTTGGGCTGTGCTGGGAGGGGCTGGACAGCACCGACCCTATCAGGATTTGGGGGCAAATTTCCTGGGAAATTCCTCTTTGAGGAAGTGTTGGATTTTGGTCAGTTTTATCCCATGCTTGACAGATTTGGACTGAGAACACCAAAGATTTTACTTCCTCCTTCTCAAAAGAAGAGTTTTTAAATTTTATGGATGAAGTGCCTGAACAAGGCATCACTTTGGGAAAGCCCAGATTTTGGCGTAGCAGGTGCTGGGATTTTATCCCTGCTTGGAAAACCTTGCTCTTCCCTCTAAGCATTTTATTCTCTTAATAAAAGAACTCAGCTTTAACAAAATTAAACTGAGGAAGGAAAAAATTCTGCAATTAAACCCAGGCTGGGCTGTTAGGCTGGACATGATAGGGTTTGTTTTTCACCTGAGAGTTTAAGCCCAAACTTTGTACTCTTTGGAATGAAAATGAAAACATTCCCTTCATCCTGGAGAGAAAATCCAGCCAGGGAATATCCCCAATGCAAACCCCACGATCCAAAATCCAGCTGGAACGACGAGGATTTATTTATCTGCTGCCCTCCCCCTTCCATCTGCATTCATTTCCCTTTCAGTGAGCAGCAGGTGGGAGGTCTTTAAAATGATTATTTATTGATCATTTGAACCCTGAGGAGGGGCTGCCGGCAATTCAGCCCCCAGGAGCAGAGGGTGAAGGAAAAACCCCAAGTTTTAAACTCATTTTTCCTCCCCTCCAGCCCTCGGCAGCAAACGTGGCCCAACGAAAAGGGCGAGCAGGAGGGGTTTAAGCAGCTTTGCACAAATAGGATTTGGAGCAGTTCTGGATAAACAATCCCAGGGTTCGGCCCCTCCTGCTCAGCCCTGGGCTGGGGAGAGGTGATCCGGGGATTTTGTTCTCCCCTCTGACATTTTGGGCTGTGCCTCTTTGGAAAGGGATCCGGGGTGGGTTTTTTTCCCGGGATTTGGTGGCTCTGGAGCTGTCAGGGAGCTGCAATTCCAGCGCCGGGGATGGATTAGGGCTGGGTCAGGGCACGGAGCAGGGATTGGGATGGAGGAGCCTCGCTGCGGGCACAGCTGGAGGTGCCCATTCCACCCGGGAATGCTGGAAAGGCAGGACACGGACCAGCCAGCTTGATTAGTGTCCCTGTGTCCCCAAAAGCCACCTCAGGAGGGGCTGGCAGCAGCAGCACATCCACCCCCAGAGGGGAATTAATCCCAAAGGGAGCACAAACCCAGAGCGTGCAATCCCAGGGAAGGTGGAAAGGGGGCTGGATAAACCCCACCAGGGAGGGATCCCTGTTCTTCCCAAGGGAAAACTGGGATGGGGAGCGATGGATGGGGGCAGCCCCTCCAAAATATCCCTCTGGAAGTGGTGCTGGGATTCTGGGAAGGGCTCGGAAAAAAGCAGGAGCCTGAGGCCAGAGGAATTGTGGAGCTTGGCTCTGCACCGAGGTGTGGGGCTGTGTGTGAGCCTGGGAAAGGATCCTGGGAAAAGATTCTGGAAAGGGATCCTGGAAAGGGATCCTGGAAAGGATCTGGAGAAAGAGACCCTGGAAAAGTGATGCTGGAAAAGGGATACTGGGAAGGGATCCTGCAAAAGGGATCTTGGAAAAGGGATCCTGGCAAAATGACCTTAGAAAAGGGGTCCTGGAAAAGAAATCCTGGTAAAGGGATCATGGAAAAGGAATCTTGGAAAAGGGATTCTGAAAAAGTAATCCTGGCAATGGGATCCTGGGAGAGAGATCCTGGGAAAGAGATCTCGGAAAGGGATCCTGGCAAAGGGATCCTGGAAATGTGGCCTCGGCAAAGAGATCCCGAAAAAGTGGCACTGGAACCATCCTGGAACCATCATGCTGGAAAAGGGATACTGGGAAGGAATCCTGGGAAAGGGATTTTGGAAAAGGGATCCTGGAAAAGTGATCATGGAGAAGGGATCTTGGAAAAGGATCCTGGAAATCCTGGGATGCACAAAACTCCACGAAAAATCCAAAGCCATGCTTCCCAAAGAGTTGGCTCCCAAATCCAGGCTGCACAAAGCCACAGTTCCCCAGCCCACTGCTCCCTGTCCTTTTTCCCTGGCAGAGCCCCTCCGGGCAATGCTGTTCCCTGCAGAATTCCCTGAGGAATTTCCAACCCTGCTGGAAGGGAAGCAAAGGGTGGCTTTTCCAGATGACTCCAGAAAAATGCCTGGCAGCTTCCACCTCGTGCTAAACAACTTCTGGCCAGTGTGTAAACAGAGTTTGGGATTTATAAACACGGGATCCGGGCCCGGAGCCGTCCCGTGAGGATGGATCGCTTCCGGCAGCCCAGGGAGCTTTGGGTTTGCTCGGGGTTCAGGGGTTGAGCTTGGCTGGGAACGGTTCGTGTGGGAAATCTTGGGGGAGAGAGGGGGAAAGGACCCAAATCTGAGGAAAATGAGGTTGGAGAAGTGTTTCCTGTGGATTTGATACCCAGGAGTAGTGAGGGTCCAGAGGGATCGGCTGGGATGCACATTTTGGGATCCATCCTCCCATGGGGATCCCTTTGCCAGGATCGCTTTCCCAGGACCACATTCCCAGGATTACTTTTTCAGAATCCTTTTTCCAAGATTACTTTCCATGATCCCTTTACCAGGATTTCTTTTCCAGGATCCCTTTTTCAGAATCTCTTTTCCATTACCCCTTTCCATGATCCCTTTCCAGGATCCCTTTCCATGATCCCTTTCCAGGATCCCTTTTTCAAGATCCCTTTCCAGGACCACAGGCAAACCCCTCGCCAGCCCATCCTTTTGGACTGAGGGAACCCTTCTGGAATCTAACAAATATTTTTCTCCTCTTCTGATCAGATTAAATGACTAAACACCCCTCAGTGGCCGAAAAAACCCCACAAACAACAAACAAACAATCACCACTCCAAAAACCTAAACCAAGAAATTCCCCCCCCACGAATTCTCTGGGAAATCAGTAAAACCTTTGCTGGAATTTCAACGAAAATTCCATAAAAAATCCCAATTTCTGTCTGTGGCAGCAGGATTGCTTGGAAGGGGACTTGGGTTTGCTTTAAATGTTAATTCTTCTCTTCTAAAAGTGCCTGTACAGGTACAGTTGTTTCAGTGCCATGAAAAGGGGTGAGGTGCAGCTAATTAATAATTAAGAAGGCAATTCTCCACGTGGCAGTTTGGGGATTTTGGCAGCTCTGTCCCCTTGCCTGTGGTCACTTTTTCCCCTGGTACCCACGTGGGGAGCAGTTTCTTTTCCTCCTCCCTGACCCGTCTGTGACTCTGGGCCCTGCTGAAATCAGATGCCAGAGCTCAGGGCAGGTTTCAGGGCTCTATTGCAGCAATATTTCTCTGGCTGCTCAGGTTCCCCCTTTGCTTTGGGGATATTTTTTTCAATTCTCCTCCCTTTTGCAGCTGAGGCCAAATGCAGGGAAATTAATTCAAAGGTGAACACAGGAAGATTTCATCCGCTGCCCGGAGGAGACATTAATGCTTCTACCTGAGATCCTTTCATTTCTCCTTCCAAACACCTCTCATGTGATGGTTTTTATCACTTTATTGCCCCCTTTAATCTGGAGTTTAGTTCATCTGCAATTACACCTCGCAGCATTTCAACCCTGCCTCGCTGCCAGAGCCCAATTGAATCAGGCTCGGGTTGAGGATGCCTTTCTGGCCTCTTAAAATCACATTTTTTCAATTTGGCCTCCTTCCCCAGGGATTGCTGGGACTCGCTGCTCTCCTCTTGGGTCTTACAGTAAGGTTGATTTTTTAAATTTCTTTTTTGGAGGAAGAGATAAAAACCACATTAACTCTGGCATTCCTTTAAATGCCACGCTGAAAGTAACATTCCCCTTAGTCTTTTTCCACACAGTGAGCAGCACCAGCCTGGATCCGATACTGATATTTTAAATTATTCCAAATTATTCTATCCCTGTCAACAAAAATTGGGAATCCCTGGGCTGTCCTTCAAAGGTGTCAGGTGAGGGTTTTTTTTGGTTGGGTTTGGTTGATTGATTGGTTTGTTTTGGGGTTTTTTGGGTTTTTTTTAGTGTTTCCCCCCTGGCTTTGTCCCGTGTGCCATCAATAAGATCAGGAGCAGCGGGTGAACTCTCTGCCCTGCTGGCAGAGGTGTCAGGAGGGCAAAGGTTGTGGTTTATTTATTTATTCAAGGCCGTGGTTGCCCCTCCTTGGCCTGGGGTCCTTTGGGCTGGGCTGCCCCTCCTTTGGGGCTCCAGAGTCCCCCATTCCTTTGGGATCCCGAGGGGATGGGGATGGAGGGGTCCCACAATCCATGGATGGGCCTGGAGAGGTTCCTGCAGCCTCTGCTGACAGTGCTGGGCACGAACAGATGGTTTGTAAGGGTCTAAAAATGCACAAAAATCCTTTCTTGAGAGCGGTGGGAAGTCAGGGCTGGGCCGGGTTTGGTTCTCCACGTGCCGTGTGCTCTCCCAGAGCCTCCTGGTGACACTGGCTGTCTGTCCCTGCCTCCTCACAGGACATTTACTGCCAGGGGATGCCTCTGCAGAGGGGGATTTGTACCCCCAACATCTCCCCCCTCTCTTTGAGCCATACACACTCCCTTGGTGCCTTTATTGATTATTTTTTAGAATGCATTGGGGCAAACAAGACATAATTCTTAGCACAACTATTATTATATGATTACATACTATCATTATGATGATGATTAAAATGTACAGACCCATTTTTAAAAGCTCTTTCCTCCACGATGTTAAATCCCACTCATCAAACAGGTTATCTCACCAGGTCCCGTCATCAACTCTAATTTCTTGGCACGCCTTCCTTGAGTTGTCGTGCGCTCTTATGGATGGATTCTGCGTGATCAGATAAATTCATACAACACCTCCCTTCAAAACCCTCACACCCGTGCTCTAATGAGGGGAAAATCAACACACACTCGTGGTTTCTGCAAACCACTGGGCTGTCTGTCTCCTCGTCTGGCTGGACTCGCTGTGGCTGAAGGACTGAAATGCAGTTTTTGGCCCCTGAGCTGTGTTTTGGGGGGAACACACCCGGCTCTGCTCATGTTTTGACTCATGTGCAGCACAGGCAGAGCCAAACCCTGGTGAAGTCACTGCGGCTCTGTGTTGTTCTCGTGGTCTGTGGATCAGAATGAGTTTTAGAAGCGATTGCAGGAGGCTGCAGCTCTTCGGTGGTGGAGCAGAGCTGCCTTTCATCCATCACATCAACATGGAATTTGTGTGTTTGTGGCTGTGCCATTGCAGGGGATGCAGAGAGGCAAAAACTCTCATGTGGGATTCTTGTTTAAAACAGTTCCAGAGCGTTTCTGTGTGGGAAAACATGCCCTCATTGCTTTGGGGCTCTTTTTTTAAAAGAGTTGCAAAGAGTTTTTGTGTGGGAAACCATCCCCTCATCAGGAGAGGGTCTGAGGCCATTGCTGGGGCCTCATCACCCCAAAGCTGATCCCTGCCAGGCCTGTCCTGAGCAATCCGTGTCCTGCAGCAGGTGAGCAGAGCCGGGCTGGAGGAGTTGTTCACCAGCAGTTTTATCCAAGAGCTTCAATCCGTGCCAGGAGCCCTGCCAGGGGAGATCAGGAGAGATGGAATATCGATGGAATATCGGCTGGGGAGCTGCTGGAAGGAGCAGCACGGGCAGGGGAGGGCTGGGAGCGCTGGATGGGGATGAGGAGGAGGCACAGGTGTGATTCCAGACGGGCAGCAGGGCTGGAGGCGAGGGAGGGGAGCAGGTTCAGGAGCAGCCAGGCTCGGTGGGGCAGGGTGGGGTGCCAGCATCACCCGCAGGGGACAGGCTGGGGGGACATCCCCCACCCTGGGCACATCCCCGAGGGACCGAACGCCTGCAAATCCCCTGGGA